>CM054167.1:25098376-25115876 GCA_028751875.1 Rapana venosa | reverse complement strand
TCGTTGTTGTTGTCACTGCTCCGCCCCCCTCAACAAACAAAACAAAAAAAGCAACAAACAAAAAAACCCCCAAACCAACGTAAAACAAAAAAACAACAATAACAACAATAAAACTGCTCCAGAATCATTCAGTCTTAAAACGACCACACCGACAATCTCACAGAACGTTTGATTGCCCAATTCTTTTTTGACATGTATAAAAGAAGAGGTTTAGATATTCATAAGAAATATGCCACTAGTCAAGAAGTTTCATATGACTCTCAGCAATTCATAATGTCAGTTGCTGAAGTCATATATTCTTCACCTGTAAGACCATTACTGTAATTAGTTATATACATATCTATCTATCTATCT
The DNA here is from genome assembly GCA_028751875.1 of Rapana venosa. Taxonomy (NCBI): domain Eukaryota; kingdom Metazoa; phylum Mollusca; class Gastropoda; order Neogastropoda; family Muricidae; genus Rapana; species Rapana venosa. Next base: position 25,115,522 of record CM054167.1, on the reverse strand, counting down.
ATCTGTCCCGTAGTCTGACGACCGTGGGGGCACCCTCAGAGACTCAACAACCAGTTCCCTCCATTCCTCTCTCTGTTCTGCCTTTCTCAGGGTTTTGTTGAGTTCTAGGCCTGTCCATTCGCTGATGTTATCCTCCCAGCTCTTCCTTGGTCTGCCTCTTCTTCTTCCTCCTTGGACAGTGCCTTGCAAAACTGTCTTTGTAATTCCTTGGGATCTTGTGACATGCCCATACCATTTAAGTTTACGCTTTTTCACGATCGTTAGAAGGTTCTCATAGGGTCCAATGGTTTGCTGGATTCTGTTATGCACGCTTTCGTTGCTTATGTGGTCTTTGTAGGAGATGCCAAGGAGTCTCCGAAAGCATCTCATCTCCACTGCCTGTACTCTTCTCTCCAAATCTGCAGTCAGGGTCCATGATTCACAGGCATACAGAAATATGGATATGACAATGGAGCGCATTAGTCTGATCTTGGAGATAAGTGAGATATTCTTATCTCTCCAGATGGTGTTTAGTTTTGACAAAGCTGTTATTGTCTGTGCAGTCCTGCATACTACTTCTGGCTTGGATCCCTGGTCTGATACAATGGCTCCCAGGTACTTGAAGCTTTGAACTGTTTCCAGCTTCTGGTCATTAACCCTGATATCAGTGCTAATGCCGTTGGTGTTATTAGTCATCAGTTTGGTCTTCTCTGCACTGATTTCCATGCCGTATGTTTTGGAGGCCTTATTCAAGTGTTCTGTTAGGCTGGCAAGCTCTTTTTCTGATCCTGCTATTCCATCAATGTCATCTGCGAAGCGGAGGTTTGTGATCGTTCTGCCACCAATGCTGACTGATCCTTCATGATGTTCCAGTGCATCAGCCATGATTCTTTCAAGGAAGATGTTGAAAAGAGTGGGTGAGAGTAGACAGCCCTGCCTTACTCCAACTGTTGTTCGAAACCATTCTCCAATGTTGTTGTTGTAGTACACTGCACTGGTGGCCTCGCTGTACAGCTGTTTGATGACTCTGATCAGGTTTGCATTGATGCTGTACAAATTCATGGTTGCCCACAAAGCTGCATGCCACACCCTGTCAAATGCCTTCTTAAAATCGATAAATACGTGGTAAAGGTCTTGTTGATGTTGAAGGTACCGCTCACATAGTATTCTGAGGTTGAATATCTGTTCTGTTGTGCTGCGCCCTGCTCTGAAACCTGCTTGTTCCTCAGCAATGATGGTCTCTGCTTGTGGCTTCAGTCTATTCAATATTATCTGCAGCATGACCTTGCTTGGGTGACATATGAGGCTGATTGTGCGGTAATTATGGCATTGTTGTAGATTTCCTTTCTTGGGGAGGGTGATGATGAGTGACTGTGTCCATGGTGTTGGCCATTTTCCTGTCTGCCAGATCTTGTTGCAGATTCTTAGTAGGGCGCTGATCATGGCTTCCCCTCCAGCTTGGACCAACTCAGCTGGAATGTTTTCAGCTGTGTGTGTGTGTGTGTGTGTGTGTGTGTGTGTGTGTGTGTGTGTGTGTGTGTGTGTGTGTGTGTGTAAGGGAGAGAAAGAGAGAGAAAGAGAGAGAGAGAGAGAGAGAGAGAGAGAGAGAGAGAGATAGGATGTGTAATAATATTAATAGATACTTTGGTATGAATGCGGGTGTGTCTAAATCACCATGTAGTGAATAGACATTAAACAAAACAAACAAACAAACAATCTCACAGAACGTTGAAACCTACCATGGCACCGATGAAGGCTCCACGGCTGTTTCTCTTCTGAATCAGCCAGCCAGCGATAGAGTCCAGGTTGACGCTCCAGTCAGGTTCGCTTTCCTCCCCTTCCGCCCCGTAATCTGCATAGTCTACCTGCACCTGCGACTGCTTGGCAAAGACCAGCAGAGCGTATGCGGTGGCTTCGATGGAGGATGCTTTAGACCCGCTGTGGTACCAGAAGGGACGATGAGGGGGGTCGTTTTCAGCTGACGACACAGTCCAGAAGTGCAGGTCTGGAGAAAGGAGTTGTCAGTGATTGTTAAGTTACTAGGTTTAGGAACAAGATTTAACAATTTTTTTTATTCTGTTATAAAAAAAAAAGGTAAAGGAGTCCCATAACCTATAAGGTCGTAGGGGAGCGAGGCATCAGAGACCTCACTTCTCTAGGGCCAGCATATTGAGGGCGGCGCCCATCTCCTCTCCCTCGCTGCTTTACCTTCCCTGACCCTAAAGAGGGCAGGTACCCATTTACAGCTGGGTGAACTGGGGGAACTGTACTGAAGCCAAGGCGCGCAAACGGTCACCCATCCAACTGGTAACCACACTCTACGGTGCTTAACTTGGCTGGGGGAAAGCGAGTGCTCCGACCACTGAGCTATCCCGTCCCCCATTCTGTTATATCGAGGATAAATGGAATAAGCACTCATGTGCGTTTTTACATTCAGTCCCCCGTGTGTATGCGGATTTGTAAATTTTGTCATCTGTTCCCACCCGCACACAATGGCCTACTCTTTTGAAAAGCAGAGCAGGATTTAACATGTGCGCAAGATGTTCTGCGTACATTCACCCATGGGGCCTCGGTTTATAGTCTCATCCGAAGGACTTTTGGGGAGAGTGGAGTCTGCACTGATGTTAACTCCAGGGGGAAAAATATCCCCTTGAACGGGAATCGAACCCAGGTCGTCAGATTGCGAGCACAATGTTCTAATCACTAGGCTATCCCGTCCCCTCTAGCTCAGTGGTCAGACCATTCGCTTTCCCCCAGCCAAGTTAAGCAGCATTGAGCGTGGTTACCAGTTGGATGGGTGACCGTTTGTGCACCTTGGCTTCAGTACAGTCCCCCAGTTCACCCAGCTGTAAATGGGTACATGCCCTCTTTAGGGTCAGGGAAGGTAGAGCAGCGAGGGACAGGAGATGGGCGCCGCCCTCAATATGCTGGCCCCTGGAGAGCTGAGGTCTCTGACGCCTTGCTCCGCTACGACCACATAGGTTATGGGACACCCTTTACCTTTACTTTTTTAAAAAAATTTAGTTTTGTATTGGCTAAGCAGATTTAGATTACTTTTTTAGATTTTTTTTTAAAAAAGATGATTTCTTTTCTTTTCACAGATAATTCTCTCTCTCTCTCTCTCTCTCTCTCTCTCTCTCTCTCTCTCTCTCTCTCTCTCTCTCACACATTTATTCATTCATTCATTCATTCATTCATTCACACACACACACACACACTCTCTCTCCCACTCTCGCTCCACTGACAGTTGACTAACAAGATGATTGAAAGTTTCTATTCTTCTTCTTCGTCAAACACTCAAACAACAACTATTGTTGTCTGTCATATGAGTGAAGATGCATTGCACTGCCGTCAAGCCCCTAACAAGTCAGGCCCAGCACATCTGGAGTTTGGCATGGCAGAGAATTGTTGTTTTTGAAATCTTTCTGGGGGAAAAAAGGCAGGAGAACGGACCAAGAAGGCAGAAAGTAGACAAGAAGGAGGTGACAGGAAGAAAAGGAACAAGGCAGAAATAAAGAGAGGGATAGAAAAGAGGGAACTTCTAGCACAGCATTTCCAGAAGGCGGGGATGCTGTTTATACAGACAGGCCCCCAGCATCCTCACAGGGGAAAAGTCTCTGTTCAACAGATGTGTCTGTGGGATCAATGAGTGGCTTCTACCCCCTCCCACCTTTTGTGTGTGTGTGTGTGTGTGTGTGTGTGGTGTGTGTGTGTGTGTGTGTGCGTGCGTGCGTGCGTGCGTGTGAGGGTGGGTGCGTGTGAGTGTGAGCGCGTGTGTGTGTATGCATGCAGGGCTGCATGCCTGTGTGTGTGCATGCGTGTGTGTATGTGTGCATGCGTGCGTGGGTGTATGTGTGCGCGCAAAAGCACGTGCAACGTGTGAGTGTGTGCGCGTGTGTGTGAGTGATTGCGCTTGCGTGTGCGTGTGCACGTGTGCATGTGTGTGCATGCATGTGTGTGCGCATGCATGCGTGCGTGTGTGCAAGTGTGTGTGTGTAGGGTAGAAAGGGGGAAGGTTTGTTAGCAAATGTTTTTTTCATCAACATGTGTGATCACCTCGAAGGAAAACTAGTAAATTTACCTGGTTATCAGGTCAATCCCTTCTAAAACAGGTAGAAAACAGGTGGGTTTTTTTCTTATTCGTATGAGAGATTTTCATAGCAGAGATATTGTTGACAAATTGTAAGTATACTCTAGCATACAAGGGATAAAGCCACCCTCACCCATACATACATCCCTCCCGCCACCTTTCTCCCCTTCTCACCTCCTCATACCCCACACAGCCACTCTCCCACTTCCACAACATCAACACACACCCACTTACATACAATCAACACACTCAACACAAACAGCCACAACACAACAGACACACACCACACACATCCCACACGACACCACCCCCCCACACCACACTACAACACACACACAGCACACAACACCACACCACACACACACAGACACAACACCACAACACACCACACACACAACACACCACCACACACACAACACCACACACACCACACACACACACAACACCACACCACACCACACACAGACACCACACCCACACCACACACACACACAACACACACACACACAACACCACACCCACACACAACACACAACACCACACCACACACAGACACACACACCACACACACACACAACACACACACCACACACACACACACACACACACGACACAACACAACACACCACACCACACACAGACACACAACACCACACCACACCAACACACAGACACAACCACCACACCACCAACACACACAACCACACCACACCACACCACACACAGACACAACACCACACACACACACACCACACCACACACAGACACAACACCACACCACACCACACACAGACACAACACCACACCACACCACACACAGACACAACACACACCACACCACACACAGACACACACACCACACCACACACAGACACCACACACACCACCACCACACACACAACACCACACCACACCACACCACAACACACACACCACACCACACACACACCACACCACACACAGACACAACACCACACCACACCACACACAGACACAACACCACACCACACCACACACCACACCACACACAGACACAACACCACACCACACCACACACAGACACAACACCACACCACACCACACACCACACCACACACAGACACAACACCACACCACACCACACACAGACACAACACCACACCACACACAGACACAACACCACACCACACCACACACAGACACAACACCACACCACACACAGACACCACACCACACCACACACAGACACAACACCACACCACACACAACCCCCCCCCCCCCCACACACCCACAACCACCACACCATACACACACACCACACCACACACACAACACCCCCACACACACCCCCACCACACACACACAACCCCCCCCTACCCACCCCAACCCCCCCCCTCCCACCCACCCCCCTCCCCACACACACAAACACACACAACATACACTGACCCTCAATCGTCGTCCTCTTCATCTGGCTGAGTCGTCGCACAGCCAGCTGGGTGATTTCATCATAGGGGGCGGTGAGGGTGAGGGCGTAAGCTGTTTTGGCCATGACCAGGGGACTGGTGATGTCCTCCACATGGTCCCCGAGCAACATCTCCTGCCGGCCCATCAGCAGTAGGTCGTCTTCCTGATACACACAGACACACGTCCAGTCAGGCACCTTTAGCTCTCCCACACCAAAAGCTTTCGTCAGTTCGATGCCTTAGAGCAGCAACGGTCTATCTATCGACAGAGCCGCCATTTTCCGTAAGTTTTGAGACACACTCGTTTGAAAAGTTTGAAAGGTCGGAACAAATCGAGGATTGAATGGAGGTATTCAGTTTATGGAGAGAGAATGGGTATCGATGAGATCTTTATCGGAGCATCTTTACGTTGTAATATATGTGGAAGAGAGCGCATAAATGTATATTTGCAACTGGTGGCCTGTTTTTGCCCAGAATTTTCTCGCAGTCTGCATGTGAAACTTTGATGTCCACTTAATTCTGGTCCTCTCAAAGCGATGCTAGGCTAGGCTAGTGCAGAAAGTGGAATTTCCTGTAAAGGCCAGGATAGCAAAAACACTGGCAGTGAAGGTAGACCACCTTGCTTGCAGAGAAAATACAGCAGGCATGGCACAAAGCTTGACCCTCTCTCCCAGATAAGATCACATTCCAGCCATCAGTTTTCAGCAGGAACAACCACACAACCTCCAGGCCCGCCAGTGTTACATAAACCCTGCCCAGTAGTGTATCCACTCCTAGGCAAGAAGGGTTTGCACAGCTGGATGTCCGCTGTTGCATAGCCCTGTCCCAGATAATTGACATTAAATTGGTATTAAAGGCTTTAGAGGAAAAGCGGGATGCTGTGCTATAGTCCAGTGTACCCTGTGAAATTTGCTAGGGTAATTTTGTGCAACAAAGGTTTTCTTCAAATATCTTTGAAATTAATAAAACTTTTATTTTATACTTTTGTCATCTGAAACTTTACAGTAAATTCTACCAAATATTAAAAAATCGAAAATTGCTAATTTTTTCAGATAAACCATTGTTACTCTAAGCCATCGAGTTATTGATGTCAGCTAATTGCCAAGGCCTACATTAATATGTTATGTTGTAAAATGTTATTGTTGAGATTGCCTTCAGCCATGACAAGCTCTTAACATAACAACCTGCATTCTCCATTAGGGAGAAAAATCCTCTGAAGTCGGAGTATGGCTGCCTATCTCTGGCAAGGTACTTGAAAACAGTCATACATGCGAACTTCTCATCCAGCATACTTCCTATCTCACAGTGATTCCCAGGTGGGATGATGAGTGAGGCAGAGTGCATGTTCTGGGCGACCCCCAGGGTGTTAAGCTGAGGAACGCACAACAACAACAGCAACAACATTCACCTTACACATGGAGTCCACATGCCTGTGAAAACTGTTCTTGTTGTTACTGTTGCATGTTCTCCTGCTAAACACCCTGGAGCATCACCCTATATATGCACTCTGATTCACTCATCCCACCTGAGAATCACTGTGAGATTGTGAGGATACATTTGACGAGAAGTTTGCGGGACATCAGCCATCCAAAGCGCAACAGTCAACGTCTTGGGTTACAGGCTTAGAAGGTCGTGGGTTCAAATCCAATAAGAGTCAAAGGGATTTTTTCAGACTCTAGCCGGTTCCTACCTAGAGTGAGTGCGCTGTTGGGTAATTTGGAAGACTGGGACCACACAGTCGAGCTTCATCCACTTTACGGATGTTATTTTTTTAAGAGTGTTGTTCAAATTACCTGACCAACACTTCAAGTGTCTGTATCTCTTGGGTCCAGTTGACACTGGGATATATTATGATAAAAAGTGAAGAGTTCAGCCCTGTCAAGTAGTCTCAAAGCTGGTGCACTTCCATAGCAGCATCATTACATCATCTACACTATTGATCATCGTGCAATAAAAAAAAAATTGCCTCTGATTCGTTGGCCCCTGTTGCCCTGGTCTCATGGTGACCTCAGTTTTGGTTTGCCCATAGACTTCTGTGTTGTGGAGGTTCATGAAAGCAGGTGATTGGAGGGATGTTGGGGTGGTCACCACCCCATCTGGGTGTCTCACTCAGTCTGGTTCTGTGACCAAGCTACTATCGTTGACAAGTAGGGGACTTAGTAGGTGGTGTCCTGTGTAAGTTATGTTAGCTCAGAACAGGCACCACTGAACACCGCCAAAGTGACCCAGCAGCAGCGCAGGGCCTTTCTGGCTGGTGGTCCCATGGTGGCCTGAAACCATACACCTTTTAGTATTTTTTTTCTTTCTTGTCTCGAATGTCTGAGGAATGTGTGTTACTGCGTGTTTGCAGATAAATTGACATTTGTGTCTTAAGAAATGTGTCAGTTTGGGTTCTGGGTTTTTCCTTTTTTTTTTTTGCTTTATGGGGGTTCTTGGGGTTTTTTCATTGTTCTATCTTCAGTAGTGTGGCATCTGCCTAAATTTCTCTCCTATGCAAGAATATCATTTATTTTATTTTATTTTTTATATATACCACTTTAAGTCATGAAAGATTACTCTGCATGAAATTCGGGCTGCTCTCCCCGGGGAGAGCGCGTCGCCACAAGAGCAGCCCCACCCTTTTTTTTTCTTTACCTGTCTGCAACTGTATTTGTTTCCCTATCAGAGTGGCTTTTTTTCTACAGAAATTTGCCATGGACAACTCTCTTATTGCCATGGGTTCTTTTACGTGTGCTGCATAATAATGTGTAACACACGGGACCTCGGTTTATCGCCTCATCCAAAGGACCAGCACCCAGACCACCACTCATGGTGTAATGGATGGGGGAAAAGTTTTGGGCCCAAACGGGATTCGAACCACTGCACACCTCTGACCCGGACTTTGCTTTCTAGGCAGGTGCGTTACCTCTAGACCACCGATCCAATGACTAGAGCCTTATCTAGACACCTTCCAACAGCTGAAATCCCCATCACCCTGCCAAAGTGAAGAACCTTTGTGCTTGTGTGTGTGTGTGTGTACATTTGAATTTGTAAACGTTGTTAATTGTTACTGGTTGTATGTGTAAGAATATGTTGGATGCAAGCGCTTTGATTCGGTTTTACAAGATATAGCGCTATATTAATTCCATGTTTTATTATTATTATTATGTCACTTTTAAATCCAGTCTCAAGACTTATTTATTTCAAACCTAAGATTTTCCTCTCCTGCTTCATCTCATAGCTTTTCCATGCCTTCAACAGCCGAGATTCTATCGCACTGCCAGGGTGTGTGACCTGTGTGTGTCTGCATGAGTGCGTGTGTGCGTGCGTGCACATTTGGACTTGTTGGAACTATTAATTGTTACTGGTTGTATGACTGTGTAAGAATGGGTTGAGTGCAAGCACTTTGATTTGTCTCTGCAAGATAAAGCGCTATATAAATTCCATTTACTATCATTATTATTATCTTTGTTGTTGTTGATGTTATCATTATTATCATCATTATTATCATTATTATTATCATCTACAAATTGTCTAGAGATTTGAGGCTTGACTTCCTCCTTGTTGACAATCGCTGATATATGATTTCTATGGTGATGTAAAATAGAAAAAGAAAGAAAGAAAGAAAGAAAGAAAGAAAGGAAGAAAGAAAGGAAGAAAGGAAGAACGGAAGGAAGAAAGAAAGGAAAGAAAGAAAGAAAGAAAGAAAGAAAGCAACTTCATACTTACAGTCAACATGCGAGACTCAGCACACTCTTGAAGAGCAATCAAGGTTTCTGCTGACAGCATCAAATCGTATTCGTGTGAAGGCTGCACACACACACACACACAAACACACGCATGCACGCACGCACGTACGCACGCACCCGCACACACATGCACGCACACACATACATACACAAATGCACACACACATAAAATTTTTGGAAGAAAACAATCTTAGCACACACATAAAACACCATACATACATACACAAATGCTCACACACAAAAAAATTATGGAAGAAAACAAACTTAGGGACACACCAAACATACACCACACCACAAAATATACAAAAACTATATAAAACACACACACACACACTAATACTCATACACATATGCACATACATAAAATTATGGAAGAAAACACATCTTCACACACACACACACACACACACACACACACACGGCACACATATACACACATATACAGACACACACATGCCAAATACCCCCCCCCCCCACACACACACATATACATAAAATTTTGGAAGAAAATATATCTCCACACCAACATGCACACACACCGCACACAAAACACACACTTTCAAAACCCCCCCCCCACCCCCCCCCACCCCCCCCCCCCCCCCCCCCCCCCCCTCCCCCCCCCCCCCCCACCACCACCAACCCCCACCACCCACCACACCCCCAAACCACCACCACCCCAAAAACCACCAAAAAAACCCCACCACCCCCAAAACCATCACCACCCACACCAACACACCAACCCCAAACCCCCCCCCTCCCCAACACACCCCCCACCACCACCCACCACCCACCCACCACCACACACCACCCCCACACCACCACCACCACACACCAACCACCACCACCACACAACACCCCCCCACCCCCACCAACCACCCCCACCCCCAAACACACCACACACACCACCACCACCACCACCACCACACCACCACCACCACCACCACACACCACCAACCACCACCACAACCACCACCACCACCACCACCCACCAAACCACCACCCCCACCACCACCACCACCACCACCACCAACCACCACACCACCACCACCACAACCACCACCAACCACACCACCACCACACACACCACACACCACCAACCACCACCACACACCACCACACCACCACCACCACCACCACCCACCACCAACCACCACACCAACCACCACCACCACCACCACACCACCACCACCACCAACACCAACCACCACCACCACCACCACCACCACCCAAACCTCCACCACCACCACCAACCCACCCACCAACCACCACAACAACCACCACCACCACCAACCCACCCCACACCCCCACCACCACCACCACCACCCACCACCACACCACCACCACCCCACCACCACCACCACCACACACCAACCACACACCACCACCACCACCAACCACCACCACCACCACCACCCACCAACACCACCACCACCACCACCACCAACCACCATCAACCACCACCACACACCACCACACCACCAACCACCACCACCACCAACCTCCACCCACACCACACCACCACCACCACACCACCACCACCCAACACCACCCACCCCACCACCACCCACCACCCACCACCACACCACCACACCACCACACCACCACCTCCAACACCCACCACACCACCACCCACCACCACCCACCAACACCACCACACCAACCACCACCCAAACCACCACCAACCACCACCACCACCCACCACCACAACCACCACCACCAACCACCACCCACCACCACCACCACCTCCAACCACCACCACACCACACCACCACCACCACACCACCACCACCACCAACCCAACCACCACCACCCACCACCCACCCACCACCACCACACCACACCACCCACCCACCACCACCCAACCACCACCACCACCCCCACACCACCACCACCACCCACCACCACCACCACCCACCACACCACCACCAACCACAACACCACAACCACCCCAACCCCACCACCACCACACACCCCACCACCCACCACAACCACCACCACCACCACACCACCACCAACCACAACCACCACAACCACCACAACCACCACCCACCACCACCACCACCACCACCACCCCACAAACCACCACCACCCACCACCACCACAACCACCACCACCCACCACCAACCACAACCACCACAACCACCCAACCACCACCCACCACCACCACCACCCACCACCCACAAACCACCACCACCCCCCACCACCACAACCACCACCACCCACCCACCACCACCACAACCACCACCCACCCCCACCACCACACCACCACCACAACCACCACAACCACCACCAACCACCACCCACCACCACCAACCACCACCACCAACCACCACAACCACCACCACCAACCACCACCCCCCCACCACTACCCACCCCACCCACCCCACACCCTTCTCTCTCTCTCCTTCTCACCTGGGCCAGACGACGATCAAGCTCGGTGAGTTTTCCGTCCTGCTGGACTTGGTCCAGTAGCCAGGCAAAGCCCCTCAAGATCAGAGAGTCGTGGTGGACAAAGGTGAACCGTTCCGCGTAACACAGCGTCTTCAGCACCAGGGCTGTCAACCTGACCAGCAGAATCAGGAAACATTGGTCTTTTTTGTTGTTTTTTGCTGCTTAAAGCATGGACAACATCATCATGGGGATGGATAGGGGCATATCTGCCGTCGGGAACAGGGAAACATCGCCCGAACAGCCCTCCACTGGATACCAGAGGGAAAACGCAAACGAGAACGACCCAAGAACACTTGGCGTTGGACTGTCGAAACAGAGCTGAAGACCTTCCAACATACCTGGGGAACCCTTCGGAAGCTGGCCCAGGACAGACAGGAGTGGAGAACATTTGTTGCTGCCCTACCTGCCAATAAGGCACAAAGGCATTGATGATGATGATTGCTGCTTCATCTTCTGTGACATTTCCATCCCATTGTTCCCTTGGGCTCATCTCAATGTCCCCGCCAAAGCCATACCACCCAGGTTTGTTACGTCGCATTCTCAGGGTCAGAAGTCCACAGGGAGCCTGTCAATATCATGCCGCTGCAGGGCCACCAGCCAGAGGGGCCCTGCGCTGCTGCTGGGTCACTTTGGTGGTTGTTCAGTGGTGCCTGTTCTGAGCTAACTTAAACAGGACATCCCTGTATGTTTGTCCGTCGTGTTCGATGGTGACCTCCAAAACAGCAGAGGAGGCAGCTGCTGTTTCGGAAATTGGGCAGAAATTTGATTTTAGTGGAGATGCCTTGCCCACAGTACATCCCCACTCTCTCGGCCAAGTGGGAATAAGGACAGTCAGCGTTGGAGATGTTCTCCAAAGGCCAACCAGCCCCCAGGGCTGCAGCACATGAGGACTGTGCAAGTCAAGCCCTACTAACGACAGTATTAGCTCAGTTGCGGAGCCAGACTGAGTGAGAGACCCACAACAACATCTCTCTATCGACTGTCCCCCATAGATTCCCCAACTCTAAAGGCTTTGACATAAACTCACCACAGGCACGGAAGTGTATGGGGAAACTGAATCTAAGGTCACCATGAGACCAGAGCAACTGGGGCCACTGAGTCAGGGGCAATTTTTTATTGCATGATGATCAATGATAATGAGGACGATGTAATGATGCTGCTATGATAAAGCATATGTTTTGGGACTGCTTGACAGGGCTGTACTCTATGCTTACTATTATAATATATCCCAGCGTCAACCAGGCCCAAGAGATACAGACACCTGCAGTGTTGGTCAGGTAATTTGAGCAACGCTCTCAAACTCACATCCGTAAAGTGGATGAAGCTCGACTGTGTGGTCCCAGTCTTCCCACTGAGCCCACAGCAGACACACTCTGGGTAGGAGCCAGCCGGAGTCCGAAAAATCTCTATGACTCTTATGTGATTCGAACTTGCGACCTTCCAGTCGGAAATCCAAAGCGTTAACCACTGCGCCATGTCGGCCGGTCAGAGAATATTTTTCCTTTAAAGAAGAGTGCAGGTTGTTATGTTAAGAGCTTGTCATGGCTGAAGGCAATCTCAACACAACATTTTACAACATGACAACATTTTAGTGTAGGACTTGGCACTTAGTTGACATCAGTAACTGCAACAGCTTTTGGCCTGGGCCAGTAATGGAATGGAATGGAATGTCATCATGTTGTGTCATGTAATGCCGTCATGCCATGCCACCATGCAGTGTCATGTAATATAATGTCATGTCATGCTGTCATATAATGTAGTGTCATGGTGTAATGTAATGCAATTTCATGTTGTCACATCATGTCATGGTGTAATGTTGTGTCATGTAATGTAATGTAATGGATGTAATGTCATCATGTAATGGCACCATGTTGTGTCATGTCACATTGTCATGTGATGTCATGTCATCAGGTGTCATGTCACATCATGTCATGTCGTGTCACATCATGTCATGTCGAGTCATGTACAGTAAAGTCATGTCACCACTGCTGACTCACCATGTGGCTGAGGGAGAATCTGTGGTGAGGGAGAAACTGCCATCTTGTTTTCTGTAGTTCAGCAGCCGAGCAATTCCTGTTGACAGAAAAATAAATGAAAAGTGTATCTAAAAATGCATTGTATTTATCAACTTGTGTGTGTGTGTGTGTGTGTGTGTGTGTGTGTGTGTGTGTGTGTGTGTGTGTGTGTGCGTGAGTGTGTGTGTGTGTGTGTGTGTGTGAGGTCAAAACAAAGTCAAGTCAAAATTTTATTTCCAGATGGTACATTGAATAAGAAATGCATTTGCTTTTTTTCATCAAGCCATCTATCTAGGAACAAAAACAACTCTATGTGTGTGTGTGTGTGTGTGTGTGTGTGTGTGTGTTAGTATTCATATCATTTTTAGGTGTACTACTGTTAGGTTTATTCTCCTGTTCAATTTGTTTGTAATCCTCCATACCCCAAAAGGGGTGAAAGAAATTAAATCTTGAATCGTGTGTGCGTGCGGCGCGGCACGCACGCAAGCATGTGTGAGTGTGTGTGTATAATATGTGTGTGTGTGCACGTGCATGCATGTATGCATGTGTGCAATGCATTCAAGTTACAGCATAATCATCCACATTTAGTCCTATAAATGCCCAGGGATTTTGTAATTACCTGATAAAACTTTGTGTACTCTCTCTCTTGACTCTGTCTATGTCTGTCTGGCTGTCTCTCTCTCCCCTCCTCTCTCTCTCTTTCCTCTCCCTCCTCTCTCTATCTCTCTCCTCCCTCCTCTCTCTACCCCCCTCCTCTCTCTATCTCTTATCTGTCTGTCTGTTTCTCTCTCTCATCAAAGTAGCCCCTACCACAGCCCACACAGGCTTGTCCTGTGGAGAACATGTAAGGCATGATGAAAACTCTAACTCTCTCTCTCTCTCTCATCAAACCAGCCCCTACCATAGCCCACGTAAACCAGCCCCTACCATAGCCCACGTAAACCAGCCCCTACCATAGCCCACGTAAACCGGTGGATCGGTGGTCTAGAGGTAACGCGCCTGTCTAGAAAGCGAAAAGTCCGGGTCGGAAGTGTGCGTGGTTCGTATCCCATCTGGGCCCGAAGCTTTTCCCCCATCCATTAGACCATGAGTGGTGGTCTGGGTGCTAGTCTTTCGGATGAGACGATAAACCGAGGTCCCGTGTGTTACAGAAAATTATGCAGCGCACGAAAAAGAACCCACGGCAACAAGAGAGTTGTCCCTGGCAAAATTCTTAGAAAAAAGCCACTCTGATAGGGAAAGAAATACAGTTGCAGACCAAATAAAAAAATATAAAAAAAAGGGGTGGCGCTGCTCTTGTGGCGACGTGCTCTCCCCGGGGAGAGCAGCCCGAATTTCACGCAGAGAAATCTCGTGACTTAAAGTGGTATATCAAACCAGCCCCTACCACAGCCCACGTAAACCAGCCCCTACCATAGCCCACGTAAACCAGCCCCTACCATAGCCCACGTAAACCAGCCCCTACCATAGCCCATGTAAACCAGCCCCTACCATAGCCCACGTAAACCAGCCCCTACCATAGCCCACGTAAACCAGCCCCTACCATAGCCCACGTAAACCAGCCCCTACCATAGCCCACGTAAACCAGCCCCTACCATAGCCCACGTAAACCAGCCCCTACCATAGCCCACGTAAACCAGCCCCTACCATAGCCCACGTAAACCAGCCCCTACCATAGCCCACGTAAACCAGCCCCTACCATAGCCCACGTAAACCAGCCCCTACCATAGCCCACGTAAACCAGCCCCTACCATAGCCCACGTAGGTCTGTCCTTTGGCGAACATGTCGGGCGTCATGAACTGGGAGTTGTTGAGGTAGAGCAGAGCGTGGACGGCAGGGGCCAGGTTGCCGATGGCCTCTTCAGCGTCCATGATGCTGCTGTCAAAGAGGTTGTCTCCCTGCAGCACAGACGTGCTGATGATGTCCCCCATCAGGTCACCTGGGGGGGAAAGCAGGGATAACCGTAGTGATGATGTTGTTGTAATGGCGATAGTTGCGATGACGACAATGACAACAACAACAGCAGCAGCTGGAACAACAGCAGCAGCAGCAACAGCAGCAGCAGGAACAACAGCAGCAGGAACAACAGCAGCAGCAGCAACAGCAGCAGCAGCAGCAGCAACAGCAGCAGCAGGAAACAGCAGCAGCAGCAGCAGTAACAACAGCAGCAGCAGGAAACAGCAGCAGCAGCAGCAACAGGAACAACAGCAGCAGCAGCAGCAACAACAATTACTATTACTTCTACTATCCTTGTAAAGTCACCTGAGGTAAGCAGGAATAAACGTAGTATTGATGTTGTTGTAATTGTGACAGTTACTACAACAACAACAGCAGCAGCAACAACAACTACTATTACTTCTACTATCCTTGTAAAGTCACCTGAGTAAAGCAGGAATAAACGTAGTATTGATGTTGTTGTAATGATGACAGTTACTACAACAACAACAACAGCAGCAGCAACAACAACTACTATTACTTCTACTATCCTTGTAAAGTCACCTGAGTAAAGCAGGAATAAACGTAGTATTGATGTTGTTGTAATGATGACAGTTACTACAACAACAACAGCAGCAGCAGCAACAACAACAACTACTATTACTTCTACTATCCTTGTAAAGTCACCTGAAGTAAGCAGGAATAAACGTAGTATTGATGTTGTTGTAATGGTGACAGTTACTACAACAGCAGCAGCAGCAGCAGCAGCAGCAACAGCAGCAGCAGGAACAACAGCAGCAGCAGCAGCACCAACAACTACTATTACTTCTACTACCCTTGTGAAGTCACCTGAGGAAAGCAGGCATAAACGTGGTGATGATGTTGTTGTTATGTCTACAGTTACAACAACAACAACAACTTCACCTTCTGCTACTACTCCCATCAGGTCACTTGAGGTGTGCAGTAATTAATGTAGTGATATCACTACTGCAATGACCACGTCATTATCATTCCCACCCTTATTATTATTACTACAATTATTGTCATTATTGTTACCATCATCACTGCTATCATCATCATCATCACCATTATTATCATTATCATAAAAATACATTTATCAATCAGTCATGTTCATTTTATTTTTCTCAAGTCCCATGTGCTTGACCCTATCAATTTCTTATATGGATATCGAAATCTTTTTTTATTTTTTTTATTAAAAAAATCACACATACTTCATTTCTTAAACACAGCTGTTTTTTTAATTTCATATACAAATTTTTTTTTTTTTTACTCCATTTAAAAGATGTTAGAGCTAAAATCTTCATTCACAGAAGGGAAACAACTCACCACAAGCAGAAATCTGGCATTGTTCTGACCCCTGAATGACCTCTTCAGGCATGTAGAGCAAGATGTCCGTTAACTGTTTCTGGTGCTGACTGTTGATGCGATCTGTCCGAAACGATTGTTCCATTATTTTCTTTGTGGTCATACAGAAAAATTAACCT
>CM054167.1:25078376-25095876 GCA_028751875.1 Rapana venosa | reverse complement strand
AATTATGGGGAGGCCCCGTGCGCGAACGCATGCAGAACATCTTGCGCACACGTTAAATCCTGTTCCGCTTTTCGTGCCGGTGGGAGCGGATGACAAAATTTACAAAACCGCATACGCACGGGGACTGGATGTAAAAAAAAAGCACATGAGTGCTTATTCAATTTTCCTCAATATAAAAGAATAAATAAATAAATGAAATAAATAAAATTAAAAATAGGGGAAGGTTTTGTTTGGGTTTTTTGTTGTTCCTTGGCAAGAGCTCCGAGGTTCAGCACAGGTGAGACTTTGTGAATATACAACTGTTTTTGCCCCCACCATGAAGGTAACCGCATTCCGACTTCAGGGATGCATGCTGGGTATGTTGGTGTTTCCGTAACCCACTGAACGCTGACACGAACTATGGGATCTTTAACGTGCATATTTGCGATCGTTAACACGCGTATTTGATCTTCCGCACGAGCATAAACATGAAGGGAATTACAGCACTGGCAGGTCTGCATTTGAAGTTGACCTGGGAGATTGTAAAAAAAAAAAAAATCCCCACCCTTAAATCATCCGACACTTCCACTAAAATTCGAACCCATCCCCTCTGGCTGGTGGCCCCACGGCAGCCCGATATTGATAGGCTTCCCTGTGGACTTCCAACCCTGGGGATAATAATAATAATAATAATAAATGGAATTTATATAGCGCTATATCTTGCAGAGACAAATCAAAGCGCTTGCACTCAACTCATTCTTACACAGTCATGCAACCAGTTACAAGTAATAGTTCCATCAAGTCCAAATGTGCACACACGCACACACACACACACAAACACACACAGGTCACACACCCTGGCAGGGCAATAGAATCTTGGCTGTTGAAGGCAGGGAAAAAACTATGAGATGAAGCAAAAGAGGAAAATCTTAGGTTTGAAATAAATGTCTTGAGACTGGATTTGAAAGTGTCATAAGAAGGCTTTTGGCGGAGAGAGAGAGAGGGAGGTTATTCCAGATCATTGGACCAGAAATAGAGAAAGAGCGACGGCCGATGGTGGACTGGTTAAATCTTAAGGACAAGGTATCTGCAGCAGAGCGGAGAGAACGAGAAGGAGTGTACAAGTGAAGACATAACGGAATCTGGGTATGGCTGTAGCGGAGAGATTGGAATGGGCAAGTGTGGGAATAGCAGGATGGGGACGTCACAGAAGATGAGGCAGAAAAAAAAATCAAACCCATGGGATTAAAGTCAAAGAGTCTTAACCACTTGACTAAGGTGCCAGTCAAAATGTATTTTCAATGTGAGCACACGGTGCTATGCATACATCCTCCGCGCACAAATTTCGGTTTACAGACTCATCTGGATGATCTGCAAAGTGGAGTAAGTACTGGGTGGCGCTGCTCTTGTGGCGACGCGCTCTCCTCGGGGAGAGCAGCCTGAATTTCATGCAGAGAAATCTGCCATGACTTAAAGTGGTATAAATAAATAAATAAATAAATAAAAATAAATTAAATTAATTAATTAAAAAGTCCTTAAGTTACTGGTTTGAATCTCAGCAGTGTCTAGTCAAATGTAGGGTGGTTTTTGTTATGATCTCTTAAGGGTCAGCGTAAACTGCAGACCTGCCAGTGCCTTGCATTCTTCATCGTATCACAATGGTTACACTTGTTGTCAATCTTCACTACCATTGCACTAAATTTTACCGAAAAATAAAATGATAAAGTTTTTAAGTCATACATTGCATCATGCACTTACATGTGCATGTGCGCACACACGAAGACACACACACACACACACACACACACACACTCTCTCTCAGTCTCTCTCTCACACACACACACATCTTGGGAGGTTTTTTATGCGCATGGTGTTTTTTTAATTTTGTTTTATTTTGTCTAAAACTATGTTTTGGTGCATAGACAATGAAAATGAAAAAGAAGAATTGCAAAGAAGAATTGTGAAGAAGAAGAATTGCAAAGAAGAAGAAGAAGAAGAAAAATTGCAAAGAAGAAGAATTGCGGAGAAGAAGAAGAATTGTGAAGAAGAAGAATTGCGAAGAAGAAGAACAACAAAACAATTGCGAAGAAGAACAATTTGCAAAGAAGAAGGAGAAGGAGAAAAAGGAGAAGGAGGAGAAGAAGAAGAATTGTGAAGAAGAAGAAGAACTGCGAAGAAAAAGAATTGCGAAGAAAAAGAAGAATTGTGAAGAAGAAGAAGAAGAAGAACAACAACAACAACAACAAAAACAACAACAACAACAGGAGAAGGAGGAGGAGGAGACAAGGAGGAAGAAGAAGAAGTAGAAGAAGAAGAAGAATTATGAAGAAGAATTGCGAAGAAGAATTGCGAAGAAGAAGAAGAAGAAGAAGAAGAATTGCGAAGAAGAAGAATTGCGAAGAAGAAGAATTGCGAAGAAGAAGAAGAAGAATTGCGAAGAAGAAGAAAGAAGAAGAAAAGAAGAAACAACAACAACAACAACAAGAGAAGGAGGAGGAAGAAGAAGAAGAAGAATTGCGAAGAAGAATTGCAAGGAAGAAGAAGAAGTAGAAGTAAAAGAAGAAGAAGAATCGCAAAAAAAAAGAAGATTTGCGAAGATTGTGAAGAATTGCGAATAAGAAGAAGAAGATTGCAAAGAAGTGTGAAGAAGAAAAAAAAGAAGAAGAGAAAAGAACAACAACAACCAACAACACAACAAAAAGCAAACATCCACTGACCCCCACCAAAACTCCGCTACACACACACACACACACACACACACACAAAAGAAAACAAGCACTCACCACGACATACAAGGTCTTCTCCACAATGTCTCTCTCTTGTCCGTTGTTGGCCCGCACATCCACGGTCAGCTTCACGTTTCCCGTCACAAGGGGGATCACCCTGACCGTCTCGCTGTTGGTTCGGTTGGCACGCAGGATTGCCCCGTAGACAAACCTCTGCTGGCTCTGCAAGCTGTCCGAGAAGCACAGGCCCAGGTCCCCTCTAACTATCACGGTCACCTGTTTCCACAAAACGTCTGGTCTTCAGTTCGAGTCTGTTTTAACCCATTACCTTCTTCTGTTTTAACCCATTACCTTCTTCTGTTTTAACCCATTACCTTCTTCTGTTTTAACTCATTATTACCTTCTTCTGTTTTAACCCATTACCTTCTTCTGTTTTAACTCATTCTGTTTTAACCCATTACCTTCTGTTTTAAACCCATTACCTTCTTCTGTTTTAACCCATTACCTTCTTCTGTTTTAACCCATTACCTTCTTCTGTTTTAACTCATTATTACCTTCTTCTGTTTTAACCCATTACCTTCTTCTGTTTTAACCCTTTTAACCCATTACCTTCTTCTGTTTTAACCCATTACCTTCTTCTGTTTTAACCCATTACCTTCTTCTGTTTTAACTCATTACCTTCTTCTGTTTTAACTCATTATTACCTTCTTCTGTTTTAACCCATTACCTTCTTCTGTTTTAACCCATTACCTTCTTCTGTTTTAACCCATTACCTTCTTCTGTTTTAACCCATTATTACCTTCTTCTGTTTTAACCCATTATTACCTTCTTCTGTTTTAACCCATTATTACCTTCTTCTGTTTTAACCCATTACCTTCTTCTGTTTTAACCCATTACCTTCTTCTGTTTTAACCCATTATTACCTTCTTCTGTTTTAACCCATTATTACCTTCTTCTGTTTTAACCCATTACCTTCTTCTGTTTTAACTCATTACCTTCTTCTGTTTTAACCCATTACCTTCTTCTGTTTTAACCCATTACCTTCTTCTGTTTTAACCCATTACCTTCTTCCGTTTTAACTCATTATTACATTCTTCTGTTTTAAACCCATTACCTTCTTCTGTTTTAAACCCATTACCTTCTTCTGTTTTAACTCATTATTACCTTCTTCTGTTTTAACTCATTACCTTCTTCTGTTTTAACCCATTACCTTCTTCTGTTTTAACCCATTACCTTCTTCTGTTTTAACCCATTACCTTCTTCTGTTTTAACCCATTACCTTCTTCTGTTTTAACTCATTATTACCTTCTTCTGTTTTAACTCATTATTACCTTCTTCTGTTTTAACCCATTACCTTCTTCTGTTTTAACTCATTATTACCTTCTTCTGTTTTAACCCATTACCTTCTTCTGTTTTAACCCATTACCTTCTTCTGTTTTAACTCATTATTACCTTCTTCTGTTTTAACCCATTACCTTCTTCTGTTTTAACCCATTACCTTCTTCTGTTTTAACCCATTACCTTCTTCTGTTTTAACCCATTACCTTCTTCTGTTTTAACTCATTATTACCTTCTTCTGTTTTAACCCATTACCTTCTTCTGTTTTAACCCATTACCTTCTTCTGTTTTAACTCATTACCTTCTTCTTCTTCTTCTTCTTGTATATTCTTTATATTTTCAATACTTTATTGGGCTTGTCGGCTGTACTTAAGTTATAACGAATGCCCTATTTCAATATCTTATTGTTATATGTAACAAGTAATGTGTACCATTTGACAATGTGTAGATGTTTATTTTTATGACTTTATTAAGTTTGGTTGTTGTTTTGTAGATGTTTATTTTTATGACTTATTAAGTTTGGTTGTTGTTTTATTTTTCTTGGTTTTGTTGTTATTGTTGTTGTTGTTGTTGTTTGTTTTATCTCTTTTTTTTTTTTTTTTCTTCTTTTTGTTGGTTTGTTTGTTCTTTTTCTTTTGTTTGTTTGTTTGTTTTGGTTGGGGATTTTCTGGGGGGTGAGGGGGGTGTTTTTAGGGTTTTCTTTTATTTGTTTGTTTTTTGTTGTTGTTTTGGGTTTTAGTTTGTTTTGAAAAGGGTTATTTCCCTTTGTTTCTACTGCGTGAGAGTATAAGTATTGGGTTATTATTAAGATGTATCCCTACGGGCGGGGACTGGATGTAAAAAAGCGCACAAGTACTTATTCATTATCCTCGAAATAAAAGAATTTGTCATTGTCATTGTCTTCTTCTTCTGCTTCTTCTTCTTCTTCTTTTTCTTCTTCTTCTCCTCCTCCTCTTCCTCCTCCTCCTACTTCTTCTTCGCAAATCTTCTTCACAATTGTTCTTCATCAAATGCTCAGACAGCAACTACTGTTGTCTGTTAATATGAGCGAAAAATGTGTTGCACTGCAGTTAAAGCGGCTGACAAGTCAGGCCCAGCGCATCCGACCTCGGCGTGGGAGAAAATTGTTCCCTGTGAAGTCTTTCTAGAAAAACAAAAGGCAGGAGAATGGACCAAGATTGCAGAAAATAGACAAGAAGGAGGTGACAGGAAGGAAAGGAACGAGGCAGAAAGAGAGGGATAGAAAAGAGGGAATTCCTAGCACAGAATTTCCAGAGGGTGGGGATGCTATTTATACTGAGATGCCCCCTGCATCCCCACAGGGGAAAACTGCTTATCTAACTTTGCTCGAACGGCTTTCAAAGTGTTCTTTGAAGGGTCTGTCTGCCTGTTAGCAAATAATAATAATGATGATGATAATAACAATGATAATGACAATAATAATAATGATGATGATGATGATGTTTATGATGAGGAGGTGGAGGAGGGTAAGGATGAGGATAACGACAACAACAACAACAGTAATGATAATGATGGTGATGACGATGATGACAACGATGATAACACTTTATTTGTTTAGCGCTGTTCATTAAAGGATAACGATAATCATAACGTTCAAAGCAGATAACATGGATATAATAATGATAAAAGATACGACTTCACAAAAACTGGGCTTACACTCAAAATGTCTTGCGATACTCCTTCTACCCAACAACATTCATTCACTACAGGCAAAAATGACACAATACTCAAATTACAGTCAGACTGTGTCGCCAACCACTCGCTAAAAACTGACAACCCCCAACCCTGCCATCACTGCTGCCCCCACCATTTAGGTAACCACATTCTGGCTTCGGGGATGGTGTCTAGACATGACACCAATGTGCATGCATTTTGTTGTTGTTGTTGATAAAAACCATTCACGCTGGGGGCAACAGCAAAGCAGGTCTGTAATGATCAGAGTCTTGCCATCATGAAATCCTTATTAACCAGCATTAGTACTTTTGATCCACTATCACAACTGAAAGAATAGGAAGGGCTCATTCGAACCGAGATCCTTTAATAGTGCTCTAGACCGCTGGGTCACCTTCCTTTTACAAAATCAAATGCTGTAACTGTTTTTAATGCCCACTGGCCGAGAGAGTGGATGATTATTGCAAGGCCTCACAAAACCAATTTCATTGCAATCATTCCCACATGAGGCTAGCCACCTAATGCAGTTTATAAGAGTCATTGCGCGAAACCGACGGACAAACATCATACTCATCGTTCTCCCACAAACCCACCTCCAGTCACAGGCAAAAACAGGTTTTGTATGGTGGATAAGTGTCTCCTGTGCGTATTTGCACGTAGAAGCCTTAGTCCATTCACACAGACATGATTTTAAATCCATTTTCCTCCTCTTCAAAACTCTGTAGATCATGGCAAGGCGGGGAATCGACGACCCAGAACCTTACAGTTACTTTTTAGGTCATAGGTCATATACATGAACCATCTTTACATTCATACTTTACAATAAACGAAAGAAAGGTCAAGAACTCCCGGAAATGAACCCAGAACCTTACAGTTTACTTGTTAGGTAGGTGAATATCTGAACCGTCTTGTCACCTTCCTTCTTTAACAATAAACGAAAATGTCTGTTTACTATAAAAAAAAATTTTAAATGTTGGCTTTTTAACTCAAGATGATGACGTCGAGTTGAAAATTATAGTCCCAGCGTAAATATTTCTGATTTAGGGACTGTCGTTGCAAATCATCCCACTTGAGTGGCTCAGGCCACCCTGAAAATAGTGCAGTTCTATAAGCAATGTGCCAGGTATGCAGGGACGAAAAGTGCCGCATGAGCCATCATACATCATCTCATCTCATCTGCTCCCACAACCCCCTCCAGGGTCATGGGGGCACTGCAGTGACGAAGGTTGCACCAGTTGGGCTCCATTTGCGGCGGTTGTGTTCAAGTACCTGGGTTGTGGAGAAGCTCTTCCCTGTCCATTCAGTGATGTTGTCTGCCCATTTCTTCTTCTTCGGCCTGCCTCGCCTTCTCTTCCCCTGCACTGTTGTTCCTTGCAGTATGGTCGTGGAGAGCCATCTGATCTTGTCACATGTCCATACCATCTGAGCTTCCTTTTCTTGACTGTGGTCAGTAGGTCTTCTTCATCATACATACAATCCTCTAATTTACATACTTATAACTATTCATAACTGAGAAAGAAAAGCAATACCCAAACTGTAATAATTTTTGTACAGAATACCAGGGAAGAGTCAGTCACTCCACACACTCACATTGATGTCGAACGGCTGGTAGTTGTAGATGCCGATGTGAATCAGCACGGCTTCCAGTCGGACAGCCTTGTAGGGCAGACGGACTTGGGAGAAGAAAGGCTGAAAGGTCTGCAACTCTAAGGGCTGCTGAGTCATGCACACTCCTCCATTTTCCCCCACCCCCACGGCGGTGAAAGTCCACGTCGTGATGGAGTCAGGCAGAGTTATCTGCTCCGAAGCGAACCCATTCCTGGACAGAGAATGTCAATGCAGGAATCAAAATAAAGGTGTAAGCACTTTGATTTGTTGCTTTACAAGATTCAGCGCTATATAAATTCCATACATTATTATTATTATTATTAATGCTGATTTTATTGTCTACAGGCAATTCACTAATCCAGCCTTTGTAAAGGTGGGTATAATAAACCGTATACAGTTATACCCTGGGCATGTTAAGTTATGCGTTCGAATCTGGGGAGAAGTATCTGATAAATTAAGGGTAAGAATATTTACGATCTCCCCAGGTCAGTTCAAAACACAGACCCACCAGAGCCTTAATTCCCTGTGTGTACATATACGCATACAGAGGATCAAATACAAACGTCAAACAAGTGTCACTTTCTGTTGGGTGCCTTCACACAGTGGATTCTTTCCAAATGAGTGGGCTGATAGAGCTGCTAAAAGAGGTGTAAAGCATAAACAGGAATCAGCAACATTGCACGTGCCTTTATCATTACAAGAGGGCTACCACTTATTAGAACAAACATCATGGGAAAAGGTCACAGAAACATATCACCTAAAAGAGAGATTTCTAAATAGATCTGTCATCAAAACTGATAAAGAGTCGTGAGCCATTCTAAGGCTTGCTCAAATATATCCACAGCAAGAAGAGTGAATAGTTTGTTTTATAGAATAAAACTTAATGCATTCGTAACCAAATTCAGTAAATGTCTATGTGGTGAGAATATTTCTAATACTCATATAATATTTAAATGTAAGAATACAAAAGCTTTTTTACCTCAATTTTCTGAAAACTCCCTTAGAAGCATATTCAATAATTTGAATTTGGCATTTGATATTGCAAAAGGTCTCTGGCATAGTCCTATAGGACATTTGTTATAGTTTCATTAACGTTAATCACTTTTCATGTTTTTTTGTTTGTTTGTGTGTGTGTGTGTGGTTTTTTTTGGTGTTTTTTTTTTTTTTAATTGTATCTTTTGCTTTGTGCGGTTTCTTTTCATGATTACACTACTTTCCCCCCCTCGCATTTTCCAGTAGGGCCTCCACCACCACCTCAATTCTCATACACCCCTTGTATATATATATTTTTTTTCTCGTCTAATATCACTGAGAAGTGAAAAGACGTAAAATCGAAGACAACAACAACAACAAACGTCAAACATTTGAGAGCCTGTAACTTATGTCAGCATTCAGGGTTTACAGATACACAAACATACCCAGCATGCAGCCTGTACCTGGAGAGGGATGGGCTCTGTCAGGTTCAACTCGCCCATCACCAACAACAACAACAACAACGACAATAATAACAAGACGAAACGAAGATGTGACAGTTACCCAGGCAGAGTGACTTCTCTGAAGAGCCAAGACTCGGGGAAATAGCGGCGGATCATTTCCAGGGGAATCTGCTCTTCGACCGATTCCATTTCTGGGGGAAAGAAAGCGTAAAGAATACACAGCGCAGCACAGCGCAGCACAGTGCAGCGCAGCACAGCACAGCGCAGCACAGCACAGCGCAGCGCAGTGCAGCGCAGTGCAGCGCAGCGCAGCACAGCACAGCACAGTGCAGCACAGCACAGTGCAGCGCAGCACAGCGCAGCACAGTGCAGCACAGCGCAGCGCAGCACAGCACAGTGCAGCGCAGAGCAGCACAGCACAGCACAGTGCAGCACAGCACAGCACAGCGCAGTGCAGCACAGCACATGTTATGAGAATTTTTTTATTGTATACATGTACAGGTATGCATCTACGTGCACACAGACATACATACGTAAGTACACACACACACACACTCACGCACACACACACCCACGCACGCACCCATGCACGCATGCACACACACACATGGATGGACACACACACACACACGGAGGGACAAACACACAAACACACACATACACACACACATAATCTTCATCTGCATCACATTAGTCTATTTCCGTTTCTGTCTCTCAATCCCTTCTTTGTTCCCGATCCCTTCCTTCACTCTTTGATGATGATGACGATGACGATGATGATGATGACGACGATGATGACAACGACAACAATGATGATGATGACGATGATGATGATGATGAAGAAGATGATGATGACAATAACGATGAAGATGAAAATGACAACGACAATGATGATGATGACAAAGATGATGACGATGCCAATGCTGATGCTGACGATGATAAACAATGTTGTAAAGATCAAAATCATTGCAACAGCACCTCGATGCACCATGTTCAGAACTTCACTCTAGAAGATCAAATGAATTACCTTGATTAAAACAAGCAGCAGCACATAAAGACAGTCAGAAACACAGACAGACTAAGCAAGCTCACACAGGCAAACATGCAGACACACACACACACACACAGAGACACAGACACACACACTCACACAGGGGACGGGATAGCCAGTTGGTTAGTGATGTATTTATGATCTGCTGACCCTGGTTCGATTCTCATTCAAGAGGATTTTTCCTCTGGAGTTAACATCAGTACCGACTTCACTCTCCCCAAAGTCCTTCTAAAGACTATAAACCAAGGTCCCATGTGCGAACACACACAGAGAACATCTTGCGCACATGTTAAAACCACTTTTCGGAAGAGTAGGCCAATGTGTGCCGGTGGGAACGGATGACAAAATTGACAAAACTGCATACACACGGGGACTGGATGAAAAAAAAGCGCATGCTTATTCCATTATCCTCGAAATAAACAAAATAAGATAATAAAAAATAAACACCCACACACATCTAATATCACTAAGAGTGAACAGACGTTAAATTGAAGACAATTGAAGACACACACACAAGATCGTGCACACGCACAAGCGCACAGCAATACCTGTCCAGTGCAGCTTGTTTCCTTTACGCACATCTGGGAAGAAGTTGAGGCCAGAAATGTCGAAGACACTGTCCACCACAGGCCGCATCGATTCGTACGACTCTGTCAGCTTCACGTACTGCAGACCTGCGTACTGTAACCATCATCAACAGTATTATCTTATCAGTTTATCTTATGACGTTTTTAACTCTTCAGATTTACTAAACGAAACAAGACATAATTGACTACAGTTCAAACGTATATTCGGTATGGTTGTTTTAATTAGTTCATTGACTGCCTAGAATGTATGACAAAAGTGCATCCCAGAAATTTATAATGTTTAACTTTTTCCCCACACAGTGCATGCTATCATGCAGAAAATGTTGCTCCTGAGCCATCGCAGCGCACACTACTGTGTCAATCTCCTCTCTAGATAGCACACGTCATCATGTGCAGAACATTAAAACAAGTCCTATGCTCAAACTGTTACGGTCAAACCAACATTAACCAGTCTTATAGCGCAGAGGAACATTCCTACTGTATGGCACGAACTAAGTCTTTCTTGAATCATTTTGCTTCAAAATGTACAGTACTGAATAAATAAATGAACAAATATGTAAAGGAAAGAATTAGATGGGACATTCAGTCAGCTGTGAAGCCTAGGCTTCAGCCAGTCCCATTATTACTACTACTACGACAAGAAAACTGCCAAAATCGCTAAGTCAGCAGGAAACCCTGCGCTGCTGCAGCTTGTGGCAGGAGAAAGTTACTCTTGTTTTTCTGTTTTTCTCTCTTGCCTCTGTTAACACCAAAGAAGAAGAAAAAGAAGAAAAAAAAGATTGAATTGGTTTTGTTGTGTGTTCCCCTGCCTAACACCCTGGGGGTCACCCAGAACGTGCACTCTTGACTCACTCATCCCACCTGGGAATCACTGTGAGATTGAACTTGCACACTGGATGAGAAGTTTACATGTATGACTGTTTTTTAGGTACCTCGACATATAGGAAGCCATACTCCGACTTCAGAGGGATTTTTTCTCCTTTAAAGAAGAGTGCAGGTTGTTATGTTAAGAGCTTGTCACCGGCTGAAGGCACAATCTCAACACAAACATTTTACAACATAACAACACCATTTTAGTGTAGGCCTCGGCAATTAGCTGACATCAATAACTGACACAGCTTTTGGCCTGGGCCAAAAAGATAAGAGTAATGCGTATGTAAAAAAAATCCCACTAACCTCAAAAATCTTGTCGGTGTTTCTACCATCTCCGATGCCCCGTCCTTCGTCTGCCTCTCCGAGGATGGCAAACATCTGCAGCAAACCCACTGTGGAGGTCATGGTGTGTTCACACATACAGTCAACACCACTGAAACTTCCCAAAGTTGGAATATGGCTACCTTAACACTATCTCTACGTTAAGGGAGAGAAACCCTCTTTCCCAGTACATGCTTTACAAGATTCTGCGCAATATAAATTCCATACATAATTATTATTATTATTATTATTATTAATATTATTATGTGCGATGTGCCCATTTGTATGCTTCCAAAACCCTGTAGTGGGTGATACGGAGGGAGGGGTTAGTAGATGGTTGGTTACCCTGTAGTGGGTTACCCGTAGGGAAAAGGTTAATGGTCAGTTAAAATTGATGTCATACAAAAAAGTCTCACTATTGTAAACCTCAGAGCTCTAGCTGAGGAACTAAAAATAAAGACCCCCTCCCCCCCCCCCAAAAAAAAAAACCCCAGAAAAAAGGATTTTTCCAAATAGCACAAACTGTGGTTTTTATCAGGGATGTCACTTCACAGGAATTAACACCAACAAAAAAAGTTAATACATATTTTTGGGGAAGGGGGAGGGAGGGTATGACGGGGGTACCTCAATCTTTTTCTTTTGATAATTCCTTGACACCTCACCCATAACTTGTGCACCTAATTCGTCCTTCTTGCTTTGGCTTGTTATATAACCTAAGTGCACATGACTATGCATAATAGGGCCTTTAGAATTTAGAATGTGTATGTCTGTGTGCATGTGCATATGTGCATGCGTGCATGTGTGTGTGTGTGTGTGTGTGCCGTGTGAGCTGAATCAGACTACCAGTCGTTAGTCTTTAATCTGAAAGTACTAAAACACACACACACACACACACATACACACACACACAAACACACAAAAAATACAAATAAGCAATGAAATACCAAAAATAACCTAACAAAACCAAACACACATGTATACACACACCTATCCCAAAATGACAACCTTTATCGCCAACCCTTACTCCCTACCCAACCATCCTCTAACTCATCTATCTCTTCCTCCCCACCCCTAAAAAAAAATTTTAAAAAAGAAAGTACCTGACTCCACACACAGCCACCAATCCAAAACACGGGGTTGCTACGAAAGAGCGCTCATCACCCAGAAAAATTGATAGCCCTGACTAAATTTAGTCAAGCCAACACCCTCCAGCCCTCTACTCCCCTTACCTAACCCCACCATCCCCCACTCCAATCCACCTATCCCCACTCCCCACCACCATCCCCCCCCCACCCAAAATAATCCAAGCAGCCACCCACACAATGTATGAGGGAGTGTGCACATCACGCAGGAAGTGATAGATGGCCCTTTCAACATATAGAAGACCCATGACCCACCCATATCCCACCCCCCACTACCCTACCCCCCTCTTCTTCCCCCTCCCACTCCCCCACCCCTCTCATCCTCCACCCCCACCCCTCCCCCTCCCCCTCTCCCCGCCCCCCCCACCTCCCCCTCCCCTCTCATCCTCCTCCCCAACCCCTCCCCCTCCACCCCTTTTCCCCCACCCCTCTCCCCATTCCCCTTTCCCCCAGCCATATCCTTCCCCATCCCCCTCCAACTCCACCTCCCCCCTCCCTCTCCCCCACCCATCCTTCCCCCTTCTCCCATCCCTCCTAACCCCACCCTCCCCCCCCCCCCCCCAAACCAAACCCCTCCCAAAAAAAAAAAAAAAATCTCCACCCAACAACAACAACGCAACACTTCGAAGAAGAGTCAGTCAGTCAGTCAGTCAGTCAGTCAGTCAGCCAGCCAGCCAGCCAGCCAGCCAGTCAGTCAGTCAGTCAGTCAGTCAGTCAGTCAGTCAGTCAGCCAGTCAAGCCAGTCAGTCAAGTCAGTCAAGTCAGTCAGCCAGCCAGCCAGCCAGCCAGCCAGTCAGTCAGTCAGTCAGCCAGCCAGCCAGCCAGCCAGCCAGCCAGCCAGCCAGTCAGCCAGCCAGTCAGTCAAGTCAGTCAAGTCAGCCAGCCAGTCAAGTCAGTCAAGTCAGCCAGTCAAGTCAGTCAGTCAAGCCAGCCAGCCAGTCAGCCAGCCAGTCAAGTCAGTCAGCCAGTCAAGTCAAGTCACCCAGTCAAGCCAGCCAGTCAAGTCAGTCAGTCAAGCCAGCCAGCCAGTCAGCCAGCCAGTCAAGTCAGTCAGCCAGTCAA
Source organism: Rapana venosa (assembly GCA_028751875.1). Classification (NCBI taxonomy): domain Eukaryota; kingdom Metazoa; phylum Mollusca; class Gastropoda; order Neogastropoda; family Muricidae; genus Rapana; species Rapana venosa. The sequence goes on along the minus strand of CM054167.1, from coordinate 25,082,061 downwards.
GTCAGTCAAGTCAAGTCACCCAGTCAAGCCAGCCAATCAAATCAAGTCAGCCAGTCAAGTCAGTCAGTGAAGTCAGTCAAGTCAAGTCAAGTCAACCAGTCAAGTCAGCCAGTCAAGTCAGTCAGCCAGTCAAGTCAGTCAGTCAGTCAGTCAGTCAGCCAGCCAGTCAGTCAGCCAGCCAGTCAATCAAGTCAGCCAGTCAAGCCATTCGTCAGCCACCCAGTCAAGTCAGCCAGTCAAGTCAGCCAGTCAAGTCAGTCAGTCAAGCCAGCCACCCAGCCAGTCAAGCCAGCCAGTCAAGTCAAGCCAGTCAAGTCAGCCAGTCAAGTCAGTCAGCCAGCCAGCCAGTCAAGTCACCCAGTCAAGTCAAGCCAGCCAGTCAAGCCAGTCAAGTCAAGCCAGCCAGTCAAGTCAGCCAGCCAGCCAGCCAGCCAGTCAAGTCAGCCAGTCAAGTCACCCAGTCAAGTCAGCCAGTCAAGCCAGTCAAGCCACCAAGTCAGTCAGCCAGTCAGTCAAGTCACCCAGTCAGTCAAGTCAAGTCAGTCAAGCCACCCAGCCAGTCAAGCCAGTCAAGTCAGTCAGCCAAGTCAAGTCAAGTCAACCCAGTCAAGTCAGCCAAGTCAAGCCAAGCCAAGCCAGCCCGAACCTTGTCGCGCGTGAGGGAGCGTTCGTCGCGCAGGAAGTAGACGGCCTTGTCGACGGCCAGAAGTCCCACGCGCATGTTGGCCCCTCCCAGGATGTCCAGCGCCGTGCTCTGTTTGGGCAGGAGGTGGAGATGAGCTGCCGCCTGGTGCAACTGGTTGGCATGGCTCAGTCGTAGCTGGGTCAGATAAACACAAACCAAAATCGTGTCAAATGGTAGTGGGTAGGTAGGTAGGTGGTTGTGGTGGGTTGGTTGGGGGGGGGGGGGGTAGGTGGGGGGGGGTGGTGGTGGTTGGTGGGTGGGGGGGGGGGGGGGGTGGGGGGGTAGGTGGGTAGGTGGTTGGTTGGTGGGTTGGTGGGTGGTGGTGGTAGGTGGTGGTGGGTGGTGGTTGTGGTAGGTAGGTGGTGGTGGTGGGTGGTTGTGGGTGGTGGTGATGGTGTGTGGTGGGTGGTGGTGGTTGGTGGTTGTGGTAGGCGGTGGTGTTGATGATGATGATAATAATAATAAAAACAACAACACTAGCAGCAGCAGCAGCAGCAACAATAACAACAAAACAAAAACAACATCACCACCACCACCACCACCACCACGAAGAAGAAGAAGAAGAAGAAGAAGAAGAAGAAGAACAACAACAACAACAACAACAAAGATGAGGAGAGGAGGAAGAGAAGAAGAAGAAGAAGAAGAAGAAAAGAAGAAGAAGAAGAAGAAGAAAAGAAGAAGAAGAAGGAGGAGGAGGAGGAAGAGAAGAAGAATCAGAATTTCTAGAGCACTTGAATCTTGCACAGCAAACAAATCAAAGCGCTGGCACTCAAATCATTCACACACATATGACCGTAGACAACAACAACAACAATTAAGATTTCAAATTTTTTATCACCACACACACATACACACACACAATCTGACGACCCGGGTTCGATTCCCGTTCAAGGGGGATATTTTTTCCCTGGAGTTAACGTCAGAGCCGACTCCACTCTCCCCTAAAGTCCTTCGGATGAGACTATAAACCGAGGCCCCGTATGCGAACGCATGCAGAACATCTTGCCCACATGTTAAATCCTGTTCCACTTTTCGAAAGAGTAGGCCTTGTGTGCTGTTGGGAACAGATGATAGAATTTACAAAACTGCATACACACAGGGACTGGATGTAAAAAAGCACATAAGTGCTTACTCCATTATCCTCGATATAAAATAATAAAATAAAATAAAACAAAAAAATAAATAAAAAATAAACACATACACACACCAAACACACACATTATCCACACACACACCAACCCCCCTCCCCCCCCCCCCCCCCCCCCCCCCCCCCACACACACACATATTCCCAACCCCCCCCCCCACACACACACACACACACACACATTATCCCCACACACAACTACACTAACCTCTACCCACCCACCTCTTCTCTGCAGTAATCGGGCGTATCAATACTCAAGGTGTCAGAGACAATTTCGGAGTTCATCCCACTGACGTAAAAGTACGCCACCACACGGGCTTTCGGAGCCGCCAGCACCAGAATCTCCCGCGTGAGAGGATAGAAGGAGAAACCTCGCCTGTCCCGTGGTACCGTGAACGAATAGACCAGACGGGCCCTTGAGAGAATCTGAAAACAAACCATCAATAATAATAATAATAATAAATGGAATTTATATAGCGCTGTATCTTGCACAGACAAATCAAAGCGCTTGCACTCAACTCATTCTTACACAGTCATGCGACCAATAGCAAGTAATAGTTCTAACAAGTCCAAATGCACACACACACACACACACACACACACACGTTATACACTTTGGCAGGGTGATGGAATTTTTGCCTGTTGAAAAGCAGGGATAGCTACGAAATGAAACAGGAGTCACAGTATCTTCTTTGAATGCTTCGAATGAGTGTTGACGAAGAAACGAAGGCAGCCGGAATGACATGGGCCGAGCTGAAGAGGATCTCCCAAAACCGAGTTCGTTGGAGGGAAGGGTGTTGTTGCAGCCCTCCTATGTTCCCCAAGGAACCAAGAGGCATAAGTCAAGTCTTCAAATGCTCAGACAGCAACTATTGTTGTCTGAAATATGAGCGAAAAATGCGTTACGCTGCTGTTAAGCGCCTGACAAGTCAGACCCAGCACATCAGACTTCAGGCATGGGGGTGAATTGTTCTATTTAATAATAATAATAATAATAATAATGTATGGAATTTATATAGCGCTGAATCTTGTAAAGCAACAAATCAAAGTCTTTCTGGGAAAAAAGGACTAGGAGAATGGACCAGGAAGGCAGAAAGTAGACAAGAAGGAGGTGACAGGAAGAAAAGGAACTAGGCAGAAACAAAGAGAGGGATAGAAAAGAGGGAATTCCTAGCACAAAATTTCCAGAAGGTGGGGATGCTGTTTATACAGACAGGCCCCCCGACATCCCCATGGGGGGAAGTCATAATATGAAATATCTAATTTGAACAACAACAACAAAAATGTAATAACCCCCCCCCTTTCCCCCACCACCCACAACAAAATGGTCTCATATGCAAAAATCTTACCATTGGTGAACCTCATAAGTCTGAGAAACAACAATAAAAAAAAAATTTTTTAAAAAGAAAACCCTGAACAAATCAAAGAGTTGGGTTGGGGTTTTTTGTTGTTGTTTTTGGGTTTGTTTGTTGTTGTTTTTTTGGGGGGGTCTTTTTGTGTGTTTGTTTTCTCAGCTACAGCTCCAAGGTTCACCAATAGTGAGATTTTTGCGTATGCAGCCATTAATTCTAACCCACCATTAAAGTAACCGTGGACTAGTTTTGGAAATGTTGTTAAAAACGACACTAGTTGTGCATGCGGTTTTGTCAATTTTGTCACCAGTTATTACCTGCACAGGATGGCCTACTCTTCTGAAAGATGGAACAGGGGTTTTTTACAGGCTCGCAAGATGTTCTGCTAGCATTCACAAACAGGACCTCAAGTTTACAGTCTTATCTGATGAACTTTTGGGGAAGTGGAATTGGCACTGATGTTAACTCCAGGGGAAAATTCCCCTTGAATGGTCGTCTCTGAG
>CM054167.1:25068376-25073376 GCA_028751875.1 Rapana venosa | reverse complement strand
CAAAAAACAAACAAAAAAGACAGAAAAAAAGACTCACACGAAAGTTAACACCAACGGCATTAGACGGCAGCAAAATAACCTCCGTCAGTCGGCCATTCTCGTCAAGGTCAAACATACTGCTGAATCCATCTGTACACACATAACACAATCCATAACAGTCAGAAATACAAAGCTATAGAGAATTTCTTCTTTCAAGTTCATCATCATTAACCTGTTTGCTGCCTGGAGGAGGTCAGCTGACATCATTGGCAAAGTTATTCTCCAGTGCCAATAGGATGTTTGTCCGTCGTGTCCGACGATGACCTCCACGACGATGACCTCCAAAACAGCAGAGGAGGCAGCTGCTGTTTTGGAAACTGGGCAGAAATTTGATTATAGTGGAGATGCCTTGCCCACTGTACATCCCCACTCTCTCGGCCAAGTGGGCATAAGGACAGTCAGCGTTGGAGATGTTCTCCAAAGACCAACCAGCCCCCAGGGCTGCAGCACATAAGGACTGTGCGAGTCAAGCCTCCAAGTCAGAGAGTCATAGTCGATCACTAAAGACTAAGCTGTAAAGTGGAATTCCATGAATGGGAAAGCCACTGGTCATACAGCCTCTCACTTTGCTGTTGCCCCCAGCATCAATGGTTTAATCAAGAACTGAGATAACGCCCAGGCGCTGACGGCATATAGGATGTCGGCCAATGTCCTCATTTTATTCATGTTTTTCACAAGTTCTTGTCTGGTGCAAAAGAGAAAATATATTCTCACACAGTTAGATGAGGTATCAGATATTCTTTTTCCTCTTTGTTAAAAGCTTAAACAGCAACTATTAACTTTCATATGTGCAAAACGCATTGCGCTGCCATTAAGCGCCTGACAAGTCAGACCCAGCGCATCTGATTTCAGTGTGGGAGAGAACTGTTATCTTTTAAGTCTTTCTGGGGGAAGAAAAAAGGCAGGAGAGTGGACCCAAGATGGTAAAAATGCTGACTCCAAGGTAAAAAAAAATTTTTAATGGGTGCTTCCAAGGTGGCTTAATTCCAGACCATCAGATCACAAGTGCAATGCTCTAGCTACATAGATATCCCACTCCCAAGTTCCTCATTCACATTCCATTGAAAACACCACCCCAACAAAAAACAAATATAAAAAAAACAACCAACATATAACACATGTTCTTCTATCTCAAATAATTTTCATGCCAGAATTTTTGGGGGGTTAATTATTACCCCTAAAACTAATATTCTCTGGCACTGGCAAGAACCATTAAATCAGATTTTTTGTTGGCAGTGAAAAGGTTAAAGATCATGCAGTAAATCGAAGTTGGTTCATAGCTGTTCTATATTTGTACACAAAAAAGTAATAGTAACAAATGAGGCATTAGGAAACTTCATGATATTTTTCTTCTTCTTCGGTGAATGTTCAGACAGCAACTATTGTTGTCTGTTATATGAGTGAAAATGCGTCACGCTGCCGTTAAGCGCCTGACAAGTCAGGCCCAGCGCATCCAACTTCGACATAAGAGAGAACTGGTATCTTTTAAATCTTTCTGGAAAAAAGGCAGGAGAATGGACCAAGAAGGCAGAAAATAGACAAGAAGGAGGTGACAGGAAGAAAAGGAACGAGGTAGAAACAAAGAGAGTGATAGAGAAGAGGAAATTTCTAGCACAGAATTTCCAGAATGTGGGAATGCTATTTATACTGATAGGTTCCCGGCATCACCACAGGGGAACTTCATGATATTATCAGAATTACCTGGCCTATGGAAGGTGGGATAGCCTAGTGGTTAGAGTGTTGCGCTTGTGATCTGACGGCCCAGGATCGAGCCACCTCCAAGGCACCCATTTCAAGGAATTTTACCCTGGAGTTAACAACAGTATTGACCCCGTTCCCCCAAAAAGTCCTTTGGATGAGACTATAAGCCGAGGCCACATGTGTGAACACATGCAGAACACCCCATTAAAAATCCATTCCACCATGTGGAAGAGTAGGCCATTTATTTATTTATTCTTTTATATCGAGGATAATGGAATAAGCACTCATGTGCTTTTTTACATCCAGTCCCAGTGTGTATGCGGTTTTGTAAATTTTGTCATCTGTTTCCACCGGCACACAATGGCCTACTCTTCCGAAAAGCAGAACAGGATTTAACGTGTGCGCAAGATGTTCTGCATGCGTTCGCACACGGGGCCTCGGTTTATAGTCTCATCCGAAGGACTTTGACATTCAGTTCGATTTTTTTGTCAAACTGGGAGGAAGAAAGGGCGAGGAGGCTGGGAATCGAACCCAGAACCTCACGGTTTACTTGTTGGCAGGCAAACGTCTTAACCATCCTGCCACCTTCCTTCCTTTCATGCTGGTAGGAACACGTGACAAATTTTCTTTTTTTAAAAACACAAGCACACAGGTGTCGTGTTTAGACACCATTCCCGGAGTTGGAATGCGGCTACCTAAATGGTGGGTAAAAATCGAAGCATACGCATAATATCACCATTTGTGTAGCTCAGCGCTCTAACTAAGGAACAACAACAACAACAACAATCTAATTAATGATGCCATCCTCATAATCGCTAATCATTATATCATATAACAAAAGTGTATCTGGTACTTGTTATCTACACATACATATAAAAAAAAAATTATAATTAGGGAAAAAGCTTCAGAACTTCCATGACGTTATCATAACATCCTCAACTTCTCTTATTACGTGTTGGAGCAAAACTTCTTGTTATCAGTACATGTATGAAACATAACAGCTAAGGTCAAAAGCAAGGGAACCTCCATCACATTGCCAAATATATCACAACATTCTCAACACTTCTTATCATAAATGGTTCTCGTTATCAGTATATATAAAACAATATAGTTGGTTGTCAAAAGCCAGGAAACTTCCTTTACATTACCATGTCATAGCATCCTCAACACACACACACTCTCACACACACCACTCACACCACACACACACTCACACACATGCTCACACACACTCTCTCACACACACACCCATTCTCACACACACACACACACACCCACTCACACATACACACACACCAACTCTCACACACACACACACACATGCACACACACACACACACACTCACACATACACACACACACTCTCTCACACATACACACACACACACTCTCACACATACACACACACACGCGCGCTCACACACAAGCTCACACACACACTATCCAATCCAAATTAATCCAATCTTGTTTATAGCCCCGCCAACCAGAGACCATATCACGGCTGTCATCTTGTCAATTTTTTAAATCTCAGATTAAAACTGTGCAACTACACACCATAAACAAATGCACGCGCGCACACACACACACACAAAATTCCAAGCATGCCCATACACACACACACACACACACACTACATGCACAAACACATCCACACTCTGTGTGTCCCATGCAAGACATATTATATACACAAATGATCGATCATACAGACATTTGTTTGTCTATTCGACAAAAGACACTAATTACTCTGAAGAACAAACACACGACTGGAAAAGCCACTCACTTGGCAGTACCTCCCCGCTTTCTGATTTCATCTCCACGATGATGTAGACATTGATCTGTGATGCTGGTTCCCCATTGGCCACTTTTACATCCACCTGACGACAATCATATATATATATATATATATATATATATATATATATATATATATGTAAAAAAGCACACAAGTGCTTATTCCATTATCCTCGATATAAAAGAATAAAAGAAAGAAAAAAAAAGAATAAGCTTTGTTCATTGTTGTTTACACACACACACACAACCTGAGTGCTTATTCCATTATCCTCGAAAGAAAAAAATAAATAAATAAAATAACTCACACATATACACACACTCACCACCCCCACCCCCAAACACACACACAACACAACACCCCACCCACACCCCATCCCCTCCCCACCCACCCTCCTACACACACACACACACATCCACCCACACCGATCAACACACACCTACACACCACCCAACACTCCTCACATCCTTCTCTCTTCTTCTTTCTTTTTTCGGTCAGTCTAATATCTTCTGGCCAGCCACAACCGACGCTGTACCAGCATTCGACTTCAGTCCCATGAATCCATGAAGATGCAGGTTCAAATCTTGGCATTAGTGTCTGGTGAATTAAAGTATGTTCTTTCGATCCAGAAGGACCATAGAGCCGGAGCTTATCCCGGTTTCCGTAGCGTTAAGCGAACTGATGGTTTTTCACCACCCCTGTGACAGGACACTAGTCTGTCGCCAGATACTTCCCCAGCAGAGCTGGTACCCACTTGTACACCTGGGTGGAGTGAGGAAAATAGGAGTAAAGTGTCTTTCCCAAGGACACAACACCGAACCGAGCGGGGATCGAACCCGCGACCTCTGGATCACGAGTCGACCGCCTAAACCACTCGACCACGGTGCCTCCTCTGGTGAAGTAAGGGTGGGGAATATTACAATCTCCCAGGTCAACCTTAGGTGCAGACCTGTCAGTGCCTGAATTCCCTTCATGTGTGATGATATGCACATGGAGAATGATCAAGTATGCATGTTAAAGATTCTGCAATTCTTGTCAGCGTTCAGTGGGTTACAGAAACACGAACATACCCAGCATGCATCCTGTACAAAAGAATAAACTGCTTTGAATCAGAATGAGTGTTGGTGTCAAGTACATGGAAACCATACATAGTCGTAAGGGCGTGTAAAAATAGAGAATATTAAAATAGGATTTTTAAAAAAACTTTGGAGAATGGCGACGCTGTACCTAGAACAACAACTCCAAAGTCTTCCACGACTGACTTAACACCTGCCAGTCTGACTGCCTTACCACAAGAGTGTAGGGGAACCCAGGCTTGAAGTACTTTTTGGTGGCGTCAAAGTCGATCTGGTAGTAAGGGTTGGCGAAGAACGTGTCCATGTTGACAGCGTGCCCCACCTCTCCCGTTCCATCCTCCGTCACGTTGACGGAGATGAACAGCTGCGAGCCATCGGGGAACCAGGCGCTGTGC
>CM054167.1:25053376-25063376 GCA_028751875.1 Rapana venosa | reverse complement strand
GCCCATAGGACTCAGGAAGTCAGGGACGCAACTCCAAGCGCAGCAAGTGGACACCATGTTCATTCCTGCAGGCTGCACCCCTTTGGCACAGCCAGTGATGTGGCTCTTGCCAAGCCTTTTAAGGACTCCATCAGAGATTGCTGGGTAGAGTGGATGAGGGAACCCAGGCCACAGACTGCTGCTGGCAACCTCAGGCAGGCCACCAGACAAGACGTCATCAACTGGGTCAGCAGGGCATGGGACAACATTCGACCCAAAACGATCGTTAAATCGTTCCTGAGGTGCGCCATATCCAACGCCATGGATGGATCTGAGGACGACGAAGTGCTGAAGGGTTTCCGGACAGATCGGCGCTGTCCTGCCTGTGTTGATGGCAATGCACCTGGTCCAGAAGAGCCAGAGAGTGAGGACGACGGGCCCAGGACGACAACTTGGATGAGAGCGACGCCGATGCAGACTTTGAGGGACTGGAATAAGTACCGGTACTAAGACTGAACCTGTTTACCCCAGCTAGGCAGTTAGCAAGATGAGTTCATGTGTTAATGAGTGCTGTTCGTGTTTTTTCGAGTTTCTGTTTCTTTGTTTTCTGTTTGTGGGTTTTTCTTTCTCCGAAAGATTGGGCCTTTTGAAGACAAAATCCAAGTTCATTTGACGTTTCATTTCCAAAGACGATCGTGTAATTTTTTCCCTGTACAGAAAGAAAGGACTTCATTGGTGTTGACATTTCGACATTTGACCAAGTTTCTTTTTCCGGAATTGTGTTCTATTGTTTGTCCTTGCAAAGGTCTGGCGATTTTCTTTTTACTTTATAAATATGAATGACAGAAATCATGCTCGTGTTGTTTTCACAAGAGCCAGTCTCCTCTCTCTCTCTCTCTCTCTCTCTCTCTCTCTCTCATGATTGTCCTCGTTGGCCTTCTTTGCCTCAAAGTCGCTTTTTTTTTTCCTTTTTTCCTTCACTTCTACTCACACGACCTAACTTACATGCTTTCGGGGTTTGTTTTCACTCAATTACACGGTTGAGCACAAAAATTACTTTCTGCAAAGGGGTCCATCCCTAGCAAACGCCCACCCCCCGATTTTGCCCTAAATCAGTGCACGGGGGGGGGGTGGGCGTTTGCTAGGGATTTTACGGTACTTTCACATTTGCAAACACACACATGCATACACACACACATGTAAGCATGTGGGAACGCCCACACATGTACTTACACACACACACACATGCATGAGCAAGTGCACACATGTGCACACACACACACATGTACACACACTTATGAACAATTCACACAAACACATAGTACACATAATGCACACACACACACATACAAACTCACACTCAGTCCTTCGGATGAGACTATAAACCGAGTCCCCGTGTTCGAACGCATGCAGAATATCTTGCGCACACGTTAAATCCTGTTCCGCTTTTCGGAAGAGTAGGCCATTGTGTTCCGGTGGAAACAGATGACAAAATTTACAAAACCGCATACACATGGGGACTGGTTGTAAAAAAGCACTTGAGTGCTTATTCCATTATCCTCAATATAAAAGAATAAATAAAATAATAAATAAATAATAATAAATAAATAAATGATAAACACACACCCACACAACACACACACACACTACCTCTCCCCTCCACACACCTTACACTGCACTGCGCACCACAAACTTGACTGTCACTAAGCATTTTCATACAACATCACAAAACCCAACATTTTCACTGAAAATTCTTCAGTAGCCTTTTCTTCAGGACTGCATCCAAAATTGGTTTGTTGCAATGCATAGAACATCTGGACTGGCCAAGTCTGTCCTCCTACAGGGAACAACAGTACAAGAAAGGAAGACGAAGAAGGGGCAGACAACAGAGAAAACGATGGGAAGAAGACATCAGAGAGTGGAGGACTGGCCTTGAGTGGAACGATTTGCTACGGAAAGCAGAGGACCGCAGGGAGTGGAGGAAGCTGGTTAGAAAATCTTCATTGGTGCCCCAACTGTCCACGAGACTACGGAATAGGTGAAGGTGAAGGTGGGATGACAGGCATATATCTTAGTGACAGTCAATTTCTCCGCATGAAATTTCAGCTGCTTTCTAGAGCATTGGGGGGGGAGGGGGGGGGGGGGGGCGGCGTGGCTTTTTGACTTTGAGAGATAACGGGAGAAACCAGAAATGATGTACCACACACACATGGTGTTGAGATCTCGATTTGGGGGGGGGGGGGGATTATGTTTTGTTCCTCAGCTAGAGCTCCGAGGTTTTAAAAAATTTTATTTATGATTTATGAAAATTTATTCTTTTATATTGAGGATAAGGGAAAAAGCACTCATGTGCTTTTTTACATCCATCCTGTGTGAATGTGGGTTTTGTAAATTTTGTCATCTGTTCCACCGGCACACAATGGCCAAACTCTTCCAAAAACGGAACAGGATTTAACGTGTGCGCAAATGTTCGCAACGTTCGAAAAACGGGCATCGTTTATTGTCTCACCCGAAGGGTTTCACCAATGGGAGATTTGGGAAGGTAGCCACATTCCGACTTTGGGTTTGTAGCTGGGTACGTTTGTGTTTCCACAAACACTGAAACGTGACATGAATCATGGGATTTTTTAACGTGCATTATGATCTTCTCGGCATGTGTATATTGCACAAAGGAAAGAACTGTCAGGTCAGACTGAAGTGACGGGAGACTTTAAACAAAAAAATTCCTATCCTATGACACCAGAGCGCTGCCAAATTTCCCGAACCACGACTTCCCGACGACGGTATTTAAGTCAAACATTTCTAAACCGCTCAGTTATAGCGTCCCTCACTTTAAAGATGAAAGGCAGTCAAGGTGTGACGTACCAAAAATTTATGAGTGTTGAGATCTCGATAAGGAATCAGGAAACTTAAAGACAAACTAGCGCTCACAAACGACAAAAGAGCAGGCAGAACCCCCCACACCACCCCAAAAAAAAAACAAAAAAAACAAAATCAACAGAAACCAAAAGAAAAAACAAGTACACCCCCCCCCTCTCTCTCATCTCTCTCTCATCCCAAAACCAAAATGACAGGGGCAATCCGATAAGGGACTGAGTATTCCGTGATGGGCTGGAATGAGCAGAAGGGACAAGAAACTGTACACAACATCGGAGACCAGCAAATTCCTAATCTCAAGAGGGGTAACCATCCTCACAGCGCAATCCCAAGAGGGTGGTAACCACCACACAGTACTAATCCCCAAGTGGGAAAGGGTAACCATCACCAGTATAATCTCAAGAGGTAGGTAACCATCCTCGCAGGCCTAATCTCAAGAGGTAGGAAACCCACCACACAGCCGCTAATCTCAAAAAGGTAGGGAACCATAAACACAGCTCTAATCTCAAGAGGTAGCTAACCATCCACACAGCACTAATCTCAAGAGGTAGCTAACCACCTCACAAGCTAATCTCAAGAGGTAGCTAACCATCCCACATGCTAATCTCAAGGGGTTTGATAACCATCCACAGCAACTAATCTAAATAGAAGATAACCATCCTCACAATACTAATCTCAAGTAGTAGGTAACCATCCACACAGCGCTAATCTCAAGAGGTAGGTAACCATCCACACAGCCCTAATCTCAAGAGGTAGATAACCATCCACACAGCGCTAATCTCAAGAGGTAGGTAACCATCCTCACAGTGCTAATCTCAAGAGGTAGGTAACCATCCACACAGCCCTAATCTCAAGAGGTAGATAACCATCCACACAGCCCTAATCTCACGAGGTAGGTAACCACCCACACAATACTAATCTCAAGAGGTAGGTAACCATCCACACATCGCTAATCTCAAGAGGTAAGTAAAGCATCCACACAGCACTAATCTCAAGAGGTAACCATCCACACAGCTCTAATCTCAAAAGGTAGCTAACCATCCACATATCGCTAATCTCAAGAGGTAAGTAACCATCCACACAGCGCTAATCTCAAGAGGTAACCATCCACACAGCGCTAATCTCAAGAGGTAGGCAACCATCCACACAGCGCTAATCTCAAGAGGTAGGTAACCATCCTCGCAGCGCTAATCTCAAGAGGTAGGCAACTATCCACACAGCGCTAATCTCAAGAGGTAGGGAACCATCAACACAGCTCTAATCTCAAGAGGTAGCTAACCATCCACACAGCACTAATCTCAAGAGGTAGCTAACCATCCTCACAGTGCTAATCTCAAGAGGTAGCTAACCATCCTCACAGTGCTAATCTCAAGAGGTTGATAACCATCCTCACAGCACTAATCTCAATAGATAGATAACCATCCTCACAATGCTAATCTCAAGTAGTAGGTAACCATCCACACAGCGCTAATCTCAAAGGTAGGTAACCATCCACACACAGCCCAATCTCAAGAGGTAATAACCATCCACACAGCCTAATCCAGAGTAGGTAACCATCCCTCACAGTGCAATCTCAAAGGAGGTAACCATCCAACAGCCTAATCCTAAAGTGGGGGGTAACCATCCACATAGTTTAAATCCAATGTAGGAAGGTAACCACCTCACCGCGCTAATCTCAAGAGGTGGGCAACCCATCCACACGTATTAATCTCAAGAGGTAGTAACCATCCTCACAGCTAATCTCAAGGGTGGAAACCCATCCAAAGCCCAAATCTCAAGGAGGTAGGTAACCATCCACACGGGACTAATCTCAAGTAGGTAGGTAACCATCCTCACAGCCCTAATCTCAAGAGGTAGATAACCATCCACACAGCGCTAATCTCAAGAGGTAGGTAACCATCAACACATCGCTAATCTCAAGAGGTAAGTAACCATCCACACAGCACTAATCTCAAGAGGTAGGGAACCATCCACATAGCACTAATCTCAAGAGGTAGGTAACCATCCACACAGTACTAATCTCGAGAGGAAGGTAACCATCCTCACAGCGCTAATCTCAAGAGGTAGGCAACCATCCACACAGCGTTAATCTCAAGAGGTAGGTAACCATCTTCGCAGTGCTAATCTCAAGAGGTAGGCAACCATCCACACAGCACTAATCTCAAGAGGTAGGTAACCATCCACACAGCGCGCTAATCTCAAGAGGTAGGGAACCATCAACACAGCTCTAATCTCAAGAGGTAGCTAACTATCCAAACAGCGCTAATCTCAAGAGGTAGCTAACCATCCTCACAGTGCTAATCTCAAGAGGTAGCTAACCATCCTCACAGTGCTAATCTCAAGAGGTTGATAACCATCCTCACAGCACTAATCTCAATAGGTAGATAACCATCCTCACAATGCTAATCTCAAGTAGTAGGTAACCATCCACATAGCGCTAATCTCAAGAGGTAGGTAACCACCCACACAGCCCTAATCTCAAGAGGTAGATAACCATCCACACAGCGCTAATCTCAAGAGGTAGGTAACCATCCTCACAGTGCTAATCTCAAGAGGTAGGTAACCATCCACACAGCCCTAATCTCAAGAGGTAGATAACCATCCACACAGCCCTAATCTCACGAGGTAGATAACCATCCTCACAATGCTAATCTCAAGTAGTAGGTAACCATCCACACAGCGCTAATCTCAAGAGGTAGGTAACCATCCACACAGCGCTAATCTCAAGAGGTAGGCAACCATCCACATAGCGCTAATCTCAAGAGGTAGGTAACCATCCTCGCAGCACTAGTCTCAAGAGGTAGGCAACCATCCACACAGCGCTAATCTCAAGAGGTAGGTAACCATCAACACATCGCTAATCTCAAGAGGTAAGTAACCATCCACACAGCGCTAATCTCATGAGGTAGGTAAGCATCCACACAACTGACCCTTGACCCATCATAGTAGACAGTGATGGACCAGGTTCCTAGTGTGGCATCGCGGGGCAGCGTGAAATTTCTGCCGATGAATGCGTCCCTCGTTCTGTGATGATGGCGCTCCAAGATGATCAGGTCTGGGTTCTGGTACATGGATTGATTGATTGATTGATTAATTGATTGATTGATTGATTGATAGATTGATTGGTTGATTGATTGATAGATTGATTGATTATGTACATGTACGTTTGTGTGCTTGAATGTAGATTGTTTATGTAAATGGCGTTTGTGTGTGCTTGCACGTAGACTGATTATGTACATGTATGTTCATGTGATTATGTACATGTATGTTCATGTGATTATGAACATGTGCATTTGCGTGCTTGCATATAGATTGATTATGTAATGATGTTTGTGTGTGCTTGAATGTAGATTGATTATGTCATGGCGTTTGTGTGTGCTTGAATGTAGATTGTTTATGTAATGGCGTTTGTGTGTGCTTGAATGTAGATTGTTTATGTAATGGCGTTTTGTATGCTTCATATAATTGATTATGTAATGAGTTTGTGTGTTTGCTTGCTTTATAGATTGATTATGTAATGACGTTTGTGTTTTGCTTGCATATAGATTGATTATGTAATGACATTTGTGTGTGCTTGCGTATAGATTGATAATGTAATAACATTTGTGTGTGCTTGAATGTACATTGATAATGTAATGACATTTGTGTGTGCTTGAATGTAGATTGATAATGTAATGACATTTGTGTGTGCTTGTATGTAGATTGATTATGTAATGATATTTGTGTTTGCTTGCATACAGATTGATTATGTAATGTTTGTGTGTTTGCTTGCATATAGATTATGTAATGATGTTTGTGTGTGCTTGTATGTAGATTGTTTGATTATGTAATCATGTTTGTGTGTGCTTGCATATAGACTGATTATGTAATGTTTGTGTTTGCTTGCATATAGATTGATTATGTAATGTTTGTGTTTGCTTGCATATAGATTGATTATGTAATGTTTGTGTGTGCTTGCATATAGACTGATTATGTAATGTTTGTGTTTGCTTGCATATAGACTGATTATGTAATGTTTGTGTTTGCTTGCATATAGACTGATTATGTAATGTTTGTGTTTGCTTGCATATAGATTGATTATGTAATGTTTGTGTTTGCTTGCATATAGATTATGTAATAACATTTGTGTGTGCTTGTATATAGATTGATTATGTAAGGACATTTGTGTGTGCTTGCATACAGATGATTATGTAAGGACGTTTGTGTGTGGACTGATTATGTACATGTACATGTGTGCTTGCATGTAGATTGTTTATGTACATGTCCGTTTGCGCGCTTCTATATAGATCGATTATATGCAGGTATGTTTGTGTGCTTGCATATTGATATATACTTGATTATATATGATTATGCGAATGTTAGCAGTAACATGGACTGGACACGCACATATAAGATGTATGCGCACTACAGGCAGACAGAGAGAGATGAATAAATAAGTAAATAAATAAATACTTACTGATAAGATTTATGCCCTTCGAGACTTGAGGAATCCAAATGAGCTATTTCGTTTCTATGAAAAGGTAAAAAAGACATTCATCTTGATATATCTTCAAACTAATACTACATCTTTGTTATTGTGGTGAAGAAGTGAGCAGGGGGCGGGGGGGAGTTATTTTTTGTCATTGGTTTTGTTGTTGTGTTTTGTTTGGATGTTTTGGTTTGTTTGTTTATTTTTAAATTTTAATTTGTCGTAAATATTGCTAATAATAATTATTTCTTCTTTTTATTATTTTTAAAAAGGCTAACCTTGATATCCACAGTGACCGGCCAATGAGCAAAGCGCTGGTCATCATCCAACGCAATCACCCGATACATCACTGCACACATTGTAGTCCAATCAAAACTGTTCTCAAATTGTTAATTGGTACCGTCTGCTGTCTGTCATCTTCATGTTACATCATGTCAATCTCTGACTGAGATATAATACGTACATAATTCTTATATATATAGATATATCTAACACACACACACACACATATGCATATATATATATATAGAAAGAGAGAGAGGGGTGAGCGAGGGGAGAGAGAGAGAGAGATATTTTGTGTGTGTGTGTGGTGTGTGTGTGTGTGGTGTGTGTGTGTGTGTGTGTGTGTGTATATATAGATAAATAGATAGATAGATAGATAGATGATAGATAGATTTGATAGATAGATAGATAGATAGATATAGCCTCCCTACCACACACACACACACACACACCACACATACACACAACCACATGCATACATACACACACATGTAAAGTACACACACACACACACAACACACTACACACACCAAACGTACACACACACAACACAAACACACATACAACACATCCTCCCCCCCCCCCCCCCCCCCCCCCCCCCCCCCCCACCCCTCACACACACAAACACACACACACACATCCTCCCCCCCCCCCTCTCACACACACACACACACACACACACACACACACACACACACCACACACTCAACACCCACACTATGTCACACACATGTAAAATACACAGACACACACCACACACACCCCACACAAACAACCACCCCCCACCAACCCAAACCAAACCAAAACCAAACTCAAACCAACAACAAACAACAAAAACAGCTGACCTGTCTGTCGCGGCGTGTAGATGACCTTGTCCGTCTGGATCATGATGAAGCCGGACAAGGGGTTCATGGGAATGTCCGTCACCTTGACCGCGCTGCCATGCTGGGCACACAACTGTACACTGCTCTGCTGATAGCGCAGCAGTCTGCTGGACTCGATCCTCACCTTCCACGTCTGCACACCATCTGGAGAACGAGATAGCCTGGTGGTTTTATTTTATTTTGTTTTATTCATTTATTTATTCTTTTATATAGAGAGAGGGGGACGGGATAGCTCAGTGGTCGGAGCACTCGCTTTCCCCCAGCCAAGTTAAGCGGCGTCGAGCGTGGTTACCAGTTGGATGGGTGACCGTTTGCGCGCCTTGGCTTCAGTACAGCTCCCCCAGTTCACCCAGCTGTAAATGGGTACCTGCCCTCTTCAGGGTCAGGGAAGGTAAAGCAGCGAGGGAGAGGAGAAAGGGCGCTGCCCCAATATGCTGGCCCCTAGAAGAAAGTGAGGGCTCTGAAAGCCTGCTCTCCTACGACCTTATAGGTTATGGGACTCCTTTACCTTTTTACCTAAAATAGAGAGGGGTAATGGGAATAGCACTCACATGCTTTTTTTTTTACATCCAGTCCCCCCCTTTGGTATGCGGTTTTGTACATTTTGGGCGTCTGTTCCCCACCGCCGGCACACAATGGCCTACTCTTTCAAAAAGCGGAACAGGATTTAACGTGTGCGCGCAAGATGTTCTGCATGCGTTCGTACACGGGGCCTCGGTTTATTGTCTCATCCGAAGGACTTTGAGATTCAGTTCGATTTTTTCGTCAAACTGGGAAGAAAGGGCGAGGCTGGGAATCGAGCCCACAACCTCACGGTTGACTTGTTGGCAGGCGAACGTCTTAACCATCCTGCCACCTTCCTCCTGGTGGTTAGAACGTTAGAGGACCGCGCTTGTGATCTGCCGACTCAGGTTCAAATCCTGTTCAAGGCGAATTATTTTGTTTTTGTTTTTTTGTTGCCTGGAGTTAACCTCAGTGCTGACTCCATCCACTCACCCCCCTAAAAGTCTTTTGGATGAGGTTAGAAACCGAGGTTGTGTGTAAAAAACATAAAAACACACACACAAAACAACCCCAAAAAAAAGAAAAAAAAAAGAAAAGAACCAGCTCCTGTTGAAGACGTAATTGCAGTGTATTTATAAACAAGGCACAGAACACCATGCAAACACACTATTTATTTTTTATTTATTTATCTATTCTTTTATATTGAAGATAACGGAATAAGCACTTATGTGCTTTTTTACATCCAGTCCCCGTGTGTATGCGGTTTTGTAAATTTTGTCACCCGTTCCCACCGGCACACAATGGCCTACTCTTCTGAAAAGCGGAACAGGATATAACGTGTGCACAAGATGTTCTGCGTGCGTTCGCACATGGGGCCTCGGTTTATAGTCTCATTCGAAAGACTTTTGGGGAGAGTAGAGTCTGCACTGTTGTTAACTCCAGGGGGAAAATATCTCCTTGAACGGGAATCAAACCCGAGTCGTCAGATTGCAAGCGCAATGTTCTA
>CM054167.1:25023376-25048376 GCA_028751875.1 Rapana venosa | reverse complement strand
GTAAAGAACCCAAGCTAAAGACTAATATAGAAATGAACATGTAATAGGCCTAGGCCGAACCATATCAGCTACTTTCGAACACCAAACATGAATACAGACTTTGTAGTCAATGTTTTTCGGCAGGGATGGGTTGTACGATTCAGTGCCTTCAGTCTGTACTAGCAAACCACCTAATCCTTGGTTCAAAAGACGAATATACACACCAATACAGAATAATATATAAAACGAGGCAGCTCGACAACAAACTACTCTATTCGACACAAAACTGAAATCAAACTAATATCAACTGTGATTGCCTAGATGGATTAAAGAAATTTTTTTCGCCTTAATATCTTATTTTGGAAGTAATAACCAGTGTGTCCTATCCCTAATGCAGTTGAAGGTCACCTCCCACGACACAAATGAATATACCTACACAAAAAAAACTAAATAATAAAACAGTCAGCAAAAACTAGCGTTGCAAAAAACTAAACAACCAACAAATTACGAGAGAACAAAAAATAACAAAACAAAACAAACCTCATGACTAATCCGCTTGGATAGGATTTAAATATAAAAAAATTTTTTACCTAATCTTACTTCTTTTTTGTTGGAAGAAAATGATATAACACTTGTGTCTTTTTTTTTTTCCATTTCATTCTGTTGTATGGTTGGTAGTAAGTGTTTTTTTGTTCATCCGTTCCCTGATACACACACAATGATGTCTCTTACAAAAATAAGCGGAACAGGTTTTAACATGTGGAAAGTTCTCTGTGTTCACACACAGGACCTCAGTTTATAGTCTCATCCAAAGGACTTTTGGGGAGAGTGGAGTTGGCACTGATGATGATAACTCCAGAGGAAAAAATCCTCATGAGGAAAAAAATCCTCATGAACGGGAATCGAACTTGGGTCAGCAGATTACAAGCGCATCACGCTAACCACCAGGCTATGCCAGCAGTGGCTTGTAGGCAGGCCCCTAGGAGCCTGCTACTACTCTGTTGTGGTATGGACTCACGACCCAAACATACCCTGTATTATTTATTCATTCTTTCTTTCTTTCTTTTTCCATTTATTCTTTTATTTATAGGATAATGGGATAAGCACTCAAGTGCTTTTTTTTTTACATTCAGTCCCTGTATACAAGCATCTGTGCAATGATGGTCCTGAAAATAACTAAGGACAGTAAGCATACATGTATTATATATCTGGAGTGGAAAGTATACTCATCTAGGCTACACCATCTCCTGCCATGGTAAATGGAGATGAATAATATTTCTAGCCGATGCATATATTCCATGTTAAAAATAAAATACTGATAATTAATGAGTGATATGCTATAGCAAACTAGTCTCAAGCAGAATGTACAGTCATGTTGTAAGAGTGTCTTGTTGTTGTTGTTATTGTTTACACAGGCAGAGCCAATGCTCTCTCTCTCTCTCTCTCTCTCTCTCTCTCTCTCTCTCTCTTATTTGTAGCCCTAACCCTTGACAAAAATAAAGATAATTGATTCATTAAAGACCTGGTGTGTGTGTGTTGATGATCGTTATTCTTTTATTTAGAGGATAATGGAATAAGCACTCAGTGTGCTTCCTTACATCCAGTCCCCATGCGTATGCAGTTAAATGTAAACTTTGTCATCCATCCATCCCTACCAGCACACAATGTCAATGGCCTTCTCTTCCAAAAATCCCAACTGGTTTTTACATGTGCCCAAGATGTTCTGAGAGAGAGACAATGACAATGACAAATTCTTTTATTTCGAGGATAATGAATAAGCACACATGTGCTTTTTTACATCCAGTCCCCGCCCGTTAGGGATACATCTTAATAATAATAACCCAATACTTATACAGTCTCACAATAAAAACAAGGGGAAATAACCCTTTTCAAAACAGCTCCCCCCCCAACAAGCCCCCCCCCCCCCCCCCCCCAAAGCAAGCAAATAAAAGAAAACCATAAAAATACCCCACCCCCACCCCCCAAAAAAAAACTTAACCAAAGCAAACAAACAAACAAAAGAGAAGGAAAAACCAAACCAACAAAGATGATAAAAAAGAGAAAAACAGACAGACAACAACAACAAGAACAAGAACAACAACAGAGCCAAGAAAAATAACACAACCAAACTTAATAAGTCATAAAGATAAACATCTACACATTGTCAAATGGTACACATACTTGTTACACATAATTATAAAGAGAGAGAGAGAGAGAGAGAGAGAGAGAGAGAGAGAGAGAGAGAGAGAGAGAGAGAGAGAGGAGAGGAGAGAGCATCTTATGTAATTTGTAACATACATTTTGAAAATCCCACATAGGCATATATATCAACACACAGTCCTACTGCGTTTTTAGATTAACAAAACCGTATTTCACACTGCTGCCTGTTGTTGTCCCCGAATGAAGTCAGGCTGTAGGCCTATATATATATATATATAGAGAGAGAGAGAGAGAGAGAGAGAGAGAGAATATATATATATAATTATATTATATATATATTATATAATTTACAGGAATTAAACTGCTGTTACCAGTACAGTTGTACCCACCTTCAGTTGATGACGGAGGTTCCAGAGCTTAACTCGCTTTCTCCTTCCAAGTTCCAGACAGTACTGAATTCACATACAAATACACGTTTTAGACAACAAACTCCTCAACACACCAGCAGAGACTTGCCTGTCTCCAAAACAAAACAACACACTAGGGCCTACTAGACCTAGTCTAGTCAAGCTGAGAAATGTTCGTAAAGCATCCGCGGAGAGACACACACATGTAGACTATAGGCCTACATACACACAAGCTCCCTCTTTCTTTTTGCGTACAGATGTAGCAGCCTATTATTAGGCCTAGCCTGAAGTGAAGTTCTGGCAGGGACTGCTTCAAATCCGGTATCTAAACAAACGAGACACAGAGAGAGACGGGGAGAGAGAGAGAGAGAGGGAGGGATGAGGGGAGGGGGGGAGGGAGGGAGGAGGGGGCTGAGACCACTTGCAGGGTACACAGATGGTGGTGGTGGTGGTGGTGTGAGGATGTGTGCTGAGCTGAGATGGAGTTAAGTTTGTGCCATGAATGAGCCGCTGAGAGGATATATACAGCAGGATACAGCATCAGAGGTTGTCTTGAACAAGACTAGTGTCCTTAATTCAAAGGAGGAAAGACAATGAAAATATGTTAATAAATTTTTTTTAAATGTACAAAATGTTAACATTTCAATGCAGAGTCGATACCACATCACTTTTGAACTACTTTGACTGGAAAGGCTATTGTGAAAAGAAAATGGTTATGAAAAGGGATTGACATGTGACAAACCTCAATGACAGACTCATAACTTGAAAGCTCATTGGTTTTCAACAGAGTTTATTCATTTAGTCCTGGCCCATGTATGTTTGTCCGTCGTGTCCGACGATGACCTCCAAAACAGCAGAGGAGGCAGCTGCTGTTTTGGAAACTGGGCAGAAATTTGATTATAGTGGAGATGCCTTGCCCACAGCACATCCCCACTCTCTCGGCCAAGAGGGCATAAGGACAGTCAGCGTTGGAGATGCTCTCCAAAGGCCAACCAGCCCCCAGGGCTGCAGCACATCATAAGGACTGTGCGAGTCAAGCCTCCATGTCAGAGAGTCATAGTCGATCCCTAAAAGACTAAGCTGTAAAGTGGAGTTCCATGAGTGGGAAAGAGAGCCACTGGTCATACAGCCTCTCACTTTGCTGTTCCCCCCATCGTCAGTGGTTTAACCAAGAACTGGGATAAAGCCCAGGCGCTGACCTTGCCCATGAGAGAGAGTGTTGGTGGAAGGGGGTGGGTGGACGTTGTGTCATTAAGTAGTTTTCTTGTCGCTAACTGGATCAAGACGTTCAACGGTGTGAACCCTGAACCCAAAGTACCTAGAAATTAGTTTTCAACTGCTTAGGACATCCGTTTATATCAACGTAGATGAAAACAAGACCTGAAATAAGGGAGATAGATAGATAGATAGATAGATAGATAGATAATAGATAGATAGGTAGATAGATAGATAGATAGGTAGATAGATAGATAGATAAATAGGTAGATAGGTAGATAGATAGATAGATAGATAGATAGATAGATGGATAGATAGATAGGTAGATAGGTAGATAGATAGATAGTAGTAGATAGATAGATAGATAGATAGATAGATAGATAGATGACGTAGTCTTTTGAACTGTTCAGCACAAGCAGCTCTCCATATCAACACAAGATAACACCACAGCCCCAAATAAAGGCAATAAAAAGATATTGATAGAATAAACTTCTAGAATATATTTAATTAACGGCCAAAAAAAATATCAAATAAATATATTAAAGTATCAATAATGAATATCTTTTTTAAATTGCCATTATTCTGGGTTTTCTTTTCGCCTGTGTTGATACAATTTAATGCGGTGCACTAAACAGTTAAAAACGGATTTCTAGTTATTATTAGTTTGAAAATCCATGGATTGTCCCTCCTCCAAGCTACCCGCCTTGCAGCAGACAGACAGTTAGTTATATCTCCCCGCGACGCCACAGAGTACAAGCGGAAGGAAAAAGTAAAAGTAAAAAAGTAAGATTAGTTTGGGACCAGGTTCGCGCAATTGAACGTCTGAATCCATTTAATGACTGGAACATCACTTAAAGACACCACAGGGCTATCAGGTGCTGTAAACTAAGATGCCCCTTGCTTTAGCCTACAACTGGCGTCCAATTTATTTAGCCATGACTGTTAGGGCCTGTAAACTGGATGTTGTCTTATCTGGTGGTGCTTGAGCCAACACCCACCCACTAGGCCCTAGGCTAGTGCTTGGCTGGGGCTTGACTGCTTGCAGCTGGTTTTGTATGGCTATGGGAGGGAAATAGGTCTAGTGAGTGCTGTGTGTGTGTGTGTGTGGGGGGGGGGGGGGGGGGGGGGGGTGGGTGTGAGTGTGTGTGTGTGTATGGTGGGGGGTTGGGGGGGGGTGTTGCTTGCACGTGCGCATGTTTGTGTGTGTGTGTGTGTGTGTGTTTTATTTTATTTTATTTAGGCATTTTTCTTGTGTGCGCCAAGATGTTCTGCGTGCGTTCGCACACGGGGCCTCGGTTTATAGTCTCATCCGAAGGACTTTTGGGGAGAGTGGAGTCTGCACTGATGTTAACTCCAGGGGAAAATATCCCCTTTAACGGGAATCGAACCCGTGTGTGTGTGTGTGTGTGTGTGTGTGGTCGCTCTCTCTCTCTCTGGCAGGATGGTTAATAAGACGTTCGCCTGCCATCAAGTTAACCGTGAGGTTCTGGGTTCGATTCCCAGCCTCGCCCTTTCTTCCTAGTTTGACAACAAAAAAATCGAACTGAATGTCAAAGTCCTTCGGATGAGACTATAAACCGAGGCCCCGTGTTCGAACGCATGGAGAACATCTTGCGCACACGTTAAATCCTGTTCCCCTTTTCGGAAGAGTAGGCTATTGTGTGCCAGTGGAAACAGATGACAAATTTACAAAACTGCATACACTCGAGGATTGGATGTAAAAAAAAAGCACATAAGTGCTTATTCCATTATCCTCGATATAAAAGAATAAATAAATAAAATAAATAACTCTCTCTCTCTCTCTCACACACACACACACACCCGCGCGCGCGCGCCTGTGTGTGTGTGTGTGTGATGACAGACAGACTGGCTGGCGGACAGACAGAAGATTGACACCCAGAGAGAGAGAGAGAGAGAGAGAGAGAGAGATGCACAGACAGATTCATAGACAGACAGATAGACGTATACTCTGATTGGCGAGCGGACAGACAAAGACAAATAGACTGACAAGACAGACGGACAAGAAGACAGGCTGATAGACAAACAGACAGACAGACAGAATGGGTAACTGAACTGGTAATCGCTCTGATTTGTCTTTGCAAGATATAGTGCTATACAAATTCCATTATTATTTATTATTATTATTATTATCATTATTATTATTAGAGCATCGGGGGATATCAGCCCCTAATGGTAACGGCGGGTTTTACTCATCAGTTGCTCAATCTTGATTGTATCATTAATTTTGACCCCTTTGTGACTGCCAGCTAATGAGTGGCTTTCTTGCCTGACTGTCAGTGCAGTGTGTTTCCTTTTTCACACACTCGCGCGCACGCACGTACACGAACATGCTTGCACGCGTGCCCATGCACACGTGCACCCACGCCACACACACACACACACAAACACGACTCACTCACGCACATACAATTAGAACTATACTTTCTCGTTCACTACTTTTAGTGTAATGTCATAAATCTGAAGAAAAAAAATCACTCGCACGCGTGTACGAGTGCACCGTGCGTGAATGCATGCATGCATGCATGCACGCACGCACGCACGCATGCATACACCCACCCACGCACCCTCATCCACCGACCCACACCTACACAAAGAGACACATACAGACACACCACACCACAACACAGCACATACATACACACATACCCTCCTCCAACACACACACACACACACAAAAGCACCCCTCCACCCCCCTCTCCTCTCCTCCTCTCCTCCCCCAACACACAACACAACACACACACATCCACCCCCTCCCCTCACACACACCTCCCCTCCACACACACACACACACACACACACACACCACACACACACGTCCCCTCCCCCAACACACAAACATACACATGCACCCCCCCACCCCACACATACACCTCACCTTCCTCCCCCTCCCCCCCCCCCCCCCCACACACATACACCTCCCTCCCCTCCCCCCCCCCCCCCCCCCCCACACACACACACACATCCACCCTCCAACCTCCCCAACCCCTCCCCCCCCATCCCTATCCCACCGACCCACATACGCCCCCCCCCCCCCCTCCCCCGCCCCCCCCCCTCCCACACACACACACAAGGCAGGCAGAGAGAGAGAGAGAGAGAGAGAGGAGAGGAAATCCGGGAGTTCAAGCTCATAGTATAGGCCTATTGCGTTGATAACATCAGAAACATCCGGGTTCTTGCACCGAATGCTATCCATCTTATCACGTGGTATAGACCTACACTAACTATCCTAAGTAATCAGTTGCAGAGGAGGGGGGGGGGGGGGGGGGGGGGGGTGGGGGCCCCCCTTTTATTTATCCCTCTATTTCCAAGATAATGGAATAACCATTCCTGTGTGTGTGTGTGTGTGTGTGTGTGTGTGTGTGTGTGTGTGTGTGTAGTGTAGTGTAGTGTAGTGTAGTGTAGTGTAGTGTAGTGTGTGTGTGTGTGTAGTGTGTGTGTGTGTGTGTGTTCTTTTTCTTTCTTATTTTTTTTTCTCTTTTTTTTCTTCATTCTTTTATATGGAATAAGCACACACACACACACACACACACACACACACACACACACACACACACACACACACACACACATGTGCGCGCGCGCGTGCGTGCGTGTGTTCGATTTCGTTTAACATCTCTTCACTAAAATTTTATGTGATATTAGACACAAAAAGGGCTAGGGGATGGGGGGATCTGGGAGTTGGTTAGGGGGTAATTTACTAAATCTACAATAAACAAGTAAGAAAATGCTAATCTTAAGTAACTCTTAAGTACAGAACAGTAAAATCACAATTTCTAACAGAGTCTAACCAGTAAACAATAAAATGGTATTTTTAAACTATAACCAACAAGAGAAAATAATTATAGTCCACAGGAAACTGGCGTCTCTAGAGTTCATAATAATCATAACAATGAACCGATTGGACTATGCAATAACGATTTGGGGGGGGGGGGGGGGGGGAATCTCAGTAGAAGATCAATGAATATTGCCGATGACGTTGACGAGGTATGTATGTATGTTTGTCCTCGTGTTCGACGATGACCTCCAAAACAGCAGAGGAGGCAGCTGCTGTTTCGGAAATTGGGCAGAAATTTGATTATAGTGGAGATGCCTTGCCCACAGTACATCCCCACTCTCTCGGCCAAGAGGGCATAAGGACAGTCAGTGTTGGAGATGTTCTCCAAAGGCCAACTAGCCCCCAGGGCTGCAGCACATAAGGACTATACGAGTCAAGCCTCCTAGTCAGAGAGTCATAGTCGACCACTAAAGACCAAGCTGTAAAATGGACTTCCATGGGAGGGAAAGCCACTGGTCATACAGCCTCTCACTTTGCTGTTGCCCCCAGTGTCAATGGTTTAATCAAGAACTGTGATAAACCCCAGGCGATGACGAGGTAAGAACAGGTATGCAGCTTTTTAGCATGCTGCATATCAACATAATTATGATCAACAGTTACACT
The DNA here is from genome assembly GCA_028751875.1 of Rapana venosa. NCBI lineage: Eukaryota > Metazoa > Mollusca > Gastropoda > Neogastropoda > Muricidae > Rapana > Rapana venosa. The sequence goes on along the minus strand of CM054167.1, from coordinate 25,040,156 downwards.
ATGGCCACATATACAAGAGACATGCCCAACGTATTAATTTGTCTTAAAACAGTTCAGTTTCCATCGTTAAGCTAGAGAGACAATTTGTTTTATACGATAAGAATCAGTTTCATGTCTTTTAGACTCAAATTTTATGTCTTCATATATACATCTAGACAGCCAAGTCTTTTCCCCACACTGGAATGTGTGTGTATGTGTTTTACATCCAGTCCTAGTGTGTTTGCAAGTTTTGTAAATGTTGTCATCCGTTCCCACCGGCACACAATGGCCTACTCTACCGAAAAGCGGAACAGGATTTAACGTGTGCGCAAGATGTTCTGCGTGCGTTCGCACAAGGGACCTCGGTTTATAGTCTCATCCAAGGACTTATGGGAGGAGTGGAGTCGGAACTGATGCTAACTCCAGGGGAAAATATCCCCTTGAACGGGATTCGAACCCAGGTCAGCAGATCACGAGGGCAATGCGCAATGCTCTAACCAACCAGACTATCCCACCATACCCCTTAGGCTAATGAAGCCTTATGTAGCTCTGCAAAAGACTGGCAGTCAATATAATTTCTGCACATAGTAAGTGCAACAGCTCACACCTTTGGTAAATACTCTCTCTCTCACCGAGCCTTGTATGAACTTAAAAAGAAAAAGAAGTCTTCAGGAGGGAACACGCTAGGCCCTAGGTGGGCGGAGCCTCGCCAGCATCCCCCTATCAGCCGTATAAAAGGGTGTTCCCGCGGACATTTGGCGCTTTTTGCAATTCTCGCCGAGTTGATGAAAAGAATTATGGATATCTCCAACATTTTGCATGTGCCTACTAGAAAAAGGATTATGAATATTTCCAACGTTTTGCATGTGCCTACTAGAAAAAGGATTATGAATATTTCCAACGTTTTGCATGTGCCTACTTGGAAAAGGATTATGGATATTTCCAACGTTTTGCATGTGCCTACTTGGAAAAGGATTATGAATATTTCCAACGTTTTGCATGTGCCTACTTGGAAAAGGATTATGGATATTTCCAACGTTTTGCATGTGCCTACTTGGAAAAGGATTATGGATATTTCCAACGTTTTGCATGTGCCTACTTTCTTGGATAGCACTGTATCCTTTGCCTGAGGAGGGGGGCAATCAGCAGCTGCATACAGAGCACGCTGTTTGTCTGCCTCCCAATGACAGCAGCTGGCCATTCTTGTGGCGAAGCAGATGCATCAACCTCCTAGAACAGGTCAGGGTTCAAATTCTATTCCACATGCAACTGATATCAGGGTGTGCCATATGCATTGTTTCCATTTGGGGGGGGGGGGGGGGGGGGGGGGCGGAGCTTTGAACAGTGTTTCACTGACAAGACCCACTTTTTTGTCTCTATAACTTTTTGTATATTGTGTGGAACCTAGGTGGATTTGAAGTCCAAAACTTTGTAAAGTAACTTAGAAGGACCATGCCTTCAGCTGCAGTGGACTTTAGGACCAGTTGTGGCCGGTTTTTTTTTGGCCAATAGTCTATATAATACATGGGCTTCATGTTGAGCCAGCCAAAGAGAAAATGAGTTTGCGTGTCACCATTCTCAAGCTTGCACAGGGAGTGGACAGTGTAACCTTTGGGTTGCTCCTCTCCTATCTATTTTGGGGCAGCTTACTTTTGCAATGCTGGTGACATTGAAACACACACACACACACACACACACACACTCTCTCTCTCTCTCTCTCTCTTCTCTCTCTCTTTCTGTATTGTGGCCTAAGGCCGATATGCAATTAAATCATTCTCTCTCTCTCTCTCTCTCTCTCTCTCTCTCTCTCTCTCTCTCTCTCTCTCTCTCTCCTCTCTCTCTCTCTCCTTCTATAGTTGTTGTGTCTTCTAATAAAGGGCTTTTTCATACTTCTATTTTCAATATTGTTTTGGGCTTGTTGACTGTACTTGAGCTCCAGTAAATGTCCTATTTCAATATCTTATTATTACGTGTAACAACTATGTGTACTATTCTGCAATATGAAGGTGTTCAATTTTATGATCTATAAGTTTGGCTTACTCTCTCTCTCTCTCTCTCTCTTCTCCTCTCTCTCTCTCTCTCTCTCTCTCTCTCTCTGTTGTTATTGCTGTTGTTATTGCTGTAGTTGTTGTTTTGTTGTTTGTTGATTGATTTGGATTTTTTTGTCTGTTTGTTTGTTTTTTTGTTTTGGTGTATGTGTGTGTGTGTGGGTGGGGGGGGAGGGGGGGGGGGTTGGACGGTGTTGGGGTTGTTTTTTTTTTGGGGGGGGTGTGTTTTTTTTCCCCCATTTGTTTTGTTTGTTGTTTCTTGTTTTTCTGTTTGTTTTTGTTGGTTGGGGATGGTTCTTTTTTTTTTTTTTTTTTTTTTGGGGGGGGTGGGGGGGGGGGGGGGGGGGGGGGGGGGGGGGGGGGGGGGGCTGGGGTTTATTTTGTTTCTTGTTTGTCTGGGGTTGTTTGTTTCCTTTTTCTCTCTCTTTTTTTTAAAGTTTTTCCCTTTTGCTTCTACTGTTTGAAAGTATGAGTACTGAGTTCGTTATTAATATGTGACCCTACGGGCGGGGACTGGATGTAAAAAGCACATGAGTACTTATTCATTATCCTGGAAAAAAAAAGAATTTGTCTCTATTAATTACAATGTTTAGATGTTCTTTTTATGACTTTATTGAGGTTTCCCCCCTCTTTATTGTGTGAGTGTATGGGTATTGCACTTATTTTTATTATCACGACATTCAATTTGTGAGTTATAATTTTAAAAGTGTTGGTGTTGTTGATCGTGTGCTCTGTGAGTATTATATATTTAATATTATCCCTCACAACACACACACACACACACACACACACACACACTACACACACACCACCACTCACTTACCACACACATCATACACACACACACACACACACACACACACACACTCACTCACTCACTCACATTCTCTCCCTCAATGACTGTATAGGTTTAGATTCTTCTTTTGTTTTGTTTCTTGTTTTTATTGTGTGAATATATGAGTATTGAGTTTATTTCATTATCATGACATATAATTTGAAAACGAGTATAATAAAAATGAGTGTTGATGGTGATCGTGTACTGTTTTGGGAATTATAAATTGGATATTATCTTTGAAATACACACACACACACTCTGTCTCTTTCTCTCTCTCTCTCTCTCACCTTTTATCGTTTTGCTTATAGTTATGGTGTATCCTGATGAAGGATTCATATTTTATATTTTCAATACTTATTGGACTTGTCCTCTCCACTTAAGTCTTAACGAGCGCCCTATTTCAATATCTTATTGTTATGTGTAACAAGTATGTGTACCATTTGATAATGTGTAGATGCTTATCTTTGTGGCTTATTAAGTTTGGTTGTTATTCTTCTTGGTTTTGTTGTTGTGTGTTGTTTGTTTCTTTTTCTCTTTTTTTCTTCTTTTGTTGGTTTGGTTTTCTTTCTCTTTTGTTTGTTTGTTTGTTTTGGTTGTGGGTTGGTTGTTGTTTTTTTTGGGGGGGTGGGGGGGGTGGGGGGTGATGGGGGATGTTTTTAGGGTTTTCTTTTATTTGTTTGCTTCGGATGGGGGGGGGGGGGGGGGGGGGGGTTGGTTGGGGGGGGGGGGGGGGGGGCTGCTTTGAAAAGGGTTATTTCCCCATGTTTCTACTGTGAGACTGTATAAGTGTTGGGTTATTATTAACATGTATCCCTACGGGCGGGGACTGGATGTAAAAAAGCACATGAGTGCTTATTCATTATCCTCGAAATAAAAGAAAAAAAGAAAAAGAAAGTAACCCTGGGCCAACCCCCCCCCCCCCCCCCCCCCCAACCCCCCCCCCCCCCCCCCACCCACCCCCCCCCCCCCCCCACCCCCCCCCCCCCCCCCCCCCCAGCAAGGATTATGACACATACGATGAAATAGAGATGATAAACCTCACAATGTCTGCCTTTTGTGTCCCACTTTTTGCTATTTTTGTGTACCTGCAAAATGGCAAAGATGTTGTTGGTTTACCCATACAATGGCAACTTGTGACGTACATTTTGATTTTTGTCCCTGTAACTTGAGAATAGGGGACGGGATAGCTCAGTGGTCGGAGCCCTCCTTTCCCCCAGCCAAGTTAAGCAGCGTCGAGCGTGGTTACCAGTTGGATGGGTGACCATTTGCGTGCCTTGGCTTCAGTACAGTTCACGCAGCTGTAAATGGGTACCTGCCCTCTTTAGGGTCAGGGAAGGTAAAGCAGCGAGGGAGAGGAGATGGGCGCCGCCCTCAATATGCTGGCCCTAGAGAAGTGAGGTCTCTGACGCCTCGCTCCCCTACGACCTTATAGGTTATGGGACTCCTTTACCTTTTAACTTGAGAATGCTAAAATGCCTGTCGGCCTAGGCTCCGGCAATACTTAGCAAGAAATCCATAGTCCTAGATCCATGGGCTACGTTCACATCTGTGATTAGCCTATCTATAAATCTGTCTAAAAATGGGTTTTTTCGTATCATTACTATATATATATATATATATATATATATATATATTATATATATTATATATATATATATAATATAATATATATATTAAATATATATATATATATATATATATTATATATATATTATAATAGATCTAACTTACCACAGCCGACAATCCAGAGATGCATGGCCCACACATAGAGACAGTTGTAGACAGTTTCATCACATGGTATGGCCTACTCAACATCTTGTTGTTGTCACACATGGAGACAGTTGTAGACAGTTTCCTCACATGGTATGGCCTACTCAACATCATCTTGTCACACATGGAGACAGTTGTAGACAGTTTCGTCACATAGTAAGGCCTACTCAACATCTTGTTGTATTGCCTGGTCATTTTCTTTCGACATTTTGCTGCTGTGCTACCCTATGCTTTTCTGCAATAGGCCTACACAGAGCAGAGGCTAGTCACCAGATCTGAACATGTAGATCTAAATGTAGAGGGCAAATTCATAACCTTTGGTTACACTCCTGTATTAGCTTGCAGGTCATGTAGTATGTTCTATAGAGTGGGAGTCCGGGAAATTTTTGTAAATTGATTTTCACAGATTTTTTTTACAGTATGAAAAAAATGCACTGTGTACTTGTTTTGGGGATCGAGGACATAAAGCAATATCAGGTAGTTACATGAAAGTTGGAAATGATCATCAAATGAGGATTGCTTGTGTTCCTACAGCGTTGACCCCACGAGTGCATATCGCGGTACAAAAGACTGATGGGGTAGGGTGCTTGCTGAAAAATTTTAAAATTTCGAACAAACCAAATTTGTGCAAAATCACATGAGTTTTGAGTCAGAGGCTAGTCTTTCACAAAAAGTGTTTTTTATTTCTGTGGATGCCTTAGTAGGTGCAGAATGAATATAAGAGTCATACGGAAAAACAAAAGGATAAGTGCGAATTTTTAATACAGGTGTGTGGCCTGTTTAGAAACCCATGACTTCTTACTTCTATCATACGTCATTATTTGCTTGCGTGTTCCTCTGCTGTGGGTCTATCAGCCTAGGTCAGGATCAACTGTTTAACTGAAAATACCGAGCAAAAACAATACTTACAACCTAAAATTAAGTAATCAAGTGGGATGGGCTGGGCCTGACTTGTCAGGCACTCAATAGCATCGTGAGGCATTTTCGCTCATATAACAGACAATACAAGGAAGAAGAAGTAATGTGACTCAGTTGTTGTTCAAACGAGTCCAACAGTTTGTGAATTAAACCAAGAATAATGCTTCCTGCCGCCCCCCTCTCTCTCCTCTACCCCCCCCCCCCCCCCCTCCCCAATCTGTAAAGAGTGTTGACATATTTGTACTTCACAACAAAATGTGGATAAGTATGGATTGTATAAGAGGAAGGGGGGGGGGGGGGGGGGAACAATGACAAATTATTTTATTTGGAGGATAATGAATAAGCACCCATGTGCTTTTTTACATCCAGTCCCCGCTGGTGGTTAGAGTGTTATGCATTGTGCTTGTGATCTGCTGACCCGGGTTCGAATCTCGTTCAAGGGGATATCAGTGCCGACTCCACTTCCCCCAAAGGTTGAGACAATACACAATAAACCTGTTCCACTCTTCGGAAGAGTAGGTTATTGTGTGCCGGTGGGAGAGAGAGAGAGAGAGAGAGAGAGGATGAGAGAGAGAGAGAGAGAGAGAGAGAGAGGAGAGAGAGAGAGAGAGAGAGAGCAACAACAAAGAAGGTTACATGTAATAGGAAACATGAGCCAGTGTGACATAGCATCATTCATGGACAAGGCTATAAGAAAGAAGTATTAAGGATGATACAATCATTCCAGAACAGGATTGTAGAAGAGTAATGCCAATAATGATTAGCCTACTTCTCTCTCTCTCTCTCTTCTCTCTCTCTCTCTCTCTCTCTCTCTCTCTCTCTCTCTCTCTCTCTCTCTGTTTTGTTGTTGTTGGGTTTTGTTTTGTTTTGTTTTGTTTTTTGTTGTTGTTTTTTTTTGGGGGGGGATTATTTGGTTGTCCCCTCTCCCCTTGTTGTTGTAGCTGCTTTTATTTTGCTCTTGGTTTCTTTGCTTTTTTTTTTGTTGTTTCTTTTTTGTGTGTGTTTTGTTCTGGTTTGCTTTCTTTTATTACTCACTCAGTGTGCAATTTCAATCTCACAGTGATTCCCAGGTGGGATGAGCGAGTCAGAGTGCATATTCTTGGAGACCCCCAGGGTGTGAAGTTGGGGAATGAACTACAACAACAACAACAACAACAACAACAACAAACAGGGGGGGAAGAAATCCCACTTCAGTAGTAAGTATACAGGCCGCACACCACAATTTAAAACAAATCACTCTTTTTCCTTCTGTTTTTCTATGTGACTCTTATATTCATACCGCACGTACTAAGGCATCCACAGAAATAAAAACCACTTTTTTGTGAAACACTAGCCTCTGACTCAAAACTCATGTGATTTTGAACAAATTTGGTAGGTTTGAAATTTTTTATTTTTTCAGCAAACACTGTACCCCTCAGTCCTTTTGTCATCTGCTAGCTTCCTTACCACAATATGGGTGTGCGGGGTCAACGCTGTAGGAATACAGGAAATCCTCATTAAATGGTTATTTCCAACTTTCTCGTGACTACCTGGTATTGCTCTATGTCTTCAATCCCCAAAACAACTGCACAGTGCATTTTTTCATACTTATAAAAAAAAAATCTGTGAAAATCACCAACATTTTTCCCCACTGGCACTCTATAGAACATACTACATGACCCCCAGATTAATACCGGTGTGCAGCCTAAGTATAATTATACAAACAAGCCTATGACTAGAAAAAGTAATGAAGTAGGCCTAGATGGTATAGAGTTTTCTGACAAAGGTACACAACCCACTGCAATTCTCTCCAATACTCTATTCAAAGTGAGTCCCCTTGATTTGCTATTTTCAGAACGTATGACTGAAGTTTTCAACGAATCTAAAAGCAATTTTGGTGATATTTTGTTGGTGAAAAATTGCTGTACAAATTGTGTTTGTCTTGTAAGAAAATTATGTGTCTGCTCGACGTTGTTGAGATAATACATGCTGGTTATTTTTCTTCTTTCCCTTTTCCTCAAAATGTTATGATTTATATGATTTGTTTTGTCTAGATAGATGGTGGTGGGATGATGTTTTCAGATGTTTGAATTGTTATGTTTTCTATGTTATGTTTTCTTGTTTGCTGCTTGATTATTTGCGTACTTTTCAAATAAAAATTATCATCATTTGTTTGGTTTTTTCCCCTGAGTGTGTGTGTGTGTGTGTGTGTGTGTGTGTGTGTGTGTGTGTGTGTGTGTGTGTGTGGTTGTTGTTGTTGTTGTTGTTGTCGTATTGTTATTCTATTCTATTCTTCTTCTTTTTTATTTACTGTTGTTTTCACTTGGTTTTTGGTTGGTGCTTATTCAGTTTGTTTTTGTTTTGTTTTTGTTTGACTGGTTTAATTTTTTGTTTGTTTTTGTTTGGTTGGTTTATTTTTTGTTTGTTTTTTGTTGTTTGTTTTTTGCTTGTTTATTTGTTTTAGTCTCATTACATTAATAATAATAATAATAATAATAATAATAATAATAATAATAATAATAATAATAATAATAATAATAATAATAATAATTTATATAACGCTGAACCTTGTAAAAGAAACAAACCGAAGCGCTTGCACTCAATCATTTTCACGCATGCAACTTTCCTCAAATAACATAAGATATTTCAAGTTCATGCGCGCGCGTGCACACACACACACACACACACACACACACACACACACACACACACACACACACACACTTAGGTGGTGATGAAGGAGGTGAAGGATGCTGTTGAAAAAGTAGGAACAGATATGAGGGGAAAGCGTCAGGTAGGAAATAAGCGCGTTTTGAGGCTGGATTTGAAGTAATCAAGTGAAGGTTTTTGGCGAAGTGAAAGAGGAAGTTCATTCCAGGTGGGTGGACTAGAAACAGAGAAAGAGCGACTGCCAACAGTGGTTTGTTTAAATCTGGGTGTATACATGTAAAAATAGCATAGTGGATGGGATACTTAATGCCGTTATTAATGCAGAAAATGGAAGAGGGTAAGAATATTACCAGGAAGTACTCATTACAACAGCACAGTCATATCTAATGAACTCCACTATGATGTATAGATTTACTTTCTGCAGTCAATAAAACATTATCCCTGATAAGGACGGGAACAATGTGAAGAAAAAAAAGCACACACGTGCTTATTTATTATCCTCGATACAACTACCAACTGGTGGTTAGAGTGACGTACTCGTGACCTGCTGACCGGGGTTCGAATCTCATTCAAGAGGATTTTTCCTCCGAGGTCCCGTGTGCGAACGTACTCGGGACATCTTACGCACACGTTAAAACCCGTTCCGCTTTTCGGAAGAGTAGGCCATTGTGTGCCGGTGGGAACGGATGACAAACTTTACACAACTGCATACACACGGGGACTGGATGAATAAAAGCACATGAATGCATATTCCATTATCATCGAGATAAAAGAATAAATAAAAAGATAAATAAAATAAATCTTTCTCTGTCACGATTTTACAGTGTCTCCAAATTTTTGTGTGGATCTTTGGAGTAGTTGAGAAGCTAAAGTGTGTGTGTGTGTTGTGTGTGTGTGTGTGTGTTGTGTGTGTGTGTGTGTGTGTGTGTGTGTGTGTGTTGTGTGTGTTGTGTGTGTGCGTTGTGTGTGTGTGTGTGTGTGTGTGTGTGTGTGTGTGTGTGTGTGTGTGTGTGGTGTGTGTGTGTGTGTGTGTGTGTGTGGTGTGTGTGTGTGTGTGTGTTCGTGTGTGTGTGTAGATGAGAAGCTAAAGTGTGTGTGTGTGTGTGTGTGTGTGTGTGTGTGTGTGTGTGTGTGTGTGTGTGTGTGTGTGTGTGTGTGTGTGTGTGTGTGTGCGTTCGTGTGTGTGTGTGTGTGTGTGTGTGTGTGTGTTGTGTGTGTGTGTGTGTGTGTGGTGTGTGTGTGTGTGTGTGTGTGTGTGTGTGTGTGTCGTGTGTGTGTTCGTGTGTGTGTGTAGTTGAGAAGCTAAAGTGTGTGTGTGTGTTGTGTGTGTGTGTGTGTGTGTGTGTGTGTGTGTGTGTGTGTGTGTGTGTGTGTGTGTGTGTTCGTGTGTGTGTGTAGATGAGAAGCTAAAGTGTGTGTGTGTGTGTGTGTGTGTGTGTGTGTGTGTGTGTGTGTGTGTGTGTGTGTGTGTGTGTGTGTGTGCGTTCGTGTGTGTGTGTGTGTGTGTGTGTGTGTGTGTGTGTTGTGTGTGTGTGTGTGTGTGTGGTGTGTGTGTGTGTGTGTGTGTGTGTGTGTGTTCGTGTGTGTGTGTAGATGAGAAGCTAAAGTGTGTGTGTGTGTGTGTGTGTGTGTGTGTGTGTGTGTGTGTGTGTGTGTGTGTGTGTGTGTGTGTGTGTGTGTGTGTGTGTGTGTGTGTGTGGTGTTCGTGTGTGTGTTCGTGTGTGTTGTGTGTGTGTGTGTGTTTGTGTGTGTGTGTGTTTGTGTGTGTGTGTGTTGTGTCGTGTGTGTGTGTGTGTGTGTGTTGTGTGTGTGTGTGTGTGTGTGTGTGTGTGTGTGTGTGGTGAGAAGCTAAAGTGTGTGTGTGTGTGTGTGTGTGTGTGAGAGAGAGAGAGAGAGAGAGAGAGAGAGAGAGAGTAGAGAGAGAGAGAGAGAGAGAGAGAGAGGAGAGAGAGAGAGAGAGGAGAGGAGAGAGAGAGAGAGAGAGAACTCAGAAACTCAGAACTCAGAAATGTAATGCACCTCAGCCTTGGGCCATAATACACGGTTGGTGTAGAAGAAATTCACAATGCCACAGAGTGGGGGAAAATCCAAATAAAAATACGTAATACCAAGCTCAATTTCTATAAAAGAAATGATGAGGACACTGCATAAATACAACAACAACAAAAAAACACAGGTGTATCAAAACACACTTCACAATACTGTTCTAAGTATACCTTCCATATGTCTGGGGGGGAAAAATCAACAGACGTATAGCTTCTCAAAACGCAGAACGCACGCAGAACATCTTGTGCACACGTCAAAATCCCTTCCGCTTTTCGGAAGAGTAGGCCATTGTGTGCCGGTGGGAACGGATGACAAAATTTACAAAACTGCATACACACGGGGACTGGATGAAAAAAAGCACATGAGTGCTTATTCCATTATCCTCGAAGTAAAAAGAATAAAGTAAAAGTAAATAAAAATATCTCTCGCTGTCTCTCTGTCTCTGTCTCTGTCTCTCTCTTTCTCTCTCTCTCTCTCTCTCTCTCTCTCCTCTCTCTCTCTCTCTCTCTCTCTCTCTCTCTCTCTCTCTCTCTGTGGTATGAGAGTGTTTTGCGCTCTGTGTTATCTTTCCTTTCTTTTATTTCGAGGACAATGGAAAAAGCACTCGTGTTCTTTTTCTTGTTTTTGCATCCAGTCCCTTTGTGCATGCAGTTTTGTAAATTTTGTCAACCGCTCTCACCAGCACAAATGGCCTGCCTACTCTTCCGAAAGGTGAAACAAGTTTTAAGGTGTGCTGCAGTGCGTGTACATGTGGGGAGTACCTGTAACCTGTTCATACATATCCCATTCACTGTGACACGCACGTGTAACCGACCTTTGTGTGCGTGTGTGAGCGTGTGTGTGCGTACGCGTGAATTGTGTATTTTATTTTTGTTTTACACATTTTAAGCTCCAAGGAACTGGGATCAGGGTACAGATAGCTATGTATTACACGCCAGCTTAAGCATGCGCGCGCGCGCGCGCACACACACACATACACACACATATACACACACACACACACACACGCACGCACACACACACACACACACACACACACACACACACATGTTCATGAATGGGATCAAGGCCTGTCAAGTCTGCATAGAGCTTACCTAGCACTAACTCAACTGACGCATTAATGGATGTCCTGTACCAGATGTAGGCTGAAGGAATAAAAAAAAAAAAAAAAAAATTAAGCCACTCGGATAGGGAAACAAATACACATGCAGACAGGAATATCCCGTTTGTTCCCGAAACTCACCCCCACCCCCACCCCCCACAGCCTTTAGACCATGAGTGGTGGTCTGGGTGCTAGTCTTTCGGATGAGACGATAAACCGAGTTCCCGTGTGTTACACATGATTATTTAGCGCACGTAAAAGAACTCACGGCAACAAGAGAGTTGCCCCTGGCAGAAATTCTGTAGAAATAAAGCCACTCTAATAGGGAAACAAATGCACGCGCAGACAGGAAAAGAAAGGAAAAAAGTGATTGGTGGTACTGCTCTTGTGGCGACGCGCTCTCCTCGGGGAGAGCAGCCCGAATTTGACGCAGAGAAATCTGCCGTGGCTTAAAGAGGTATAAAAAAAAAATATATATATATACATAAATGAATAATGTAAATAAATAAATAAATAAAGGAAAAGAAAAAAAAAATTGGGTGTGTGGCACTGCTCTTGTGGCGACGCGCTCTCCTCGGGGAGAGCAGCCCGAATTTGACGCAGAGAAATCTGCCATGACTTAAAGTGCTATAAAAAAAAAATAAAAAAAAATAATATAAATAAATAAGTAAGGGAAAAGAAAAAAAAATGGGCGTGTGGCGCTTCTCTTGTGGCGTCGCGCTCTCCTCGGTCCGAAGTTGACGCAGAGAAATCTGCAGTGGCTTAAAGTAGTATTCAAAATATAAATATATAAATAAATGAAAAAATGGGTGTGTGGCGCTTCTCTTGTGGCGACGCGCTAACCTCGGGGAAGGAGGCACTCGAAAAATTTTCACGCAGAGAAATCTGCGGTGGCTTAAGGTGGCATACATAATTATACCAACATAGATGTTCATGTTTCTTGTGGCCGACACACCCAATTTTGGATAAACTTAGATAATCTTCAAGGAGGCCTGCATGCTTGGAGAATCTTTTGCATGTGTGTACCATGTACAGCGAGTTCAAGAAGCATTGGCAAATCTGCACTCAAGTGAATCTGGATTTTAGTTACGACGGTACAGATCTGTCCTCACCCCCCTCCCCCCCCCCCCCCCCCCCCCCCACCTCCCCACATAAAAAAAACAACAACAAAAGGTGTCCCGTTTTGAAAAAAGTAGTTATAATGAGACTGTCTTCATTCATAAAAACTCTTAAGTATAGCAACCTGTAGTTTCCATAAAGGATAAAAAAATCATCAGAAGTCGAGTATGGCGCCTATAAATTTTGAAAAACAGCTATAAGCAAACAAACAACAAACAAAAGACAACAAACAACAACCGCAACCCTAGCAATAGCAGCTGTAGTATCGAAGCAGCAGCAACAACACAAAACGTCTCATCATCATCAACAACAACAACAACGACGACGTCATCATCATCATCATCAGCAGCGCAGCAGCAGCAACATCCCCCTCATTATCATCATCACCATCACATCTTATCATCATCTTATCGTCATCAACAGCAACAACAACAGACAAAATGCAGCAACAACAAACACACAACCACCACCCGCAACAACACAGCACTACCACCACACCACCACCAATACCAACAACAACACCACCACCACCAACAACAACAACCAACAACAACAACATCAACCACCACCACCAACACCAAACACCAACAATACCACCACCAACAACAACAACAACCACCACCACCAAAAAAACAAACAATAAAATTTTTTGCTGAGATTCGAACCAGAGTTTCATTTTCTTTTCTTTTTTTAATAAAAAAATATTTTTCGTGGATAATGAAATAAGCATTCAGTTTTTTTTTTTACCCCATCCCCGCGTGAGCGTTTTGTAAATTTTCAACCATTCCCCCGCACACACTGGCCTACTCTTTCCAAAAAGCGGAACCGGTTTTAAAAACGTGCGCGAAAAGATTTTCCGCTGCGTTCGCACACAAGACCCAGTTTTCAGCCCTCATCCGAAAGATTTTTCGGGGGATGGATCGCACTGAAGTTAACTGCAGAACCCAGCCGCCATGGCGCAGTGGTTAACGTTTCGGTTTTCTGACTGGAAGGTCACGGGTTCGATTCCATAAGAGCCCAAGAGATTTTTCGGACCCGGCCGGCTCCACCCAAGTGAGTGTCTGTGGCCAGGGGAAACGGCCCCAACACAGTCCAAATTTTCTCCATTTTTGCGGATGTGAGTTTGAAGTGTTGCTAAAATTTACCTCCCAACACTGCAGGTTCTGTACTCTCGGGCCCGGTTGACCCCGGATAAAATTTATTAAATAAGCGAAGTACAACCCTGAAGTAGTATAAAAAGCACATCACCCCCACATCACATCTTTACGTATCCTCATTATCTTTTCATCATGCAAAAAAAAGAAAACTGCCTGTGTTTTCGGAAAACCCCCATTCGCTCTGATCTCAGGGTGACATCAGATTCGGTTTCCCCAAACATTCTGTCCCTGGGGTGATTTTTGTCAAACCCTTGGGTTGGGGTTCAAGGGGGACGGTCGTTGGAGGGACTGTATGGTTCCACCTCGGGGGCAACTCACTCAGTCGGCTTCCGCACGACGACCCCTTGTTGTTATGGGGGGTTTAGTAGGTGGGTCCTGCGATGTTACTCAAAACGGACCACGAACACCACCAAAGTGACTCAGCAGCAGTGCAGGTGCCCTCTGGGTGGGGCCCCCGGCGGCCTGATATTGATGGCTCCCTATGGGGTTGTGACCCTGAGGGTAGACTAACCAAAACTGGGTGGGCTGTGCGGGGGGATTGGGATAGCGGTGTGGGAACAGCGGGCGGGGGACGTCACAGAAGATGAGAAGCCAATAAAAAACAAGAACTTAACTCCGAAATAAAATCCTTTTTAACGAAATTCAAACCCGAAACACAGATCAGAGGTCAATGCGCCAAATCCCCCAACCACCAAGCTGACCCCGGATCTCAGGGGAAAAAAGACTCAAGCACCTTATCTGCTTGGTTACCCTCACCACACCAAAAGGGGGGGAAGCGGGCAAGGGGGGCTTGAATTAACCTTGCCGCTCCGCCATCATGATAACCCAACACGTAACAAACAAAACATAAAATACATAAAAAGTCCCTTGAAAGGAACAAGAGAGGGGTTTTCCCCCCCCCCTCAGAACACTGCATCTCTTCTCCCCCCCCCCCCCCCCCCCCCCCCCCCCCACCCCCCCCCCTCCCCCCCAATCTTTTATGTGTGTTCTCTTTCACTTTCACTTTCCTTTCGGCTTCTCTGTCTTTTGTCAGTGAATGATCTAATCCTCTCTGTCTGTCTGTCTGTCTGTCTGTCTGTGTGTCGTCTTCATTCAGTTACTCAAGCCATTCTTTGACATCGTCTTTGGTCGTTTGGTCATTTTCCTATGTCATATTTTATCATCTCTAAATCACCATCTTTAAATTTTAAAAAAGCGGTTTTTTTCATTTTCTCAAACATCTTTTTCCTTTGTCTCAAAAACTCTTTTTCCTTTTTCAATCTCATCTTTCATTGTACGTCATTTTGACTATGTCGTATTATTTCTTCAAAATTTCAGTTTTTGCCATTCATCTTGCATAGTGATCCTTTGTGATTCTAGCTTGTTAGCATTTGCCATTTCTCTAAATTATAATTTGTCTTTGCCTAGGTGATTATTTTAATGGAAAAAAACTGCAAACAATTTTACAAATAGCTTACTGAGCAGTAGTAGTAGTAATAGCCGCAGCAGCAGCAGCAGTAGTAGTAGTAGCGGTAGCAGCAGCAGCAGCAGCAGCAGCAGTAGCAGCAGCAGCAGCAGTAGCAGTAGCGGTAGTAGCGGTAGCAGCAGCAGCAATAGCAGCAGCAGCAGCAGCAGCAGCAGCAGCAGCAGCAGCAGCAGCAGCAGCAGCAGCAGCAGCAGCAGCAGCAGTAGTAGTAGTAGTAGTAGTAGTAGTAGTAGTAGTAGTATCAGCAGCAGCAGAAAAATGTCAGTTTTAAAATGTTACTTTTTTTTTTTCCTGCAACTTGATAGTTTTTTAACGTAATTATATCCCTGAAGGGAGGCACCGTGGTCGAGTGGTTTAGGCGGTCAACTCGTGATCCAGAGGTCGCGGGTTCGATCCCCGCTCAGCTCGGTGTTGTGTCCTTGGGAAAGACACTTTACTCCTATTTTCCTCACTCCACCCAGGTGTAAAAGTGGGTACCAGCTCTGCTGGGGAAGTATCTGGCGACAGACTAGCGTCCTGTCACAGGGGTGGTGGAAAAACCATCAGTTCGCTTAACGCTACAGAAACCGGGATAAGCTCCGGCTCTATGGGCCTTCTGGCTCGAAAGAACATACTTACTACTACTACTATATCCCTGATGTCGAAATGCGGATACCTTCATAGTGGGCAAAGCCGGTCGCATACGCAAAGTCTTTCTATTGGTAAACCTCGAAGTTCTGGCCAAGGAATGAAACTAAAACCACAACAACAACACATGTAAAAACCCAAACAAACAAAACGGAGTTACTCTTTTATAATAAAGTAAAAAGGTAAAGGAGTCCCATAACCTATGTGGTCGTAGGGGAGCAAGGCGTCAGAGACCTCAACTTCTTTAGGGGTCAGCATATTGAGGGCGCCGCCCATCTCCTCTCCCTCGCTGCTTTAACTTCCCTGACCCTCAAGAGGGCAGGTACCCATTTACAGCTGGGTGAACTGGGGGACTGTACTGAAGCCAAGGCAGCGCAAACGGTCACCCATCCAAGTGGTAACCACGCTCGATGCTGCTTAACCTTAGCTGGGGGAATGCGAGTGCTCTGACCACTGAGCTATTCCGTCTCCCAAATACCATCTGTTTCTTTTCACACATAAATATCAGTCCATGGACTAACAGAGTCAAAGGTAATATGAATGTGCAGATGACCCTCTATAATTGTACTAATGAGGAGAGCTGAGTTCTCTGATGCCAAACTACGACTTTTGACAAGCTCACAAATTGCTCCTCTTAAGGACGGTACTACTGTTCAGACCTTTCGACGCTAACAGTTTCCCGTAAGTTCAAATGCATAATTATTTGCTCTGCAGCTTAGTATCAGGTAAGTAACCCCTCCCCCCTCCTCCCCCTTCCTCCCCCCTCACCCCCTGCCAAGACAACCTGTCAAGTGCAGTGTGTGGTACACACAGACACAGACACACACGACGTACAGATACAGGCTATGGCACAAAACGCACGGGACGCAACGCGCGCACGCACACACAAACTCACACACACACACACACGGACGCACGCACACACACACACACAAAATAAAACACACACACAAACTCATAACACACACACACAAAACTCACACACACACACCACACACAAATTCTCTCTCTCTCCCCTCACTCACAAAACCCAACACACACACACCAACACACACACACAAAAAC
>CM054167.1:25011604-25022876 GCA_028751875.1 Rapana venosa | reverse complement strand
TAACACACACGACACACCACATAACACACTAACACGCACCACAACATTACAACACGCCCACAAAACCATACACACACACAACTAACACAAACACGACACACTAACAACACACACACTAATCACGCACTACACACACACACACACACAACATACAAAGCTCACAAATCAAACACACAAACACACAAAACCACGCACACTAACAACACACACAAACAACCCAACACACGAACACCACACACACTCACACCACACACACACAACAGCCACACACAAACACACAACACTAACACACAACACAAACACACGCACACTCACACACACACACACACACATCTTCTGCTTCTTCTCTTCTCTTCCTCCTTCTTTTTTCTCTTCTTCTTCCTCTCTTCACTTCGTCCTCCTACTCTACTTCTCTCTCTTCTTCTTCTCCTTCTTCACTTCTCACTCTCTCTCTTCGTCGTCCGTCGTCCATTCTTCTTCTTCTCGTTTCTTCTTCCTTCTTCTTCTTCTTCTTCTTCTTCTTCTTCAAATGTCTTCTTCTACTTCTTCTTCTTCAAATTCTTCTTCTTCGTTCTTCTTCCACACTCCTGGGATTCAGAACGCAATTCAATCTAAAAAACTACCCGTCTAACGTCTCGACAATTGCCCACGTGACATCCGGGTTATCAGGCTCCAAGTGACTCAAGTGAGACAGCCCAATGGCTCTGAGAGTTATCGAGCACACGAGACCAGAGGTAGGAGAGATGAGCAGAGAGAGAGAGAGAGAAGTGGAGGGGTGGGGTGGGTATTTATTTAGGGCGCACAGAATAGTCTCTCACGCAGTAAGTAGACTTCCTAGTTAACGCTTTCCTGGGAATAAGCTCCACGTGCCAGCAGTATTGTCCAACCACGCAGACTGCTCTTCTGCTGTACCCCAGCATCCGGGTTAAAGGTCATTGATGTTCCCACGTTGTAAGACCTATGAGGCAGTCTAGGGGCGCCAGCAGGTTTGGCCGTAATTATGCCATCTTTGACTTGCTTTCCTTCCATCACCATTTGGAGGTCTTTGTCGACCATCATCTTCTGGTGTTGTCACAGATGTTTTCATCTCAGTCCCTAAGGAGGATTTCCTTCTTGCCTATTTTCAGAAGAGAGAGAGAGAGAAGAGAGAGAGAGAGAAGAGAGGGGAGAAGGAGAGAACTCGACTCGAACACGGCAATATTTTTAAATGAGGGTAATTGGATAAGCCAGAGGCTCTTACACCAGGCCCTCAAGGGAAAACATGTGAAACAAAACATGAATAACCCCAATTTATCAAATTAAACCAGATAAAGTCAAAAACAAAGAAATGAATCATTCAAAAAGCACTTGTGATGTCAATGTAATCTGACTGAAGTCATGACGTCTCAACGTGAAAGGACCACAAAGTAAACCATCGAGAATAAACAGACAAGACGCGCTGCAATTAACACTGACAAACATCCTCTCCTTGACACAGACCTCCTTCCCTAAACAGAAACCCCTCCCCCAAAAAGTCAACAACACACCACACACAGAACCCACACACACGCACGCACGCACCGCACCGCACGCGCGGCGATGCACGCTACAGCACGCACGCATGCACACACACACACACACACACACACTACGCCTACATATGCGGACACGCAACTACACGGTGCGACTTGCACAAATCATTACAAATCGTCCAGGATACAAATCCATACACATGTAGCATTACCTCACATATTATAACAGCCTTATGTCATAACATCACAATACTATAACCACACACACTACAAAGCCGTCAAAACCAAACAATGAACATTAATTTCAAGCACGAGAAAAAAACAACAACCCACAGACAGCACTACCGCGACATCGCCCTTGATCCCCACCCCCCCCCCCGACTCACACACACTCGTACACACGACACTGACCACAACACACACATACACACACACACACACACACGCCCATAAAAACACACACACATATACACACAAACACATCACCAACAATGTGCGGCGACTTGCACGCAAACACACTCACACACACAAGGTTCAACAACACGCTCACCCAATGCATATTCAGAAAAATAAACAAGTGTGTGTGGTACAGCTTTCTTTTGAAAGATGATAGCTGCTTTTCTCTTTTATATACTGACTGGGATTTCGTTCCATAAATTGCTAACAAGAATAAAACAAGGACTGACATAAACAGCATCGGTTCACGGATCTCGCACAGGAAGTAGACAACACTGCTTTAGTTACGAACACTTTTTTAACAGGGGAACTCGCTGACCAAAGATAATGAGGGGCTAATGTATTATTCATAATCTTATACATAAATACACCTTTATTACAGAGACAAATGTGAAACTAAAAGGAAGAAGTTTCAACTCTTTGTATAGCTATTAGTTAGCCTAAGGAAGTAGTTTCAAGGCAGAATTAACTTGAGAGAACACATTTACATACTCCTCAATTCTCGTAAAAACAGTTTTTACCTTGCCAAATCCCAGCATGTAAGAGCATGCATAATTCTAGATCAGGTTTTAAATATGCGTAGAAGTAATAGTTTTTTCGAGTATGCTGATCAAGGAATTGGTTTTTATTCGATTAAGTTGGAATGAAGACTTCTAGATACTTTTTTTTTGACAAATACTAAAAACATGATCAGCACCATACTAGCTTTCTACACAATATGTAGAACCAAGTAATATTAATATGAGCATGACTTCTTCTAATACTTTATCGTAAACTTTAATTCCATTTAGTTTGGGTTTAAAGTTTGGCGCTTTGCGTCTTGTTGCAACAACCATAGTAATTTTTGATTTCATGGTGGAGAGCCATGTGATTGCACGCTGTCCGGCATGCTAGATTTTTAGTCCTTTTGCAAATTAGTTACCTACAGAGTTTTAACATCGATGATCCGCTGTATGTGCATCGTAGTTCGCGTCGGCTAAATGAGTCACAAGTAGTAATAGACAACAGGAGAGGAAATCCATTGATCTATAATTGAAAGGAGGATGGGCGCTAGCAACACTGAACCATGAGTGATACACCATACACTCACTGGCAAAAGAGGAACAGACATAAATGAATCTTGATAAACACTCTGTCTTCTTTTATCAAGAAAAAGAGTAATTATTTTAACATACGAGAGAGCGGCGCCATGAAACCATACAATAGCGCAACTATTCTCTTTCCAAAGGAAAGGTGTGTGTGACCATACAGTCCAAATGCCTTGGCAAGGCTAACGCAAAATTGCTCCTGTTAAGATATTATTATTAATATTTTGAAAATGCCATGCTCTATGATGTTTGCTGCAGGTGATCATAGGACATGCAATGAATTTCTCTAAAGCCACGTTTTGATAGGATAAATAAGTTATGTGAGAGTGACAAAGTGTGACAGGGAAGATGTTGACGCCTTTATTAAGTGCTTTTCTAAGGTTTTAGATACGAGAGATTGAATCGAAATAGGTCCGATAGTTGGTAGGGTCATTTGGATCTCCAGATTAAGAAACAGTGTACTAACTTTTGCATCTTTAAACATTTGAGGATAGCAACTTTTCTTTCATCAATACAGAATTATAAGAGATATATCCAAGCAGTTAATGCATTTAGAGTATTACTTGCGCAGAAATTCTCAAAATTTTTGCGGTCTAAATTATCTAAACCACCGAGCTTGTTGCTTTAATGAACACAACATTCCCTACATGCACTTCGATCTGCTACACCAATAGAATTTGAAGGACAAGTTTAAGACCTTTTATTGACTCTGAGTCGCAACAATGATTCCTTTAAAGATGTAAGTCATTGAATTCTGAGCGGTCAATCATATTACAATTTTTTATTCTGCAATAGAAGAAAAAGTGTTGTATTGATCTTTTCTGCAGAAGACCCATACCTGATGAAGCAATTAGATGAAAAGATGATATTACCGTAATAACGATTAATTGCTTTCCAGAGAGACTGTGTGTCCTCTTAATGATATTAACTCACTAAAAAATTTTCTTTTTTGCAATTCAGAGAAGCGGTTCATGAGAATGGTCACTTTATTTCGCTGCTCCTTAAATGTTTCATCTCGTTCCTGTTGATTTTAGTAAATGATCTCGGATGGCTATAGATTCAAATTGATTTCATTAGTTAACCAGGGTGGTCTATCCTTAGCTTTTACACGTTTGCTTCTAAGAGAGCATGACTATCAAAGATTTGATGAAAAGAATACTTACAACCAAATTTCAAGTGCTTTGTCTGGAACAGTAAACTGATAAACGTAAGAGAAGTTAGCTTTACATAAGTCGATAACAACAAATGTTCTGCATTAAACTGTTCTATAGCTGCGAAAACAGAACTGTATTTGTGCTGTTTAGTGCATCTGGGTTATACTTCACGACACCCTTTTTTGACCTATCGTAAAACATACAGGGATGTGATCGCTTAGGCCATAGAATCCAGGTACAAGACAGTTCAACAATGTTAGATGAGTGGTTCTCGTTATATATGGTCCGATCATGTTTCAGCAACGTGGATATTCTTCCTTGTGGGAGGGTGTACTAGTGTGCACACGCGGTTATATGAACACCTAGAAAGATTTTTTCCATTCATATCATTAGGCTTAAGCAATCATTATTGAAATCATAACCAGTAAATCATTTATTAACAGTTGAGTCATGCTTAACAAACATCATCCCATCACGATTGTTCAATAATTCATCAAACCCATGCTAATCCGTTCATCTAAGTTTTCGATACCAAACAATTCCACTAGTATTGTTTGGCTCCTTTCAGGGCGTAACTCTAGCCATATATACATTCAATGCATAGTTATCAAATAATGTTAGCTGCTTATAATTTAATGACTGATGTATCTAAGTTATTAATACTGTTTCTAATTTGGTTTTGGCATCTCGTCTGATAGAATTATAGCTCGGAACTGAATTATATCATCTGCCAACTGCAGGTTGACAACCTTGATTCGGAGAATGCCAAAAATATGAAGGAAGACTATTTACATTTGCAAAATGGAGGGCAAATCTGAAACTTTATAGCAGATGACAAACATTTACAAAAGCCTACTTGAAATCCATATCTAGTTAGCCAACCATCGAAATTGGGACAGATTTGTCATAATGCTATAGAATTAGTCAAAACAATGAAATATTCATCCATGATAACAATCTTATTATCGAACTTGCACCCAATCTGAACAAAACCAACAATCTACGACGCTGCAAATGAAGACTATTATTAATGCAAAAATATATCTGCACAACCACTGCAAGGCCTACACCAACCACCAAGCACAAAAACAAAGAGGCAAAAGCCAAGAATTTGAGGCAATGAAAATACACTACAATGCTAAGTTAAATAAGCAAAAAGAAAGCGAAAGGCCCAGAGAAACCTTGAAGTGAATGCAAATCAAGCCACAGACTAGAGTCAGTCCCAAAAATTAATGTCAATGTCCAGGGCCTATGCAATTCTCCCCTTCACGGAGAATACTGCTTCTTGCCTGACCTTCATGATTTGTCAAACAGAATGTAAGTCCCCTGTCCGAGCACCAGCGTGGCCCAAAACATTCCACTGGTTTCACTGACATCTACAACTCTGCGACCACATCAAAGGAAAACCGCAAAATACCAAACAATCAAAATCACAACATTACAGGAAGTCTGTTAAGTCAGAAAAAACTACATTTCACAGGTTTTTCCGAAGTTGTTATAACCTATCAGCATGCGCAAAGTAACACCATTCATCTTATCATCAAAATACAAAATATACTCAATGTTCATTTTGCGAGTACATACAACACACACAGGCTTTGGTTTATATTCACATGCAGTTCACCAATCCTTACTATGCAATCATTTTGGGCATGCACATTCATGAGATGTTGACGCATTGCCTAGCAGCTGCAATAGGTGAGAGACAGCAGCGAGTGTCAGCACTCGTTCACTACCATGAAGGTTCAAAACCTGGGCTGCCGGGTTATCTGGGAGAAATTGCCTGATTAAGGCATAAGTCTCTAACCCAGAACCGTAGGGGATAAGGGTCGTCGGGCAACTTGAAATCTCGGTAAGAAGTTTAGGGGTCCATCTTATTGGATCGGCTGTAATAGGCGTAGTTGAGGGACATAACGGAAGGTGCATGTCCCGTCAACCTTGGCTTCTGGCAGCTTTACAGTCACCCTGCAGACACGTCACCCCCGTACCTTCCTCCAAACCATTCCGGTCTGGAACACAGGCGATGGATCCGGAATCCAAGGTCCATCCTATCCCCAACCACAGAGAACGGCTGTTTCCGGAGGGCAAAGAGGGGAAACATCTGTACCCATGATCACATGGGTGGTAAATTTAGAGTTCGGTGAGCAACCCGTCAATCTGGGTCACCCCCAGCCAATTGCTTGCACTGCCCGTTTAACTCTCTTGTGTTGGAAACAACACGACGATTTCGACAGCACCAGCATGCTCTCCAGAGAGTTCTCATTGTTGCTGGGCGCAAATGTTCGTGCATGTGGCTGGGCAAGAATCTGTTTAAACCGACTTGCAAGACAGCTGTCCTTATACACTCGGGTAATTACATCATTGTTACAAGCACCTGACGTGGGGCAGCCAATTTGGGGGTGTTGCTACAAGGTTCTAAATGATCAAGCTTTCACGTGCAGGCTAGTACAGATCCTCTCATGAAGAGTGCTATATGACGGACAATACAGTTATGTAAGTTGGTATCCCTTCCACGAGCTGGAAGCACAGCGCTAAAAGAGAACAGGCTGGAGAAAGCACTCCTTACAGCAAGAATTCTGCTCCTATTCTTCCAAGTCTGGTTGGGATGGGTCCGCTAGAGCAGCGTTCACATCCCCCACATGCACAATGACTGAGCCTGACTTAGTTGGGTTTGTGGGGCTGTAGCGTGTGACCAGCGGAATTAAGTACTTGGGACAGTCTAAGTCCTCTAATGCAGCACTTTAAATAGAGCACTTAGCTTGTGTTCGCAATCGTCTTGGGATTAAGCTATAATGATGGAATCACATCCACCAATGATTGATCGGAGGAAGTTATCTGCAGGAATTGGCGTCACATTCCACTCAACACCAGTTCCGGGTTCTCTACCTTTTCCTGTGGTGCAAGCCCAAGCTGTCAAGACTAGTTACTTTCCCTGCTTTTGGAAACAATAGACTCTGAGTTGAAATCTAGGAGTTTGACTGCTATGTTCCTGATCTTGGTCAAGAGGTGCAAGCTACCCCAAATCAGTTTTCTACAGGGATACTGGCTACTCAACATCAACATGTACAGTGCTTTGGGTTTGAGAGTCGGGGGGTTATCTTTAGCAACTCCTTCCCCATTCGTTGCAGTCGTCCCAACTGATCAAGCGAGTTGTCCTGGATTGCTCCTCGAAAACTGGCAAGTGGCAAAGGGACTCATATCACTAATGCCCTGTTCCCTCTGTAGCTGTGTCCCACGACATGGCTTTGTCCAGCGGCCTGTGCAGGTCAAACTGTGTATATACACTTCTTATTTGGGTGTGCTTTTTGTCTTTAACACTGCCTTAATTCCGGAGTGCAACTGTCCCTAAGTGTTTTTTAGGGAGTGATTTTCCTTAATGAGACTGCCGACTTGTTGCATCTACATCTTAGCCATGCTAAACTGTACAGTTGTCTCAAAGGCGGAAAGAACTGATTTAATCTTGAGTCAATATAATTTTAGTTCCTTTATTTGATGGAGTCATTTGCAGTCCTTCCAGACACGGAGGAAAACTCAACACTGTGTTAGTTAATCTGGTAAAAATGAAGGCCAAGTGATTCTCAATAGTCTGCAGTTTTTCAGTCATTTTTTGTTTACAATGTTGTGACGGCACAAAGTGCGTCGTCGTAAAGCTCGGGTGCTCCCCTGTTTAGTGTCTGCTTCACCTCTGGCCCTTGTGTGGTGTATTGGCACAGGAGAGACCGTGATGCATAGGGCTGAGGGTTGGTTCAACATGTTTTGTTGTTTTCATGACCATCTTCATGGTTATCAGTGGGATAAAATTGGCTTACTTCTGTTCTGTTGGTGAAAGGGGACACAAGAGAAGTGTCTACATGTAGTCCAGAGACATTATCATTAGAACTCCTCTGCTTGTAGTAAGAATGGTTGGAGGAGGAGAAGTACCTGCTGTGAGATCATTTAAGGGTGCAGATAGTGGTAACTGCTACCGTCATCATCATAAGGGTAGAGGAAGTGTGAGTAGTGGTTGTGAAGTTGTGGAATCATCATTTTCACAACCTCCCATCACAGTAACTTTTCAGTTCTTCACATTCATATTTGGCCCAATTTGACAGGCCACTCCTGACACAGTAGAGTTTCCTGTTCCTTGACGAGTGAAGTACAGAGAAATAGCACACATTTTTACGTCATTGTGAAACACACGAAGTCACTGACTTAGACAGGTGGGTAGGTGTGCGGTCCTTGATCCACAGTGGAGAGACAGAGATTATCTTTACTGTCATAGTCAGTTGTTTTCTATACGTACAACATTGGTCAACAGCAGCGTAACGATAAAATAGACATTTCTCCATGATATTCAGTTCCTTTTCATCACATGAAAACTTTTTTGGAGACAGTCCTAGAGTAGGGCTGCAGTGTGCATTTTTTTACTTTGAGGTATCACACATCACACTTGACTAAGTAAACACCTATTCTTTTGACAGGTTGCGGTATAAAGTCATAATTCATAGGCCAGGTCGCTCGGACGTGGGACAGGCAAGAGGGAGCTAACAGCCAGCCATGACACACACTGTACCCAGTGTTTTACAGACTGCCTAGCAACGTCACACAACACGAACACGATGGAGACAGGGAGTTTAAGTCATGCTCACCCACACACGTAACAAGTGTATGCAGCTGTCAATATTTCAGCACACTGGTCACATCTAACCCACTACAGGCACGTGCAAAATGAACGTTTTCAAACTACACGATGCAGTCCAGTGAAACCCGTATCACTGCACAGATTTCTCAATGTCTCCTATAAATAATATATATTTAATTAGGAGTCCATACATGGTTTTATGACTAATCTGTCAACACAGAGAGAGAGAGAGAGAGAGGAGAGAGAGAGAGAGAGAGAGATGAGAGAGAGAGAGTAGAGAGAGAGAGAGAGAAGAGAGAGAGAAGGAGAAGGGAGAGAGAGAGAGAGAGAGAGAGAGAGAGAGAGAAGAGAGGAGAAGAGAGGGGAGAGAGAGAGAGAGAGAGAGAGACCACACCTCTCCACTCCACTACACCACACCTCTCCACTCCACCCACTACACAGACACCGTCTCCCACTCTCACTCCACTACACCACACCTCTCCACTCCATCCACTACACCCACACCTCTCCACCTACACTATTCCACTACAAACCACAAGCTCTCCACTCCGTCTCCACAACACCTCTCCACTCCACTCCACTACACCGACAACGTCTCCCTCTATCCACTCCACAACAAAACCACACCTCTCACTCCACTCCACTAGACAACCACACCACTCCACTCACCCACTGACGACCACACCTCTCCCACCCCACTCCACTACACCACACCTCTCCACTCCACTCCACTACACCACACCTCTCCACTCCACTCCACTACACCACACCTCTCCACTCCACTCCACTACACCTCTCCACTCCACTCCACTACACCACACCTCTCCACTCCACTCCACTACACCACACTCTCCACTCCACTCCACTACACCACACCTCTCCACTCCACTCCACTACACCACACCTCTCCACCCCACTCCACTACACCACACCTCTCCACTCCACTCCACTACACCACACCTCTCCACTCCCACTCCACTACACCACACCTCTCCACTCCACTCCACTACACCACACCTCTCCACCCACTCCACTACACCACACCTCTCCACTCCACTCCACTACACCACACCTCTCCACTCCACTCCACTACACCACACCTCTCCACTCCACTCCACTACACCACACCTCTCCACTCACCACTCCAACTACACCACACCTCTCCACCACACTCCACTACACCACACCTCTCCACTCCACTCCACTACACCACACCTCTCCACTCCTCTCCACTCCACCACACCACAACACACCACTCCACCACTGTGTGGGTGTGGGAGCGGGCTTGTGTATGTGTGTGTGTTCAAAATTGTGGTTAGCAAATAATAGCGTTAGTGGGTGAGCCTATGGTTATATATGTATGTGTATATTTATGTAGGGACTGTGTTGGATATTGAAACATGATCTGCTGTATTGGTTTTGATTAGTAGTTTCATCCTATAATCATCGCCTTCATTGATATTTCTGGCAGAAGTAATTGTCATTGTTTATTGATATCGCCATCGTCATCATCGTCGTAGTCACCATCGTCATCTTTATCATTATAATTTCCTTTTCAATAAGATTAAGCATATTTGTTTGTGTGTTGTTTGTGTTGTTGTTGTTGTTGTTGTTGTTGTTGTTATTGTTTTGGGGTTTTTTCCCCTCTTAGATGGCTTGACGAAAAAAAGCAAGTATTTTGCTTATTCAATGTACCATCTGGAAATTAAAGTTTGACTTTGACTACACTCCTCTCCACTCCTCTCTTCCACGCCACACTCCACTCCACTCCACAACAAAGCACTACAATACAATACAACACAATACAAACATAATGCACGACATCCTGTGCACTGGAAACCCCATTACTCTGCAACATTCATTGACAAATGCAAAGCCCCGCGATTTGTAACCCGAGCCAAACAACAACCTATGTCGCTCTCTGTCGGTCTAAGCTGACTTTTCTTGTTCTTGTTCTTGTTCTTGTTCTTCTTGTTCTTGTTGTTGTTGTTGTTCTTCTTCTTCTTCTTCTTCGCAATTCTTCTTCTTCTTCTTCTTCTTCTTCGCAATTCTTCTTCTTCTTCTTCGCAATTCTTCTTCGCAATTCTTCTTCGCAATTCTTCTTCTTCTTTCTTATTTTATCTCATTTAAATTCTTTATTTCGAGGATAACGGATTCTTCTTCCTCGAACGCTCGGGGCAGCAACTATTGTTGTCTGTCATCTGAGCGAAAAGCCGTTAAGCGCCTGACAAGTTTGGCCCAGCGCATTCGAATCTTGGGGCGTTGGAGAGAATTGTGGTCTGTTAAAGTCTTTCTGAAAAGAAAGGCAGGAGAATGGACCAAGAAGGCAGAAAATAGACAAAGAAGGGGGTGACAGGGAGAAAAGGAACAAAGCAGCAACGGAGAGGGATAGAAAAGAGGGATTCCTAGCACAGAATTTCTGCCCAGTTGTGGATGCCATCT
>CM054167.1:24986604-25001604 GCA_028751875.1 Rapana venosa | reverse complement strand
TGTTGTTGTCTTGTTGTGTCAGTTCTTGGCTTCGTTTCTAAACTAAATCATAATATTATTTGTAAAGTTTTGCAGTAAAAGTTTGTTGATTTAAAAAAATAAAATTCCAGGAAAAGACTGAATCAACATGTTCCATTGTTTTCAGGGGAAAATATTGTTAAGTTAAACACACACATACACACGCACGCACGCACGCACGCACATACACACACATACTCACGCGCACACATATACACACACGCACACACTCACGCGCACTCTGTGTGTGTGTGTGTGTGTGTGTGTGTGTGTGTGTGTGTGTGTGTGTGTGTGTGTGTGTGTGTGTGTGTGTGTGTGTGTGTGTGTGTGGTTTACACTTGATTTGATATCTATTTCTAAAATGGAGGAGAAAGACCTTGACATGAATAGTCGCTCCCTCCACCCCCACCCTAGAATGTGTATATCTATTATTGTAAAGGATTGTTTATTTTTCGGCTCTCTCTCTCTCCCCCCCCCCCCTCTCTCTCTCTCTCTCTCTCTCCCCCCTCTCTCTCTGTCTGTCTGTCTCTCTCAAATCGCGGGATAGCCTAGTGGTTAGAACATCGCGCTCGCAATCTGACGACCCGGGTTCGATTCCCGTTCAAGGGGATATTTTCCCCTGCAGTTAACATCAGTGCAGACTCCACTCTCCCCAAAAGTCCTTCGGATGAGACTATAAACCGAGGCCCCGTGTGCGAACGCACGCAGAACATCTTGCGCACACGTTAAATCCTGTTCCGCTTTTCGTAAGAGTAGGCCATTATGTGCTAGTGGGAACAGATGACGGAATTTACAAAACCGCATACGCACGGGTATGGATGTAAAAAAGCACATAAGCGCTTATTCCATTATCCTCGATATAAAAGAATAAATAAAAAGACATAAAAAGTCTCTCTCTCTCTCTCTCTCTCTCTCTCTCTCTCTCTCTCTCTCTCTCTCTCTCTCTCTCTCTCTCTCTCTCCTCTCTCTCTTTGTGTCTCACTTGTTTCGCTTTATTTTATGATTTGTTGTTGCTTTTTTCTCTCTTTTTTCGGTGGTTTTTGTCTTTTTTTGTGTGTGGGGGGGTATTTTTTTCTTTTTACTTGTGTGATTGTATTGTATTGGGTTTATTTTATTTTATTATCATATGATGTATCCCTAAGGGCGGGGACTGGATGTAAAAAAACGAGTCATGTTCTCTTACTGCCGTAGGCTCTTTTACGCGCATATATGTGTGTTTCACAAGGGACTTCGGTTCATCACCTCGTCCAAAAAGACTAGCACCCAGACCACAATGCAAGGTCTTGAGGATGGGGGGAAAGTTTGAGTTCACATGGGGATTGAACCCGCGACTTAAAGATGTTAAGACTGAAGCCACGACCCACCTATGTGTTTATTTATTCTTTTGTTCTTCTATATCGAGGAGAGTAGAATAAGCACTCATGAGCTTTTTATACATCCAGTCCCCCCCCCCCCCCCCCGTGTGTATGCAGTTTTGTCAATTTTGTCACCCGTTCCCACCAGCACATAATGGGCCTACTCTTCCGAAAAGCGTAACAGGTTTTTAACTTGTGGGCAAGATGTTCTGCGTGCGTTCGCACACGGGACCTCGGTTTATAGTCTCATCCGAAGGAACTTTTGGGGGAGAGTGGAGCCGGCACTGATGTTAATTAACTCCATCCAAGTGTGTGTGTGTGTGTGTGTGTGTGTGTGTGTGTGTGTGTGTGTGTGTGTGTGTGTGTGTGTGTGTGTTTTGTGTGTGTGTGTGTGTGTGTGTGTTGTGTGTGTGTGTGTGTGAGGGTGTGTGCGTGTGTGTGTGTGTGGTGGTGTGTGTGTGTGTGTGAGTGTGTGTGTGCGTGCGTGCGTGCGTGCGTGCGTGCGTGCGTGCGTGCGTGCGTGTGTGTGTGTGTGTGTGTGTGTGTTGTTTCGTTAGAAGGCAGACACGATGAAGACTCTCCTTTTCCTGACACTGGTGCTGGTTGTGCTGTGTTCAGCCTTGGCGAAACAGTAAGTGATGTAGATGATCTACCATGTCCATAAAGGTAAAGGCGTCCCCATAACCTACGTGGTCGTAAGGAAAGAGAGGCATCAGAGACCTCAGCTTCTCCAGGGGCCAGCAGCATATTGAGGGCAGCGGCGCCCATCTCCTCTCTCTCCCTGGCTGCTTTACTTACCTCCCCTGACCCTAAAAGAGGGCAAGGTACCACCCATTTACTAGCTGGGTGAACTGGGGGGAACTGTACTGAAGCCAAGGCGCGCAAACGGTCACCCATCCAAGTGGTAACCACGCTCGATGCTGCTTAGCTTTAGCTGGGGGGGGGGGGGGGGGGGGGGGGGGGGGGGGGGGGGGGAAAGCGAGTGCTCTGACCACTGAGCTACTTCATGTACATAATATAATCTGGGGAAAAAAGGGAGAGGGGGATAGTCCAGCAGTCAGAGGAGCTTGCTCTCCCCCCCAAGCCAAGGTTACCCTGCGTTGAGCGCGTCTGTCTCACGGTTGGATGACCATTCGCGCGCCTTGGCTTCAGTGCAGTGCCCCCCCCCCCCCCCCACACACACACAGAGGTCACCCAGTTGTAAATGTTGTGTACATGTCCTCTTTAGGGACAGGGAAGGTAAAGCAGCGAGGGGAGAGAAAATGGGTGCCAGTTTTTTTAAAAAGAGAAAATGGACTTGGGAGACGTTGAGGTCTCTGACACCTCGCTTCCCCAACGACTGTACAGGTTATGGAAGACCTTTACCTTGTTTATACCTGACAATCTTCACTAGCTCTTACACAGAAACACTTTTATAGCAACCCCATACACGTATAACAGGGGGAACATACACACACCACACACACACACAACACACCACACACACACACACACACACACACACACAATAACACACACACACACACACCACCTACATCTCACATTGTTGTCTCTGTGTCTGTGTGTGTCTCTATCTGTCTGTCTGTTTGTCTCTCTGACTCTGTCTCTCTCTGTCTCTCCCTGTCTCTTTCTGTCTCTGTCACTCTCTCTCTCTCTCTCTCTCTCTCTCTCTCTCTCTCTCTCTCTCTCTCTCTCTCTCTCTCTCTCTCTCATTCCCTGAGGAGTCATTTGGGGCACTGCACTGCACTGACTTTTTCAAGCCGTGTGTCCTGGGGGAAAGTTAACCCTGGCGGAGCCCATCCCTCTCCAGGTACAGAGTGCATGCTGGGCATGTTTATGTTTCCTTGAACCACCGAACGCTGACATGAATCCGCAGGATCTTTAACGTTTACCCCGTTCCTCGATCAGAGCCTCCAGGTTTGCCAATGGTGGTGGGATTTTGCCTGCGCCACCGTTTTTACCCACCATTAAGGTACCTGCATTCCGACTTCGGGGATGGGTGTCTAGACACTAAACCAACATTTGTGCACGGCCTTTTAAAAAAAAATGTTATCCGTTCCTACCAGCACGAAATAATAATAATAATAATAATGATAATAATAATAATAATAAATCTAGAACAGATGGTTTTACAGTATTTTTTGTCAGGGAGAGGGGGGGGGGGGCGGTAAAATCTTTGAATGACGGGTTCAGAAAACCAACCATGTTCAGTGACGCAGAAAGAACGAGCAATAATTTGTCTGCCAAAAATAATAATAATAGTAATAATAATAATGTATGAAATTTATATAGTGCTGAATCTTGTAAAGAAAACAAATCAAAGCGCTTGCATTCAAATCATTCATACGCATGCAACCATCCATAAATATCAAGATAAACAAATATCAAATTTATATACACAACACACTTAGGTGGGGGTGGTGGAGGTGAAGGCAGCTAGAGTATAAGTGCGTTTTGAGGCTAGATTTGAAAGAATCAAATGAAGGCTTTTGGCGAAGTGGAAGAGGGAGGTCGTTCCATGTGGAGGGACCGGAAACAGAGAAAGAGCGACGGCCAACAGTGGTTTGTTTAAATCTGGGTGTTCGAAAGCACAACGTATCTACAGCTGAACGAAGGAAACGGGACGGAGTGTACAGGTGAAGACAGTTACAGAGATAAGAAGGTGCAGATTTGTGGAGACATTTGAAACAAAGGGTATTAATCTTATACTTTATTCTTTGTGAGACAGGCAGCCAGTGAAGAGATCGCAAAAGAGGAGTGATGTGTTCAGATTTTTTCTTTCTAAGGACCAGTCGAGCTGCAGAGTTTTGTATACGTTGAAGGGAGTGGATGGATGATGCCGGCAAACCAACCAAGAGAGAATTACAGTAGTCCAGTCGAGAAAGAATGAGAGACGTGACAAGTTTGGATGTTGCTTCAGTAGACAGATACTTGCGAATTGCAGACAAAGAAAGAGAACAGATTTTTTGTATTTTAATGGAGACCAATAATAATCTTATCAAATGTATTTACAAGACTGGGTCGGCATGCATAGCCAACCGAATAAAAAGATGTGCTGCTTATCAAAAGTCAATGAAGATAAAACAGGGTGTTTTTTTTACAAATATGTACATAGGTAATAATTAATCATTTATATTCAATCGATCATTGACGCCCAAAGTTATAGGGCTCACTATTATGTTTAGATTTCGAAAAGGCATTCGATTCTGTTAACTGGACCTGTATGTATCATGTTATAAGTAAAAGGGTCAGTGCAGTCTATGATGATCTTAAGTCAGTAAGCTTTGTAAACGACAACTTGTCTGAGTAGTTTCACGTAATAAGAAGATAAAGACAAAGCGAACTAATTCCTCCTCCTTGTTGTTTATGTGTAAAGAAGATAATAGGGCTCATGATGCACCAGAAATCTAAAAAGCGAAGAAAATTAACAACATTTGGGGAAATTGACCACCAGATCTTACAATATGCCGAGGATACAGAACTATTGTGAAATGAACAAAAAATATCATTTGAAAAAGCTTGGATGCTATCAACAAACATGTTAATAAATGTTGTTGTTGTTGTTGTTTTTTTTAATGCAAGTATGACAGTTACCATTTAGCTAGGAAGTAAGCCTATCTCAAATAAAACTTTCAACCACGTCTGCAAAACGATTGGAATCCAACAAGATGTAACGTGATTAGCATCTAGCTAACAATTGACTCAATAGACTGTGTGGAATCTAATGTCAAAAGAAATTGAAATAAAAGTACTGGTTTAAAATACTTTGAAGAGGCAAAAAATACTGCCTTCCTTGGAGTAATGGTACTAAAACCTTTAATCCCACCGCAACAAATTTTGATGTGGTAAAACTGGCCTGTTGTGCTAATAATTATCTTAATCTTTGATTTTTTTCATTTTTGGTTTGTTTGTTGGTGGGTCAAACATGGCGTGCACGAAATGCTCTTTGTATACTTTTTCTTGTTGACTTATCTGTGGTCTTTTCTGTTATTTTACGTGGCTCTTCGGTTGGCGTGTCAGTACTACAGGACATTGTAGCTCAGTGGATAGAAGGTTTGGCCTCCATCCCCGTGCCTCCATATACTTGTGGGTTTGAATCTCATCCTGCGAATCACGGGTCGGATTTCTGCGATAGTCCACGTCAACTTTGAGTCCAGACCTGTCTTAAATCCTTTCCTGTGCAGACACATGCAGGAAATAAGATATTCAGAGTAGAAATACCGTACGGCATGTCAGCATTCGGTGGGTTTACAAAAACATGACACACCCAGCATGCTTCCTGTGAATGGAGGAGGATGGACTCCGCCAGGTTCAATGCCTGAAAAATTCAGTGCCATGACCCAACAAATCCTCAGGGATTTAAGGGAGATGATAAAGGAAGGCTGTAAGTATACCCCTATCCTAGGCGTAGATGTGGTTTCTACTGTTAATCATCTTTTATTTGTTAAAATGTAAAGTTATGCTTCTTTCTTCTCTTCTTCCTCCTCCTTCTTCATCATCATCATCATCTCCTCCTCCTCCTCCCCCTTTTTCTTCTTCTTTCTTCTTCTTTCTTCTTCTTCTTCTTCTTCTTCTTCTTCTTCTTCTCTTCCTCCTCCTCCTCCTCCTCCTCCTCCTCCTCCTTCTCCTCCTTCTCCCCCTCCTCCTCCTTCTTCTTCTTCTCCTCCTCCCTCCTCCTCCTCCTCTCTTCTTCTTCTTCTTCTTCTTCTCTCCTCTCCTCCTCCTCCTCCTCCTTCTCCTCCTTCTCCCCCTCCTCCTCCTTCTTCTTCTTCTCCTCCTCCTCCTTCTCCTTCTTCTTCTTCTTCTTCTCCTTCTTCTTCTCCTTCTCCTTCTTCTTCTTCTTCTTCTTCTTCTTCTTCTTCTTCTTCTTCTCCTTCTCCTTCTTCTTCTTCTTCTTCTCCTCCTCCTCCTCCTCCTCCTCCTCCTTCTTCTCTTCTTCTTCGCAATTCTTCTTCTTCGCAATTCTTCTTCTTCTTCTTCTTCTTCGCAATTCTTCTTCTTCTTCTTCTTCTAATTCTTCTTCTTCGCAATTCTTCTTCTTCGCAATTCTTCTTCTTCGCAATTCTTCTTCTTCGCAATTCTTCTTCTTCGCAATTCTTCTTCTTCTTCTTTTTCGCAATTCTTCTTCTTCTTCTTCTTCTTCGCAATTCTTCTTCTTCTTCTTCTTCAAATTCTTCTTCTTCTTCTTCGTCTTCATCTTCTTCTTCTTGAGTGTCACCATCAAATTTTTCCAGTTAGCTCTGTCACAATTAGTGTATGCTGTGGATACGTCTCTTTGCAGCCTTTTATACTATACCTAGCTGACCTGAGGCTAAGGCATCTTTAACATGCGTAAATTCATATGTTCACAGGTGCCCGTACACGTGCACCAAAAGAATGTGTAAAAAAACAGGACTCTTCAACTGGTGGCGCACATGCTCGGAAAAAACGTGAGTTCTAAAATATCTTTAAGGAAAATATTTCTTTTAGGACACAAACATTTCTACCTACTAGTATGTGGAAAGGCAGTCAGACAAGCTGGCAGACAGACACAGAAACACAGATAACACACCCCACACACACACACACACACACACACACACACACACACACACCACACACACACACACACACACACACACACACACGCACGACTATGTTGCTTTTTTTTTTTTAAATAACAACGAACCTTACTTCTGTTGTATGTGTAGATATTCTCCATTGTTGTTTGCATTAAAGAACATGGTGCGTTCCTTTCTGTCATTCAGATACACGTGCTACAAGGAGTGTCCTGGTAAGTACATCATGAAGATTACCAGATTTGGGGGGTTAGGGTGGGAGTGGGGTGGGGGTGGAAGATTGGGGTAGGATGGGGAACGGTAGGGCCAGGGTGATTAAGTAAAGAAAGGGGTGGTTGTGTAGGGGTGGGTTGGGGTAAAAGAAAAAAAAGGTGGCGTGGTTGGGTGGGGAAAGGGGTGGTTGTGTAGGGGTGGGTTGGGGTGAGAAAAGGGTGGCGTGGTTGGGTGGGGAAAGGGGTGGTTGTGTAGGGTGGGTTGGGGTGAGAAACAAAGGTGGTGTGATTGGGTGGGGAAAGGGGTGGTTGTGTAGGGGTGGGTTGGGGTGAGAAACAAAGGTGGGGTGATTGGGTGGGGAAAGGGGTGGTTGTGTAGGGGTGGGTTGGGGTGAGAAACAAAGGTGGTGTGATTGGGTGGGGAAAGGGGTGGTTGTGTAGGGGTGGGTGGGGTGGGGAAAAGGTGGGCTTGGGTAAAGAACAGGTGGATTGGATGGGTGAGGATAAAGGTGGTGGTGTGGGGTGTGTTGGGTGGGGGAAAAAATGTGGGGTTGGGTGAGGAAAAGGTGGGGTGATTGGGGGAAGAAAGGTGAGGTGGTGTAGGGGTGGGTTGGGTGAGGAGAAATTTAATGTGGGGTAGGATGAGAAAAAGGTAGAGTGGATCAGTAAGAAAATGGGTGGTGGTGAAGATGTGAGTTAGGGGAGGGGGGGGTAAATGTGGGGTTGGGTGAGGAAAATATGGGGTGGTTTGGGTGAGGGAGAGGGTGACGGCAAGCGGGTGGGGTGGTGAAGGGGGTAGGGATGGGAAAAGGCAGGGTGGTTGGGTGAGTAAAGGGGTGGTAGTAAAGACGTGGGTGGAGTGGCCTAAAGAAGGGGTAGTTTGGGTGAGGAGAGGGTAGTGGTGAAAGGCAGGGTAGGGTGTTAAAATTGGGATAAGTTGGGCAACAAGGGAGGGGTGTGGGGTGTGGAATGAGCAAAAAGTGGGATGGTGGGGTGAAGGGTAGAGTGGGGAAAAGGTAGGGTAATTAGGTGAGAAAGGATAGTGGTGAAGTGTGTGTGTGTGTTGTGGGAGGGTGGGGGGGGGGTAGAGTGGTTGAAAAGGTTATGTGTTTGGGTGAGAAGGGGTAGGGGTGAAGGGGGAGGGGTAGGGTTTAGAAAATGGGGGGAAACGGTAGGGTGGATGCGTGAAAAGGGGGTTTAGGGGTTTGAAGGGGGAGGGCGAGGTGGGGGAAGGGGAAGTGTTTGGGTGAGAAGGGTAGTGGTGTGAAGGGGGGGGGGGGGATGGGGAAAAGGTGGATACTTGGGTCAGAAGGGATAGGGGTGTAAAGGGGGTAGGGTGGGAAAGGGTGGGGGGTTGGGGTGAGGAAGGGGGTAGTGGGGAAAAGTTGGGGGTGGGGAAAAGTGGGGTGTTGTGTTAGGAAAAGGATGGTGGTAGTGAAGTGGGGGGAAAAGGTGGTTAGTGGGTCAAGTGAAGTCAAAGTCAAGTCAAGTCAAAAACACTTTAATCATCCCATGAAGGGAAATTACAATAATGACAGGCACATTGATCATAATCTCCAAAGACACAAGAAAGCTATACATTTTAATTTGGGGGGGGGGGGGTGAGGGGGGAGGGGTTGAAGTGAGGGAGTGTTGTGTGTTTACATTACTTACTAACTTAGGCCCATCACTCCCCCTGGAGCATAGACCGCCGACAACAGTCCGCCAGAGTCCTCTGTCCTGGGCTATTCTCTCCAACTGTCTCCAGGTATATCCCATCTTCCTGGTTTCTGCCTCAAGGTCGCGTCGCCAGGTGTTTCTTGGCCTTCCTCTTTTTCTTTTTCCTGGGGTTTCCATGATAGGGGCCGGCCTTGTGATGTTGCTGGCTGGCTTTCCCCAGGGTGTGCCCGATCCATCCCCATCCTTGCGCCGGATTTCATTCTGGGCTGGCAGCTGGTTGGTACGTTGCCACAGGTCTGCGTTGCTGATGGTGTCGGGCCAGTGGATCTGGAGGATTCGTCTCAGGCAGCTGTTGTGAAGGTCTGCACTTTCTTGAGGGTGGTCTTTGTTACCCTCCATGTCTCCGCTCCATATAGTAGGACTGACTTGACGTTGAGTTGAACAGCCTGATCTTTGTGCGGTCGACACCACCTTGGAGTCCAGATGTTCTTCAGCTGCAAAGTACGCTGCCCTCGCCTTGCCAATTCTTGCTCTGACGTCTGCGTCTGTGCCGCCCTGCATGTTAATGATGTACCCAGGTACGTGAATGTCTCCATTTCTTCCAGCTCCCTTCCCATTTAGTTGGCTGGGTTCACTCACTGCGTTGATCTTGAGAAAACTTGGTTTTGCCTTCATGGATCTTGAGACCAACCTGTAATGAGGTGGCTGCTAGTTCTGTGTCTTGTCCTGCATCTTTTGGCGGCTGCGGGAAAGCAGGGCCAGGTCGTCTGCAAATCGAGATCATCCAGCTGGTCCCACAGTGTCCACTGGATTCCATTTCTTCTGTATGCCGTTGAAGTCTCATGGTCCAATCGATCGCCAGGAGGAAGAGGGAAAAATGACAGGAGACAGCCTTGTCTGACTCCCGGTTTTCACCTCAAGCTGTTTGGAGTTGTCCTCCATGGACCACCCGGGAGGTCATTCTTTCATAGGAGTTCTTGATCAAGTTGACCAGTTTGGTTGGCACTCCATGGTGGCGAAGCAATTTCCAGAGGGTGTTGCGGACCACACTGTCGAATGCTTTCTATAATCAACAAAGTTGATGTATAAAGAGATTTTCACTCTAAAGATTGCTCAATGATTATGCGCAAGTTGGCAATTGATCTACGCATAAATCTGTTCTGGAAAGGGGCCTGCTGGTCTCGGAGGAGAGGGTCGACTGCATTTTTTCATTCTCTCGAGGAGTTTCCTGTTAAAATTTTTCCCTGGCACCGACAAAGCATTATCCTCTATAGTTGGCACAGTTGCTGAGGTCTCCTTTCTTGGGTAGCTTGATGAGGTAGCCCTCCTTCGTCTGAATGGTACTTCCCT
Organism: Rapana venosa; assembly: GCA_028751875.1. Taxonomy (NCBI): domain Eukaryota; kingdom Metazoa; phylum Mollusca; class Gastropoda; order Neogastropoda; family Muricidae; genus Rapana; species Rapana venosa. The sequence goes on along the minus strand of CM054167.1, from coordinate 24,991,452 downwards.
CTTCCAAACTTCCCAAAGAGAGGGTACAGCATCTCTACCGTGGTCTCCAGGTCTGCCTTGAGTGCTTCTCTGGATGTTGCCCGGTCCTGCTGCTTGCCATTTCTCAGCATTTTGATGGCTTTCCTGATTCCTCCCTGGTTGGTTGCTCACAGTTGATGTCTGGTCTCTATCAGCAGGGTCGATGTCCGGGGGTTTGAAGGGACGGATCTGTTCAAGAGTTCCTCAAAGTGCTCTCCCCATCTGTTCAGTTGCCCCTCTGTTCCCAGGATGTTTTCCTTTCTTGTCTTTGACTGGTCGCTCAGGCTGCTGTACTTCCCTGAGAGTTTCTTAGTGGGTCATACAGCAGCTTCATGTTGTTACTGGCTGCTGCTTCCTCGGCTTCCTCTGCCGGGCTGTCGATGTACTTGCGCTGTCTGTTCTTGCGTCCTCTTGACTTCTCTGTTGGCTTCTGTGAAGTCTGCTTGTGCCTTGGCCTTTGTGCTCTTGTCCGGCTGTTGTTTACGGGCTGCTCTTCTGCTTTCTCTTCTCAATCTTGCCCATTGTGACTGCCGATACCCATTCTTCTGTTGGTGTTTTCTTGGGGCCCACTACTTCCTGACAAGTTGACGTCAGTGTCTCTTTCACTTTCTTCCACTGGCTCTCGATGTCATTCTCTTCTTCAAGCAGTTCTTGTAGTGCTTGGTACTTGTTGGTGAGGGACAGCTTGAATTCTTCATTCATCTTTGAGTCTTTCAGCAGGCTGGTGTTGTACTTCTGCCTCTTTGTTGTTACTTCCATCCAGTTCTTCTTCAGCTTTAGCTTCAGCCTGGCTACTAAAAAAAAAAAGGTGGTCAGATACAACGTCTGCTCCTCTTTTCACCCTTACATCCTGTAGAGATCTCCTGAATTTCTCGGCCATGCAGATATGGTCGATCTGGTTCTCAGTCACATGATTTGGTGATACCCAGGTGGCCTTATGTACTCTTCTGTGGGGGAAAATGCTGCCACCGATTACCAGATTGTTGATAGCACAGAAGTCTGCAAATCTCCCCATTCTAAATTCATCTCTCCTAATCGTGTCTTTCCATCACTTCCTCGAATCCCGTGTTGTCTTGCCCAATCTTGGCTTTGAAATCCCCCATTGAGGATTTTATATCTTTTTCTGGGTACTTGGCAATGACGTTCTGCAGTCTGTCGTAGAATTGATCTTTGGCTTCTTCATCACCCGTCATTAGTTGGCGCTAACATGGATGATGTTCTTTCTGACTTCTTCTTCTTACCCTGAAGGATGCCGCGAGTTCTTGACCCGTGTGCTTCCCATCCTATCAGGGCTCGCTGCGCAGGTCTTGACAACATGAGCGCTACACCTTCTGGTGTGGAGCTTGTCTTCTTCATGGCCAGAAAAAAGCAGCATCTCTCCAGTGAGCAGTCTCCTTTGTCCTACTGTGTCCAATGGTTCCACTGATGCCAAGCATGTGAGGTTGTAGCTTTTCATCTCTGCTGCTACTTGTGTTGTTTTTCCCGTCTCATACATGGTCCTCACATTCCATGTTCCGACGTTGATGGTCCTGGTCGATAAAAGGGGGGTCGGCCTTGTGTCCTCCGTAGACTCACGGCTTTCACCACATGGCGTCATACATCCTCTTGGCGAGGACCCTTCCTCTCCCAGGGCAGTAGTCTCTTGGTCTGTTGTTGGCGTTTCTGTAGCAAGATTTGTTTTTACGGGGTGGGGTTGCTAGCCCCACGCCCAACCCTCCTCCTTTTTCATCCGGGCTTGGGATCGGCAATGGCAGAGTTGTGTGTTTACATAAGGGTGGACAAATCCAGAAGCAATGACCTGAATGTATGTAGAGGCATGCATGCATGCGTGTGTGTTTGCATGCATGCGTGTGTATGCGTGTGCTTTTGCAGTGCATGTGTCGATGTTGCTGCTGTGGTGTCAGTAATGAAAATGGGTGACAAGAACGAAAAATTGCTATGACCTAAAACAAAAAACAAAAACCAACACCCCCCAACACACACACACAACACACAACACACACACATACACAACACAAACACACACACCACACACACACCCCAAAACCACCCACAAAACACACAAAACACACACACAACCACAACACAAAACACACACACACACACACACACACACACAAGCTGTCCAGTTTCAGCCTCTATTTCTTTTGGAAGGGGGGGAAGGGGTTGAGTGAAGGAGTGTTGTATGTTTACATAAGGCACATGAAGGTAGACAAATCCAGTATCGACTTTTTTCTTTATAGCCACTCTCAGCTGCTATCCATTTCATCCCATCCCAGCCCAGCTGGTGCTGATTATATATAGCAGGAACTGACCACACTTGGACAAGGTAAAAGGACAGGGGTACGTTAAATTTAGCACTCTTGCCTGAGTGATGTTGGATTTGCACGCTGTGCAAACTCCCCCCCCCCCCCCACACACACACACATACGGGGACTGGATGTAAAAATAAAAAAAAGCACATAAGTGCTGATTTCATTATCCTCGATATAAAAAGAATTCAATAAATAAAATAAAAATAAAATAAACACACAAAAAACAACAAATATTACAAACGATGACCAAATTCCGACAAAACAACAACAACAACAACAACAACAACAATTAATAATAAAATAATAATAATAATAATAAAAACAAAATAAAAACAACAATAACAACAATAACAACAACAACAACAACAACAATACATAATAATAATACTAAAGCAAAAATAAATTTTTTCGCCCCGACCATCAGTGCACGGGGGATGGACACCGTTCAGAGTGACGTCGCAGAGTGCCTGCTCTGTGGCCTGTGGTATGGGCACAAGGACAGTGACCAAGACACGGACCTGCACCAATCCCGTACCAAGGAACGGAGGTCGCTCCTGCTCTGGCTCTACCTCCATCACCGTCTCCCAAACCTGCAGACTACAACCCTGTCCAGGTAAAGGTTTTGACCTACTCTCTCCTAGGTTCTGAAATTCCCACCCCCCCATCTGTCTCACATACTATGTCTGTCTGTGTCTGTCTGTGTCTGTCTGTGTCTGTCTGTTTCTGTCTGTCTGTCTGTCTCTCTCTCATCTCTCTCTCTCACTCTTCACACTCTCTCACACTCTCACTCTCTCTCTCTATCACACTCTCTCTCTCCTCCTCCTCTCTCTCAAACACACTACACCACCTCACACTCCTCTCACTCTCCACCTCTCTCTCTCTTCCTCTCTCTCTTCTCTCTCTCTCCTCTCTCTCTCACACACACACTCACACACTCTCCTCTCTCTCTTCCTCACACTCTCTCTCACTCTCTCTCTCTCCTCACTCTCTCACTCTCACTCTCTCTCTCTCTCTCTCTCTCTCTCTCCTCTCTCTCTCTCTCTCTCTCTCTCTCTCTCTCTCCCTCGTAGGTTTGACTTCTTCTTCTTCTTCAAATTCTTCTTCTTCAAATTCTTTTTCTTCAAGTTCTTCTTCTTCTTCTTCTTCAAAAATTCTTCAAATTCTTCTTCTTCTTCAAATTCTTCTTCAAATTCTTCTTCAATTCTTCTTCTTCAAATTCTTCTTCTTCTTCTTCTTCTTCTTCTTCTTCTTCTTCTTCTTCTTCTTCTTCTTCTTCTTCTTCTTCTTTTCTCTTCTTCTTCTTCTTCTTCTTCTTCTCAAATTCTTCTTTTTCAAATTCTTCTCCTTCAAATTCTTCTTCACATTCTTCTTCTTCTTTGTCGAACACGCAGACAGCAAGTGTTGTCTAGGATCGAAAATGTGGTGCCGTTAAGCGCCCGACAAGTCAGGCCGGGGATGAGACAGCATAGTTATCTTTTAAGTCTTTCTGGATAAAAAAAAAAAAGGGGCGGGGGAATGGACCAAAAAGGTAGAAAATAGACAACAAGGAGGTGATAGGGATTTAAAAAGAAAAGAAGGCAGAAACAAAGAGAGGGATAGAAAAGAGGGAATTGCTAGCATAGAAGTTCCAGAAGGTGGGGGTGCTGTTTACACTGAAAGGCCCCCGGCATCTCCATGGGGGAGCAGGTTTGACTCAAGATTAGTTCGTGGTGAATATTTCAAACTTTAAAACTTCAAACTTTCAAACGTTAAATCCTGTTCCGCTTTCCGTAAGAGTAGGCCATTGTGTGCCGGTGGGAACAGATGACAGAATTTACAAAACCGCATACACACGGGGATTGGATGTTTAAAAAAAAAGCACATAAGTGCTTATTCCATTATCCTGGAGATATATATATATATATATAATAAAGAAAAGAATAAAATCTAGGCCTAAGGGGAGGGAGGGGTGGGGGGGAGGAACTCTTTAATATGTTGCAACAGGATTCATGATCAACTCTTTTTCTTTCGTAAACAACACTCTAGCAGGCGTAGAACGCAGGCCGAAATGTACAGAGCTGGTTTCTTGTCTTCTGGTGAACCCCATTCAGACAGAGAACCCACTTCACTCAAAGAATCCAGTTTGATTTCTTTAGTTATATACAGATAAGTGTCTGAGAAAACCGGGCAATTTCCGTCGGATATGAATGAAGATGTCATAGTTTGTCACTAAAGAACACGGTTGTTTTAAGGAACCTGGTTTTTGTTGTTATCTCATTGTATGTGTCGTTGATGTGGTGGTTTCTCCCACAACGCAGTGACCGTCCTGTTGTTGACCCTTATGGTTTGGTCATGGCGTTGATACAAGGAACGACAGTAAAATTTGGTATTATACCCTGTTTTAACGTGTATGTGGCTTCATAGTTATAGACTTTGTAAGATGGACAAAGTAACAGCCCCGATGTGGTCTCTCTGTGATCGGCAGGCCTATAAACAACAAGACTGGATTTAAAAAAAAAAAAATTCATCTATCAAC
>CM054167.1:24979104-24981604 GCA_028751875.1 Rapana venosa | reverse complement strand
CAGGGATCTTTTGACTTTATGTATTTGATTAGAGAAAACACAGAACGTAACACCTTACCACCCCCCACCCCCCTTATATTCCTCCTCTCTTCACACCCTTCAAAGACTAAAGCTGAAGGCAGAGGACGTGACTATCATTGTGTCTGCAGTGGACGGAGGGTGGACGCAGTACAGAACAGTGTCACGCACAAACTGCTCCGTGACCTGTGGCAACGGCACCCTGAACGTGACCCAGACACGTGACTGCGCCAACCCTGCCCCGCAACATGGCGGGGCTGACTGCCAGGGTCAGAACACTCGACAGCTCACCCAGCCATGCAGCGAGAACCCATGTCCAGGTGAGCTGGAGTGTCTTTCGGTGGTATAACTGTTCTGTTTTAATCCAGCGACAGTTCTTCAGTTAGCACACAAAAATGTTGGATGTAGATATACTCTCAATACCCTCTGTTTCAAATGTCTCCACAAATCTGCACCCTCTTATCTCTGTAACTGTCTTCACCTCTACACTCCATCCCCGTTCCCTTCGTTCAGCCGCAGATACTTTGTGCTTTCGAACACCCAGATTCAAACAAACCACTGTTGGCCATCGCTCCTTCTCAGTTTCTGGTCCATCCACCTGGAATGACCTCCCTCTTTCACTTCGCCAAAAGCCTTTACTTGACACCTTCAAATCCAGCCTCAAAACACACTTATTTTCTTCCTGAGACTTTCCCCCTCATATCTGTCCTTAATTTTCAACAGCATCCTTCACCTCCTAAGTGTGTTCGCGAGTGTGTGTGTGTGTGGTGGTGGTGGGGGGGGGGGGGGGGTGCGTGCGTACGTGCGTGCGCGCATGGATTTGAAATGTGTTGTTCATTATGTTTAAGGAGAGTGGCATGCATGTAAATGGTTTGAGTGCAAGCGCTTCGATTTGTTTTTGTTTTTTTACAAGATTCAACGCTAGATAAATTCCATATATTATTATTATTATGTAGATATATTCGTTCATTGTCCTGTAAACCATGCAGTCATTAGGGAGCAAAGTGTCAGAGATTTCAGCTTCTCTAAGGGGACTAGTATCTTGAGGGTGGCCCCCATCTCCTTCCCCATCCTGAAAAAGAGCAGGTACCCTTTCAAAGCCGGGTGAACTAGGAGACTGTACTGAAACCAAGGCACACAGAAGATGGATGACCCCTCAAACAGGTCAGCCACACTCAATGCTGCCTTACCTTAGCGTGGAGAAAGTGAGTGCTAAATGCGTATCTTTTTTATTTTATTATTAATTTATTCTTTTATATCGAGGATAATGGAATAAGCATTCATGTGATTTTTTTACATCCAGTCCCCGTGTGTATGCGGTTTTGTAAATTCTGTCATCTGTTCCCACCGGCACACAATGGCCTACTCTTACGAAAAGCGGAACAGGATTTAACGTGCGCGCAAGATGTTCTGCGTGTATGAGATTTTGTGTGCAGATAGATGCAGATTATCTTGCACACACGTTAGAAATCCATTCGTCCACCTTTCACAGGACGTATGGATGACACGAACATACCCAGCATGAATCCTGTGGCCTGGAGAGGAATGGGCTCCGCCAGGTTCTACTTGCCAAAGACACTACGTGTGTGGAAAATTATGCGCAATGACCCAACAATTCTTCCAAGAGGTTGAGGATGTAGTCAGGTCAAATCAAATCAAAAGTCAAACCAAGTCCAGTCAAATAAAAGAGGTCAAGTCATGTCACGTGTAGTCAGATCAAGCCAAGTCTTTAAAAAAAAAAGTCAAATCAAGTGGAATAAAGTCAAACTTAGTCAAATCAAACTTAATCAAGTCAAATCAAACCAAATCCGGTAAAATCAAAGTCAACCAAGTGAAATAAAACCAAATCAAATAAAACCACGTCAAACCAAATCAGTTCAAATCAGTTCCAATCAAATCAAACCAAACCAAGTCAAATCAAATCAAGTCAAGTGAAGTCCAGTTATATCATGTTAAGTCATACACACTCACACACACACACACACACACACACACTTACACTTACACACACACACACACACACACACACACACACACACACACACACACACACACACACACACAAACCAAGAGTCTAGCCTGCTTCTTTGTCTGCAGTGGACGGAGGCTGGACGCTGTACAGAACAGTGTCACGCACAAACTGCTCCGTGACCTGTGGCAACGGCACCCTGAACGTGACCCAGACGCGTGACTGCGCCAACCCTGCCCCGCAACATGGCGGGGCTGACTGCCAGGGTCAGAACACTCGACAGCTCACCCAGCCATGCAGCCAGCACCCATGTCCAGGTGAGCTGGAGTGTCTTTCAGTGATGGAACTTTTTTCTTTAATCCGGTAACTAGGACTCAGTCAGTACCAGAAGTGTTAGTTTTGATGTCGGGCCTATTCGTAAATTGTCCCCGTAAGCGGTACAGTCATTTAAGAGCAAAATAGATGACACAAACATACCTAGCATGCACCCTGCTGACTGGGATAGGCATGGCC
>CM054167.1:24956604-24974104 GCA_028751875.1 Rapana venosa | reverse complement strand
TGTGGTTAATAAACTGTTTATCTCCCAGAGAAGAAGAAGAAGAAGAAGAAGAAGAAGAATTGCGAAGAAGAAGAAAAAGAAGGGGGAGGAGGAGAAGGGGGAAGAAAAAGAAAGGAGAGAAGAAGAAGAAGAAGAAAAGAAGAAGAAGAAGAAGAAGAAGAAAAAAGAAGAAAGAAGAATAAGAAGAAGAACAACAACAACAACAACAGCAACAACAACAAGGGGAATTTATATGGCGCTATATCTTGTACAAATAAAATTTTAAAAAATACCTAGCTCCAACCTATTCTTACACATGCAATCAATAACAATTAATAGTATGAACAAATTCAAATGCACACACAATCGCGCGCGCACGCATGCGTGCATGCGTGCGTGCGCGTGCGTATATGCGTGCGCGCACGCGCGCGTGTGTGTGTGCGCGTGTGTGTGCGCGCGCGAGCGTGTGAGTAGGCCTACGTGCGTGCGTGCTTGCGTGTTTGTGTGCGTGTGTACACGCGTGTGTGCGTGCGTGCATGCTCGCGCGCGTGCGTACGTGCGTACATGTGTGTGTGTGTGTTGTGCGTGCGCGCGCGTATGCGTACATGCGTGCATGTGTGTGTGTTTTCAGAAATCTTTTAGCAGACTTGTCATATATATATAGCAGACTTGTGATATAGATAGATAGAATAGATAGATATGTAAGTATTAATATATATATATTATAGTATACACAACACACATGATTATATATATATATATATATATATATAATATATTATATTAATATAATCTGTGCGTTTGTGTACTGTCCTCTGTCGTCTGTGTGTGTGTGTGTGTGTGTGTGTCTGTGTGTCTGTCTTTGTCTGGTGTGTGTGTCTGTTGTGTCTGTGTGTGTGTTGTGTCTGTGTCGTGTGTTGTGAGTGTCTGTGTGTCTGTGTGTGTCTCTGTGCTCTGTGTGTGTTGTGTGTGTGTTGGTGTGTGTGTGTGTTGTGTGTGTGTGTGTGTGTGTGTCTGTGGTGTCTGTCTGTCTGTCTGTCTGGTGAAGCGGCCCCAACTGTACGGAAGGAGGGCAGGTCTACCACTCTGCTCCTGATCAGCGATACTTCTACCAGTGCTTCAACGGAACGGCGATTCTTCAGATGTCAGTCAGTGTGTGCGTGTGTGGGTGTGTGTGGTGGGGGGGGGGGGTGTGGGGGGGGGGGTGTCAGTGTGTGTGGTGTGGTTGTGGGGGGGGGGGGGGGGTTTTGGGTTTTTTGTGTGTGTTGTGTGTGGGTGGGTTGGAGTGGGGGGTGGGGGGGGGGGGTTAAGGTGTGTCAGTGTGTGTGGGTGGGTGGGGGGTTGTCAGTGTTTGTGTGTGTGGGTGTGGTGGGTGGGTGGGGGGTGGGGTTCAGTGTGTGGGTGTGTGTGTGTGAGTGTATGTGTTGGTGTGTGTGTGTGTGTGTTGGTATGTGTGTGTGTCATGTGGGTGGGTGTGTGTGTGGGGTGTGGGGTTTTGGGGGGGGGTGTGTGTGGGTGGGGGGTGTCAGTGGTGTGTGATGTGTGGGTGTGGGTGTGGGGGGGTGTAAGGTGTTGTGTGTGTGGGGGGGAGGGGGGGGGGGTTCAGTGCGTGTGTGTGTGTGTGTGTGGGGGGGGGGGGGGGTTGTCATTTTTGTGTGGTGTGTGTTGTCAGGTGTGTGAGGGGGGGAGGGGTGTCAGTGTGTGTGTTGTGTGTGTGTATGTGTGTTGTGTGGTGTGTGTGTGTGTGTGGGTGTGTGTGGGGTGTGGGTGTGTGGGGTGTGTGTGGTTTGGTTTTGTGTGGTGGGGGTGTGTGTGTGTAAGAAAGAGAGAGATAGAGAGAGTGTGTGTGTGAGGAGAGAGAAAATTAAAAAAAGAGAAGGAAAGGGGAGAGAGAGAAAAGAGAGGAGAAGAGAGAGAAGAGAGAGAGAGAGAGAGAGAGAGAGGAGAGGGGAGAGAAAGAGAGAAGAGTAGAGAGAGAAGAGAGAGAGAAGTGTGTGAGAAATGTGTGGGGGTGCGCTGCGTGCGTTGTGTGGGGTGGTGTGTGTTTATGTGTGGGGTATTTGGGGTTGTTTCAGTGTGTGTGTTGTGTGTGTGTGTGTGTGTGGTTGTGTGTGTGTGTGGTGTGTGTGTTGTTGTGTTGGTGTGAGAGAGAGAGATTTTATTTATTTATTTTATTTTATTCTTTTATACGAGGATAATGGAATAAGCACTTGTGTACTTTTTTAAAACCTCCCCGTGTGTAGCATTTTGTAAATGAAGGGGGTGAGTGAGTGATGAGAGAGAGAGAGAGAGATAGAGAGGGGGAAGTTGGTGTGTGTGGGGGTGTGGTGTGTGTGTGTGTGTTTTTGTGGTGTGTGTGTTGTTTTGTGTTTTGTGTGTGTGTTTTGTGGTGTGGGGGGTGTTTTTCAGGTGTGGGACAGAGAGATAGGTAAAACTAATCAATAACCTACACTTACAGGTGCCCAGAGTGTTGACTAAATCAAATCAACAAACTACGCTTGCAGGTGTTAAGTGTGACTAAATCAAATCAACAACCTACGCTTCAAATCAATAATCTACGCTTACTGTCGTTAGTGTGACTATTTCAAATCAGTAACCTACACTTGCAGGTGTTAGTGTGACTCAGTCAAATCAATAACCTAAGCTTGCAGGTGTTAGTGTGACTCATTCAAATCAATAACCTACGCTTATTCAAATCAATAATCTACGCTTACTATCGTTAGTGTGACTATTTCAAATCAGTAATCTACGCTTACAGGTGCCAAGAATGTTGGCTAAATCAAATCAATACCATACGCTTACAGGTGTTAGTGTGACTAAATCAAAAACAACACCCTACGCTTACAGGAGCCCAGAATGTTGACTAAATCAAATCAACAATCTACGCTTACAGGTGCCTAGAGTGTTGACTCAATCAAATCAACACCCTACGCTTACAGGTGCCAAGAGTGTTGACTAAATCAAATCAACACCCTACGCTTACAGGTGTTGGTATGACTAAATCAAATCAACAGCCTACGCTTGCAGGTGCTAAAATTGCGACTCAAATCAAATCAACTACCTACGCTTACAGATGTCTGGAGTGTGACTCAGTCAAATCAATACCCTACGCTTACAGGTGTTAGTGTTACTAAATCAAATCAACACCCTACGCTTACAGGTGTTAGTGAGACTACCCTACGCTTACAGGTGTCTAAAATGTTGACAAAAATCAAATGAACACCCTACGCTTACAGGTGTCTAAAATGTTGACAAAAATCAAATCAACACCCTACGCTTACAGGTGTGCTAAAATTGCGACTCAAATCAAATCAACAACCTATGCTTACAGGTGTCCAGAGTGTGACTAAATCAAATCAACACCCTTCGCTTACAGGTGCTTAGAATGTTGACTAAATCAAATCAACACCCTACGCTTAGAGGTGCCTAGAGTGTTGACTAAATCAAATCAACACCCTACGCTTAGAGGTGCCTAGAGTGTTGACTAAATCAAATCAACACCCTACGCTTGCAGGTGCTAAAATTGCGACTCAATCAAATCAACAACCTATGCTTACAGGTGCCAAGAGTGTTGACTAAATCGAATCACCTCCCTACGCTTACAGGTGCCAAGAGTGTTGACTAAATCAAATCAACAACCTATGCTTACAGGTGTGCTAAAATTGTGACTCAAATCAAATCAACACCCTATGCTTACAGGTGGTGCTAAAATTGCGACTCAATCAAATCAACACCCTATGCTTACAGGTGCCTAGAGTGTTGACTAAATCAAATCAACACCCTACGCTTACAGGTGTGGCTAAAATTGCGACTCAAATCAAATCAACAACCTACGCTTACAGGCGTGGCTAAAATTGCGACTCAAATCAAATCAACAACCTACGCTTACAGGTGTCTAAAATTGCGACTCAGTCAAATCAATAACCTACGCTTACAGGTGTCTAAAATGTTGACTAAATCAAATCAACACCCTACGCTTACAGGTGTTAGTGTGACTAAATCAAATCAACACCCTACACTTACAGGTGTTAGTGTGACTAAATCAAATCAACAACCTATGCTTACAGGTGCTAAAATTGCGACTCAATTAAATCAACACCCTACGCTTACAGGTGCCAAGAGTGTTGACTAAATCGAATCAACACCCTACACTTACAGGTGTTAGTGGGACTAAATCGAATCAACACCCTACGCTTACAGGTGCCAAGAGTGTTGGCTAAATCAAATCAATAACCTACGCTTACAGGTGTCTAAAATGTGACTAAATCAAATCAACACCCTATGCTTACAGGTGTTAGTGTGACTAAATCAAATCAACACCCTACGCTTACAGGTGCTAAAATTGCGACTCAAATTAAATCAACAACCTACGCTTACAGGTGTCTAAAATGTTGACAAAAATCAAATCAACACCCTACGCTTACAGGTGTGCTAAAATTGCGACTCAAATCAAATCAACACCCTACGCTTACAGGCGTGGCTAAAATTGCGACTCAAATCAAATCAACAGCCTACGCTTACAGGCGTGGCTAAAATTGCGACTCAAATCAAATCAACAACCTACGCTTACAGGTGTCTAAAATTGCGACTCAGTCAAATCAATAACCTACGCTTACAGGTGTCTAAAATGTTGACTAAATCAAATCAACACCCTACGCTTACAGGTGTTAGTGTGAATAAATCAAATCAACACCCTACACTTACAGGTGTTAGTGTGACTAAATCAAATCAACAACCTATGCTTACAGGTGCTAAAATTGCGACTCAATTAAATCAACACCCTACGGTTACAGGTGCCAAGAGTGTTGACTAAATCGAATCAACACCCTACACTTACAGGTGTTAGTGGGAACTAAATCGAATCAACACCCTGCTTACAGGTGCCAAAGTGTTGGCTAAAATCAAATCAATAACCTACGCTTACAGGTGTCTAAAAAATGTGACTAAATCAAATCAACACCCTATGCTTACAGGTGTTAGTGTGACTAAATCAAATCAACACCCTACGCTTACAGGTGCTAAAATTGCGACTCAAATTAAATCAACAACCTACGCTTACAGGTGTCTAAAATGTTGACAAAAATCAAATCAACACCCTACGCTTACAGGTGTGCTAAAATTGCGACTCAAATCAAATCAACGACCTACGCTTACAGGTGTGCTAAAATTGCAACTCAAATCAAATCAACAACCTAAGCTTACAGGTGTCTAAAATTGCGACTCAAATCAAATCAACACCCTACGCTTACAGGTGTGGATAAAATTGCGACTCAAATCAAATCAACACCCTACGCTTACAGGTGTTAGTGTTGACTAAATCAAATCAACAACCTACGCTTACAGGTATGCTAAAATTGCGACTCAAATCAAATCAACACCCTACGCTGTCTCTGTCCTTCGGATGAGACTATAAACCGAGGCGCCGTGTGCGAGCGCATGCAGAACATCTTGCGCACACGTTAAATCCTGTTCCGCTGTTCGAAAGAGTAGGCCATTGTGTGCCGGCGGGAACAGATGACAAAATTTAAATTAAAAAAACCGCATACACACGCATAAATTTAAAACAAAAAATTCATCTGAGCGCTTTAATTTGTTGCTTTACAAGATTCAGCGCTATATAAACTCCATACATTATTATTATATTATTATTATTATTATTATTACGCTTACAGGTGTCCGAGAAGACGGTGTGGAATAACACAATCACAGCCTGTGAGCACGAGAAGATGACCACCACCACCTCCTCCTCCTCCTCCTCCTCCTCCCCCTTCCAGACTACCACACCCTCTCCCAACCCGGCAGCTTGTGCTGAGGGAACCAGGACTGCAGTGCCTGGAAAATGCGCGTAAGTGCTGTCTGTGTGTTTGTGTGTGTGTACGTGTGTGTGGGGGTGGGGGTGTGGGGGGGGGGTGTTGTGTTGTGCGTGTGTGTGTGTTGTGTGTGTGTGTGTGTGTGTTTTTGGGGGGGGGGGGGGTTGTGTGTGTATGTGTGTGTGTGTGTGTGTGTGTGTGTGTGTGTGTGTGTGTGTGTGTGTGTGTGTGTGTGTGTGTGTGGTGTGTGTGTGTGTATGTTGTGTTGAAGAGATGAGTGTGTGTAGTGTGTGTGTGTGTGTGTTGTGGTGTGGTGTGTGTGTGTGTGTGTGTGTGTGGTGTGTGTGTGTGTGTGTGTGTGTGTGTGTGTGTGTGTGTGTGTGTGTGTGTGTGTGTGTGGTTTTGTGGAGTGAGTATGTTTTGGTGTGGGGTGTGTTGGTGTGTGTGTGTGTGTGTGTGTGTGTGTGTGTGTGTGTGTGTGGTGTGAGTATGTTGTGGTGTGTGTGTGTGTGTGTGTGTGTGTGTGTGGGTGTGGGTGTGTGGTGTGTGTGTGTTGTGTGTGTGAGAGAGATAGAGTGTGTGTATGTGTGTGTGTGTGTGTGTGTGTGTGTGTTGTGGTGTGTGTTTTGTGTGTGGTGTGTGTGTGTGTGTGTGTGTGTGTGTGTGTGTGTGTGTGTGTGTGTGGGGTTTGTGGAGTGAGTATGTGTGGGGTGTGTGTGTGTGGTTGTGTGTGGTGTGTGTGTGTGTGTGTGTGTGTGTGTGTGTGTTGTGGTGGTGGGGTGTGGTGTGTGTGTGTGTGTGTGTGTGTGTGTGTGTGTGTGTGTGTGTGTGTGTGTGGTGTGTGTGTGTGTGTGTTTGTTGTGGTGTGTGTGTGTGGTGTGGTATGTTGGTGGTTGTGTGTTGTGTGTGTGTGTGGTGTGTGTGTGTGTGTGTGGGGGTGTGTGAGAGATAGAGTGTGTGTATTGTGTGTGTGTGTGTTGTGAGTGTGTGGTGTGTGTGTTGTGTGTGTGTGTGTGTGTGTGGTGTGTGTGTGTGGTGTGTTTTGTGTGTGTGTGGTTTGTGGAGTGAGTTGTGTGGTGGTGTGTGTGTGTGTGTTGTGTGTGTTGTGTGTGTGTGTGTGTGTGTGTGTGTGTTGTGAGTATGTTGTGGTGTGTGTGTGTGTGTGTGGTGTGTGTGTGTGTGTGTGTGTGTGTGTGTGTGTGTGGGTGTGTTTGGGGTGTGTGGTTTGTGTGTGTGTGAGAGAGATAGAGTGTGTGTATGTGTGTGTGTGTGTGTGGTTGTGTTGGGTGTGTGTGGTGTGTGTGTGGTGTGTGTGTGTGTGGTTTGTGTGGTGTGTGTGTGTGTGTTGTGGTGTGTGTGTGTGTTGTGGTTTTGTGGAAGTGAGTTATGTGGTTGTGTGTGTTGTTGTGTGTATGTGTGGTGTGGTGTGTGTGTGGTGTGTGTGTGTGTGTGTGTGTGTGTGTGATGTGTTTGTGGTGGTGGTGTTTTGTTTGTGTGTGTGGTGTGTGTGTGTCGTGTGTGTGGGTGTTGTGTGTGTGGGTGAGTGTGTGGTGTTGTGTGTGTGTGGGTGTGTGTGTAGTGTGTGTGAGTGTGGTGTGAGTATGTTGTGGTGTGTGTGTGTGGTGTGTTGTGTGTTGTGTGTGGTGTGTTGTTGTGGTGTGTGTGTGTGTGTGTGTTGTGTTGTTGTTGTGGTTGTGGGGTGTATTGTGTGTGATGAGAAGAGAGATATGAGAGAGAGAGAACAGACAGAGAGAAGTCCAAAATGATCTTTATTGAAGGTAAACCATTATGTTTACACATATTTTTGCCATCCTGCCCTTAGAACAATGAACAATGAACAAATTTTATTTATAGAAGGTTATAGAATAAGCATAACAATAGCTTTTTTACATCCAGCCCTCTAGAAAAAAAAAGAAAAGCAAAAAAAGAGAGAGAGAGAGAGAGAAGAGAGAGAGAGAGAGAGAGAAGGGGAGAGAGAGAGGGGAGAGAGAGTGTGTGTGTGTGTGGGGGTGGTTGTGTGTGTGTGTGTGTGTGTGTTTTTGTTGTGTGTGTGTGTCTGTTGCCTGTCTGCCTGTCTGTCTGTCTATCTGTCTCTTTCTCTCTCGTCAGTCTGTATCTTTGTTTGTTTTTAAACTCTTTTGTAAATAAATTGTGGCATATGCACCATCACTGTCTTTTATATTATTTTGTTTTATCCCTCCATTTTCCATTGTCTGAGATTTTATTCAAACTAGTTGCTTGACAGATAAGTGTTTTCAGAATACTGGGCTGATTCTTGATTCTTGTTTTGTTTTTACTTTTCGACTAATCTTTCTTTATTCACTGATTTATTTGCCATTTATTATTGTTTGATGAAGGCCTTGATGCAACCCCTTTCCCAAACACACACACACACGCGCGCGCGCGCCACACCCCACACACAACACACCACACACACTCACGCGCACGCGCACCGGGCGCGCGCACCCACACACACACACACACACACACACAATCCTTGGGATGGGACTATAAACGAGGCCCCGTGTTCAAACACATGCAGAACATCTTGCGCACACGTTAAATCCTGTTCCGCTTTTCGGAAAGGGGAGTAGGCATTGTGTTGCCGGTGGAAACAGATGACAAAATTTACAAAACCGCATACACACGGGGACTGGATGTAAAAAAGCACATGAGTGCTTATTCCATTATCCTCGATATAAAAGAATAAATAAAAAAATAAAAAATCTCTCTCTCTCTCTCTCCTCTCTCTCTCTCTCACTCAATTTTTTTGTAGAGTTATGAACCTAGATTCCAAATGTTATCAAGGGTAGATTGTTAGGCTTTACAAGTGATGCCCTTTAAATAATTATATGGTAACAACTTCAAACGTAAGCTTGTAAACAAAAAAATAATCAGTGTCGACCCCCATGTCAAAATGTTGCATAATTATGATGTAAAGTTGGTCCCTATCTCATTTTCAGAAACTTCTATTGGTGCGTGAATGGGAGGCTGATCGAAATGCCGTGTGCTCCTGGTTCGCTCTTTGACGTCAGCAACGGAAGATGCGACCATGCCGCCAACGTCAACTGTGACGGCTGACCTGCAAATTTCGTCACAGGAGCGTCATCGGCTTTTTATTTTATTTTTATGTTCCAGTTTTCCATTCTGCCCTTCTTAAGTTTGGTGAGAACGGTAGTGTAATGTTTAAAGTGTGAGCTTATTATATAGGGTTTGCTGTGGTAATATCTATGCTCATTCTCTTGATGTGATTTCCAAGGTGACTACTGACTTTATGTGGAGTTGTATTGGTTTCACAATCCTTAAGTTTGTACAGCACACGCTTGCTGCTTACATAGCTATGCGCACGTTTGAAGGCATCTAATTGTCATTGACAGATTTTTTTCCCCCAAAGGTTTTGCTTGCCGTAAAGCTATCGTTGTTGAATGTTTAAACGTAGAAGCTAGATTATCCTCATGGGGAGATTCTTCACTAGGTTAATACAGATTCATCACCCATATAGTCATGACGCAGATTGTATTAATCATCTCCAGGATTTTAAATCTATAACCAGATGCTGATAACGTAACTTCGCTTAGGCTTGTTATTGGAATGTTCATCGTTAACAGCAAAAAGAAGTTCGTATGTTCGGGACCGTTATTGGAATGTTCATTGTTAACAGCCCCTCCCCCCCCCCCCCCCCAAAAAAAAAGAATTTGTTTCAACCGTTTTTTGGAATGTTCAGTTAAAAAAGACCCCCCCCCCCCCCCCCCAAAAAAAAAAAAAAAAAAAGACGTTCAGAAAACCCTTATTGGAAGTTTCATTTGTTCACAGCCCCCCCCCCCCCCCCCCCAAACCCCAAGAAAAAAGAAGTTCAGAACCGTTATTGGAATGTTCATTGTTAACAGCCCCCCCCCCAAAAAAAAAATTTTTTTTTAAAGTTCAGAACCGTTATTGGAATGTTCATCGTAACAGCAAAAAGAAGTTCGTATGTTCGGGACCGTTATTGGAATGTTCATTGTTAACAGCGTCCCCCCCCCCCCCCCCCCCCCCCCCGAAAAAGAATTCAAGCCTTATTGGAATGTTCCCCCCCCCCCCCTCGTTCCCCCCCCCCCCCCAAAACAGCCCCCCCCCCCCCCCCCCCCAAAAAAAAAAAAAAAAGAAAAAAAGAAAAAAAAAAAAAAAGAAGTTCAGAACCGAATATTGGAAAATTTTATTGTTCACAGTCCCCCCCCCCCCCCCCCCCCCCCCCAAAAAAAAGAAGAAACCGTTATTTTGGGAATGTCCATTGTTAACAGCCCGCCCCCCCCCCCCCCCCCCCCCAAAAAAAAAAAAATTCAGAACCGTTATTGGAATGTTCATCGTTAACAGCAAATGTGTTATGTTCGGGACCGGTATTGAAATGTTCATCGTTATCAGCGAAAGACAGGGCACACCAAAAGCAGACAAGACACAAAATGGAAGATCTAGCTCTATCACTGAGCGATACATTAGGAGACTGCCAACAAGTCAGAATTTGCCCTGGAGGCCTTTTTCTCAACACAGATATCTGACTATACATTTTATTTTTTCCATGGGTGTCATGTACAAAGACATTAATTTTTGTCTTTTTCTTTATTCATTTACTCGTTGTCATCCATTTGAAAGTAACAGTACTTTTTTTCTTCAAGAAGGTTTCTTTGAGTTGTAATCTAATTATCCCTGCATCTTAGATTATCCTCTGATAATGATGTTAGACTGACAGGTTTAAAAAAAAAAAAATCTGTTGTCTACAGTCACGTGTGTTGTAAGACATTAAACTAAGACCTCTGTCACCATCCATGAATCAGAACTCGAAGTCACCAGAAACATATGACTTGCTATCAGAAAATTTGTCAGTTAAAATTTTTTTTTTTAAAGATTCGCTCGTGAAGTACTGCTATGTTTCCTTGAATTACTACATTGTTACTAAGTCAGCATAGTGGATAGACACGGTTGAGCAATCAGCTTTGTGGTTATATCCTGGTATCATTCGCTCGTCGATGACATCAGAATTGGGTCATGATCTGGCTACAACTTTCGGCTTGAATAATCATTTGTTCAGAAACGAAAATTGCAGTACGCCTTCATACATCAACGAAATTATTGAACAATAATAACCAGCCTAACAAAAGAGTACATAGGGCGAGTACCCAATCAAAGAGACATGAATTAAACTAAATCATCTGGCAGCTTGTAAAGGTGTGTTCATCGTGACGATAATAATTCTAATCCATTGCAAACTAATTCCGGTCTTTCCTCGTATTCCTGCAATCTTACTTGAATTTTTTTTTTTTATAGATTGTATGGTTGAAGGTTGCGGGGGGGGGGGGGGGGGGGGGTGGGGGGGGGGGGGGCGGGATTGGAAAATTAGAAGCAGAACTCCCTCTCCCATCATTATCATCATCATCATCATTATCATCATTCTACTATTATTATCAATATGATTCTTTACATGATTAGAGGGTAGGATGCTTTAAAAAAAAAAAGTTGTTAATAATATCTGCAAAATTCTCCTCTGTCTGTCTGTCTCTGTCTGTCTCTCCCTCTGTCTCTGTCTGTCTCTCTCTCTCTCTCTCTCTCTCCTCTCCTCTCTCTCTCTCATCTCTCTCTTCTCTCTCTCTCTCTCTCTCTCTCAGTCAGGTTTTCAAAGTTGCATGCTTACAATAATTATGAACTTTGCATTATGGATGATTGGATTTTTTTCTTTTTCTTTTAAAAAATTGTTGTTTTTTTGTTGTTAAGAGGTGTTTTTTTGGTTGGGGTTTTGAGCTCTTTTTGCCCAGAGAGCTGGTCGAAAGAAAAAAACACATGTTTGCTTATACCATAACCCTCTTTAGATAAAATTCATTCAATTCAATTCAATTCAGTTCAATTCTCTCTCTCTCTCTCTCTCTCTCTCTCTCTCTCTCTCTCTCTCTCTCACTCAAGAGCACTATCTGAATTTTTTTTCTCAAACAACTATTTATGAAAACTTAACGTCACAACGTGTTGTGTGATAATAATACAGATAACAAAAATTATCTGGTCGTTTATGTATACAATACTTTGAGTTTATATTTGATTACCTTTATTGAAAGCAGCTCAAGATATTAAGTATTTTAAGTTTTTACAAATTTTTGTATTTCTTTTCTTTCTTTTTTATGTGGGGGTGGGGGGCTATAGAAGTTTGTAAAAAAAAATCCAAAACAAATAGTTAAAAAAAAATTTAATTGTTGTCCGCCTTACAGTTTGTATCATTTACAAGATATGAAATATGACAGTTTATTTTTTATTTTATTTTTTTAAATTTACATTATACCACTTCAATCACGGCAGATTTCTCTGCGTGAAATTCGGGCTGCTTTCCCAGGGGAGAGCACGTCGCCACAAGAACAGTGCCACCCACTTTTTTTTTCAATTGTAACTTTACAAAGCAGCGAGGGAGAGGAGATGGGCGCTGCCCTCAATATGCTGGCCCCTAGAGAAGCTAAGGTCTGATGCTTCACTCCTCTACGACCACATAGGTTATGGGCCGCCTTTACCTTTGTATATATTGAACAAAAGCTTTCGTGTTTTGCCGTCATTGTTTTGTTTTATGTGCTTACCTGTTCTTTCAAGTTGTGGCAATAAAGTATCCCATAACTAGAACCAGCATGGTGTCGTTCTGTTAATTGTGGGGGTTGGTGCTGTTGTTTTTTTTTTTAGATATACGTTGAATGCTTACTTATTTGGTACATTAGCTTTATTTGCTCTCGACCGTGCTGGCGTGTGTGTGTGTGTGTGTGTGTGTGTGCGTGTGCGTGTTATTCTTTTTTATTCTTCTATTTCGAATCTCCTTCAAGAAGATTTTTCTCTCTGGAGGTCACATCAGTACCGAATCCACTCTCCCCACAAGTCCTTCGGATGAGACTATAAACCGAGGTGCCGTGTGCGAACGCATGAAGAAAATCTTGCGCACACGTTAAAACCCGTTCCTCCTTTCGGAAGAGTATGCCACTGTGTGCCAGTGGGAACAGATGACAACATTTACAAAACATCATACACACGGGGACTGGATGTAACCCAAAAAAAACCCCACACATGAGTGCTTATTTCATTATCCTCGAAATAAAAGGGCGGGGGAAAAAACCCCACACCCACAAAAGAATAAGGCACGTTTCGAAAAGATGCAACAAGGCCCTGCACAGTCTCAAGGTCCTGGCACTGCGTCATATTGTATATCGTCGTTATTTGTAATATAATTCGTGTTGCTGCATGACACTGTGCTTCCTTTCCTTCCGAAAGATTAATAATAATCATAATGTATGGAATTTATATAGCGCTGAATCTTGTAAAGCAACAAATCAAAGCGCTCAGATGACTATACACACACACAGACACCGAAGAATAGTATTATTATTTGTACTAATATGTCATGTTCCGTATAGTGTAATGCCGTCCGTTCCGACAGATTTGCTATAATTATTATTATTCAAGCTAGGGTGCCCTCTTCGGGGCTGTAGTGTCGCCACTAGAACGGCGCCATCCATATCAAAAATGCTACCTAAGTGTGTATACATAATTTTTATAGCAGACCACTCTGTTGCTGCCGCGGACTCTGTAACTGTGCAAAAGTTGAGGTAGGAGGGGATTCAAACCGGCCTCTTGTCGCATCTTTTCGAATGGGGTCTCATAGTTGTGTGTGTGTGTGTGTGTGTGTGTGTGTGTGTGTGTGTGTGTGTGTGTGTGCGTGCGTGCGTGCGTGCGTGCGTGTGTGTGTGTGTGTTTCACGCACTGTGTTTGTGCGGTGTGTATGTGTGTTGCGCCGGCTCTGCACTATCTGGAACTCTATTATATTATATATTATCATTTGTAATATAATGGGACGGGACAGCTCAGTGCCAGAGCACTCTCGCTTTCCTCCAAGCTAAGGTGAAGCAGCATCGAGCGTGGTTACCAAGTGAATAGGTGACCGATTGCGCGCCTTGGCTTCAGTACAGTCTCCCAGTTCACCCAGCTCTCAATGGGTACCTGCCCTCTTTTAGGGTCAGGGAAGGTAAAGCAGCGAGGGAGAGGAGATGGGCGCCACCTTCAATATGCTGGCTCCCTAGAGAAGCCGAGGTCTCTGATGCCTCACTCCCTTACGACCACATAGGTTATGGGAACACCTTTACCTTTACTTTTAATATACTGTGAAAGTTGTAAGATCAAACCGATCTCTTGCCATTGACTCCGTTTGCTACAGAGTCCTGGAGCATGACTTCATGACGACCTGAATCCTCTTTCTGCTTCAGTTTTGTGTTTGGACCTGTAGGTTGTTCCTTGACGTCATTTGGAATATTGACGTCATTTGGAATTTTGACGTCAGGTAGTTGTTTAACCCCAGGTCTTTTCTCAGGCTATGGTTTTTAGGCCCATTTGTCAACCACAGGCATTGCTGCTGGCTTAGGCATTGCTGCTGGCAACTGCCTGGATCGACTTAACCTTACATTTATCTGCATTTGTGGGACTAGCTCGGCTTGTGCTTGTCTGACTATTTGTCTTAAACATGTTGTCTTGTGTGAATTTCTTCGTCCATAGCACAAGCAGATCTAGATCTAATCGATAGTTCTGCTAGGTATAAAGCTATGAGGGGACAGGATAGCTCAGTGGTCAGAGCACTCTCGCTTTCCTCCAAGCCAAGGTTAAGCAGCATCGAGCGTGGTTACCATTCGGATGGGTGACTCTTTGCGCGCCTTGGCTTCAGTGGAGTCCCCCAGTTCACCCAGCTGTAAATGGGTACCTGCCCTCTTTTAGGGTCAGGGAAGGTAAAGCAGCGAGGTAGAGGAGATGGGCGCTGACCTCAATGTGCTGGCCCCTGGAGAAACTGAGGTCTCTGATACCTCGCTCCCCTACGACGACATAGGTTATGGGACACCTTTACCTTTACCTATAAAGCTATGATTTTCCTCTGGTCTTTGGCCGTTGTTTCTACATAAGCGATTTCCTTACACGATGTTGTTAGCCTAATCACATCTTTAAAATCCTAGATTTCCCCGTGGGGATGCCGAGGGGCCTGTCAGTATGAATAGCGTCCCCACCTTCTGGAAATTCGGTGCGAGGAATTCCCTCTTTTCTATCCCTCTCATTGTTTCTACCTTGTTCTTTTTCTTCTTATCACCACCTTCTCGTCTATGTTCTGCCTTCTTAGTCCATTCTCCTGCCTTTTTTTTTTTTTTTAACCGGAAAGTCTTTAACGATAACAATTCTCTCCCCTTGCCGAAGTCGGATGTGCTGGGCCTGACTTGTCAGGCGCTTAACGGCAACGCAACGCATTAATTTTTGTTCATATAATAATAATAATGTATGGAATTTATATAGCGCTGAATCTTGTAAAGCAACAAATCAAAGCGCTCATTAGTTGCTGTCTGAGCGTTCGACGACGACGAAGAAGAAATCCTAGATAGGCTAGCACTTACTGTTTCAGTTGGGAAGACTAGCTAGCTGTTCCCTGGACTGACTTTCCGTTACACACTGGGGCAACAGATGCAGTCAGGCGGGAGGACCTGGGCTAAGTTCTTCAGCCTCTGCTTGTCATTTCCCGCAGCCTGTGGTGGTGGTTGTTTTATTGCTGCTGGAAAGGATGCACAGCGCCTTGAGTTCTGGCTCTGGTAGTCAGGATGGTTAAGACGTTCGCCTGCCAACAAGTTCTGGGTTCGATTCCCAGCCTCCTCGCCCTTTCTTCCTCCCAGTTTGACCCAAAAAAATCGAACTGAATGTCAAAGTCCTTTGGATGAGACTATAAACCGAGGCCCCGTGAGCGAACGCATGCAGAACATCTTGCGCACACGCTAAATCCTGTTCCGCTTTTTGGAAGCGTAGGCCATTGTGTGCAGGTGGAAACGGATGACAAAATTTCCAAAACCGCATACACACGGGGACTGGATGTAAAAAAGCACATGAGTGGTTATTCCATTATCTTCGATATAAAAGAATAAATAAATAAATAGATAAAATAAATAAATAATTGCTCATAACATGGTAGGAGCAGTGTAGCTTAGGCTGCACACTGGTATTACAAAAATCACTCTTTTTCCTTCTGTTTTTCTATGTGACTCTATTCATACCGCACGTACTAAGGCATCCACAGAAATAAAAACCACTTTTTGTGAAAGACTAGCCTCTGACCCAATAATCATGTGATTGTGAACAAATTTGGTAGGTTTGAATTTTTTTTGAATTTTTCAGCAAACACTGTACCCCCTCAGTCCTTTGTCGTCTGCTAGCTTCCTTACCGCAATATGCATGCGCAGGGTCAACGCTGTCCTCATTTGATTATTTTCAACTTTCTCGTGATTACCTGGTATTGCTCTATGTCCTCAATCCCAAAAGCAAGTGCACAGTCCATTTTTTCATGCTTAAGAAAATCTGTGAAAATCACCAACATTTTGTTCCACTCGCACTCTATACAAGATACTACAAGACCCCCAAATTAATACTGGTATGTAGCCGTACTGACTGTTCCCGCCATCTTGTGATGTGTGTGTGTGTGTGTGTAAATGCAATTAAAAAATCACAATTCACTATGGTTTGTTCCCTTTTACTTTTTTGGAGCTCTAGATAAACAAAAAGTACACATATCAATAAACGAATGAGGGGTTTTAAGAGGAAGAGCAAAACGTAAGTCGACAAAGGACAATAAAGGTAAAGGAGTCCCATAACCTATAAGGTCGTAGGGGAGCGAGGCGTCAGAGACCTCACTTCTCTAGGGCCAGCATATTGAGGGCGGCGCCCATCTCCTCTCCCTCGCTGCTTTAC
Organism: Rapana venosa; assembly: GCA_028751875.1. Classification (NCBI taxonomy): domain Eukaryota; kingdom Metazoa; phylum Mollusca; class Gastropoda; order Neogastropoda; family Muricidae; genus Rapana; species Rapana venosa. Next base: position 24,957,560 of record CM054167.1, on the reverse strand, counting down.
CTTCCCTGACCCTAAAAAGGGCAGGTACCCATTTACAGCTGGGGGAACTGTACTGAAGCCAAGGCGCGCAAACGGTCACCCATCCAACTGGTAACCACGCTCGACGCTGCTTAACTTGGCTGGGGGAAAGCGAGTGCTCCGACCACTGAGCTATCCCGTCCCCAATGCGCCCTGGATAGCTGGCAAATTACGTACTTTCAGAAAGTATACAGATATCTGAGATAATGATGAGAGAGAGAGAATGAATGAATCTATATTTTTCAAGGGTAACAGAATAAGCATACGCATCGTTTTTTCATCCAGCCCTTGCCCTGATTAGGGACTATCAACAAAACAGAGAGAAAAAAACACCCTACTACAACAACGACAACATGATTTAACAAAGAGATAAGTGAATATTTAACAATACATAATCCCTAACTTACATGATCATTAATGTCAAGAGATACATAGATTATAATTTTTTTTAGAACAGAGATCTGCGTTAATAAACACATAATTTTCACATAAATCGAACATTAACATGAAAACTGATACACTGATTATAATTAAGTAATATGGATAAAGTAAAATAGAGGAGAGACAGGGAGAGAGAGGAGGGGGGGGGGGGGGGGGAGAGAGCATTGTCAGGTTACATCAACATCAAAATAGACCAGCTATAAAATTCTGACAAAACACCCTCACTAAAACCCTTTTTTAAAACATACTATCAATAAACATATCAAGTTACGTAACCAAAAAAAAGTCAAAGAGCCTGATATAAAACAGTTTTAACAGCCCCGCCAACAACAGCATCAATACAACTATTGGAAGCTAGGCAAATCAGCTAAAATTGACTCAATATATTTCCAAGAGGCATAGTATACTGATTGAAGGAGAACAATATTGTATGCATTTTGGACTATAAAATAAAGCACGGTAAAATGTATAAACCAAACATTTATATAAAATAATAC
>CM054167.1:24799104-24951604 GCA_028751875.1 Rapana venosa | reverse complement strand
CTCCATACCCCAAAAGGGGTGAAAGGAATTGAATCTTGAATCCACTATCTGGTTGTGCTGCCACCAGTCAGAACAAAAGTCATCAACCATCAGAGTGGTGCACCCCCTTATCTCTGTAACTGTCTTCATCTGTACACTCCATCCCGTTCCCTTCGTTCAGCCGCAGATACTTTGTGCTTTCGAACACCCAGATTCAAACAAACCACTGTAGGCCGTCGCTCCTTCTCTGTTTCTGGTCCATCCACCTGGAATGACCTCCCTCTTTCACTTCGACAAAAGCCTTCACTTGATACCTTCAAATCCAGCCTCAAAACACACTATTTCCTACCTGAGACTTCCCCCCCCCCCCCCCCCCCCCCCCAAATATCTGTCCCTCAACAGCATCTTTCACCTTCTAAGTGTTGTTCCGAGTGTGTGTGTGTGTGTGTGTGCCTGTGTGTGTGTGTGTGTGTGTGGTGTGTGTGCGTGTGTGTGCGTGCGCGCGCGCGTGTGTGTGCGTGCATGCGTGCGTACGTGCGCGCGCGCGTGTGTGTGCGTGCATGCGTGCATACGTGCGCGCGCATGGTTTCGAAATCTGTTGTTCATTATGTTTAAGGAGAGTTGCATGCCTGTAAATGATTGAGTGCAAGCGCTTCGATTTGTTTGTTTTTTTACAAGATTCAGCGCTATATAAATTCCATATATTTTTATTATTATTATAGAGTGGACACCAGAGCCCAGCTATGCTTCTTTCAGTCAACGCTCTTGTCTCATTCCCACACAGAGTCGTTTTTTTCTCCAGGATGGGATAGCTCCGTGGTCGGAGCACTCGCTTCCCCCCAGCCAAGGTTAAGCAGCATCGAGCGTGGTTACCATTCGGATGGGTGACCGTTTGCGCGCCTTGGCTTCAGTACAGTCCCCCAGCTGTAAATGGGTACCTGCTCTCTTTAGGGTCAGGGAAGGTAAAGCAGCCAGGGAGAGGAGATGGGCGCCGCCCTCAATATGCTGGCCCCTAGAGAAGTGAGGTCTCTGACGCCTGCTCCCCTACGACCTTATAGGTTATGGGACTCCTTTACCTTTGTTTTTACATCAGGCAGAAGACGAAAAAGGAAAGATAAATACTGCAGTATAATTTCAAGAACTTAACTATACTGAGATCCTGCCTCCTTTTCCAAAGAACACTGAAAATATTAATGCTTGTGCAGTCAGGGTAAAGTTTAATGACCAGCTGACTGTAGATAATGCTTCAGTGTATTTGTCTAAAGGCCCTGACAATCAGAATACTGAATGGCTACTTGCCCTAAGGGACCAGAACGATAAATGGCTCATAGCTGGTGACTTCAATGCCCACTCTCCGTTTTGAGATAAATTGAGTACAACTACTCATAATCGTGTTTTAGATAATATTGCAGATTCTCCTTTATACTTGCTAAATAACGAAAATTTTACAAGAATACCAGATATATCAAGTCACAGAGCAACGGCAATCGACCTATTGTTAATATCTTCTGTACTTAGTGTCAATTCTGAGTGGAGAACGCTCGATGCTACTCTTGGGAGTGATCATTTACCAGTTATTATTAGTAGTATAGATGGAAGCCTGGGGGGAAAAACCACCCAGATTACCCCGAAGACTGAATTCCAAAAATACAACTATAAAAATGCCAACTGGTTCAAATTTAAGTGACATACTGACAGCGTACAACACTGATGATTTTCTGACAGACAGCATAGAGGGAACTTATGACAATTCCGTTAAAACTGTTTTGTATGCAGCTTACATGTCCGTTCCTAAATGCAATCCTGTAAAATCTAATAAGTATTCAGGTAATGTATGGTGGAACGAATCTCGTGAAGTTGCCAGACAAAATGAAAAACAGGCTTTTAAAACCTACCTGAAAGACAAAAGTAATGAAAACAATAAAGTCAACATGAAAAAAGCTTCTTTTTTTTTAAACCAACAACAAAAAAACCCAAACCTACTGCAACATAATAGAGAAGCAAAAAGACAGATTTTGTCCACTTTTTGTAAATCAGATGTCTCAGGCCATAACAATTTTTTTTAAGTTTGGAAAAAGTTCAGGAAATGAAAAATGGAATAGTTTTGCCATCCTATCCCATAATATTAGAAGATAATAAGTTTCCTTCTAACTTTGAAAAGGCTGAAATTTTTGTAGAATTATTTGCAAGGAATAGTGATGTAGAAAGTTTGTCAGCTAATGGGAAAAAAGTAAAGACATAGAAAATTCCCAAATAAATGCTAACAATCCAAACTATCACTATTACCTAAATGCTGACCTTTCACTGCAAGAATTAAAACATGCACTTTCATCTCTCGGCACAAAGAAATCATCAGTTGGTCTCGATGCTGTATCTAATGAAATGGTTAGACATCTTCCAAATAACTTCTTAAGCTTTTTACAAAAGTCTTTTCAAAACTGTTGGCTGAGTGAAATTTTTGCCATCGTTCTGGAAATAGTCAATCATTGTTCACTGTTCACTGTTCACTGGTCCCGTAACCCGCCAGGGTCGTAGGGGCGCTGCATGGTGGACGAACGGTGGACCAGCTGGCTCCACTTAGCGCGGTCGTGGGCGTGTGCCTGGGTGACACTGAAGTCCTCCCCTGTCCAATCACGGATGTCGTCGGCCCACTTTCTCCTCTGTCTGCCCCGTCTTCTCTTCCCCTGGACTGTTCCTTGCAGGATGGTCTTTGCAAGTCCTTCTGAGCGTGTTACGTGCCCATACCATCTGAGTTTCCTCTTTTTTGCCGTGGTCAGTCGGTCTTCATAGTCCCGCACTTGTTGAGTGATCATTCTGCGGACTTCATTGTTGGTGACATGGTCCTTGTATGAGATGCCAAGGAGCCTTCTGAGGCATCTCATTTCTACTGCTTGGATCCTCCTTTGTAGGTCTGCGTTCAGTGTCCATGCCTCACATGCGTAAAGCATGATTGAGGTGACTAGCGCGTTTAGTAACTTTACCTTGGTTCCGAGAGGGATGTTTCTGTCTCTCCATATGGTCTTCAGTCTTGCCATTGCTGCTGCTGTTTGTGCGCTCTTGCTAGGATTTCGGTCTTCGATCCCTCCTCACTTATGATGGCTCCAAGGTACTTGAAATGGTCAACTGTCTCCAGTTCTTTTCCGCTGAGAGTGATCTTGGTGGTGATTGGCTGGGCACTGTTTGACATGAGCTTGGTTTTCTCGGCGCTGATTTCCATGCCGTATCGTGAGGATATTTCGTCCAGTTGCTTCACTAGGTTGGCCAATTCCTCTTCATTTCCTGCCAGACCGTCAATGTCATCGGCAAACCTGAGGTTGGTGATTGTTTGCCATCCAATGCTGACTGTGCCTGTGTGGTCTTCCAAGGCGTCAGTCATGATGCGTTCGAGGAAAATGTTAAACAGTGTCGGCGACAGCAGACATCCCTGTCGGACCCCAACTGAGGTACGGAACCATTCCCCTACCGTGCCCTGTACGAGTACTGCACTGGTGGCCTTTGAGTAGAGTTCCTTGATGGTGTGGATCAGCTTCTTACCCATGTTGAATTTGTTCATGGTGGCCCACAGAGCGTCATGCCATACTCTATCGAAGGCCTTCTTAAAATCAATGAAGACGTGGAAGATGTCTTGTTGATGCTGGCTGTATTTCTCACACAGAACCCTCAGGTTGAATATCTGTTCTGTTGTGCTTCTATTTGGGCGGAAACCGGCCTGCTCTTCGGCGATAATCTCTTCTGCATGTGGTTTCAGCCTGTTCAGGATCACTTTCAGCATGACTTTACTGGCATGACTTATGAGGCTGATTGTCCTGTAGTTTTGGCACTGCTGGAGATTTCCTTTCTTGGGGAGAGTGATGATAAGTGATTGGGTCCATGGTGTAGGCCACTCTCCGGTCTGCCAGATCTTGTTGCAGATACTTGTAAGGATGTCTGTCACTGCTTCTCCCCCGTGTTGGATCAGCTCTGCTGGGATGTTGTCGATTCCTGCTGATTTTCCTTTCTTCAGCGATCTAATTGCTACTTCTACTTCCTCGCGTAGAATTGGGAAGTTGTCTTTATTCGATGAGGCTTGGCTTGCAAGTACGCTGGGGTCGCCTAGCGTCTGATGATTGTAGAGTTCGGAACAGTATTCCGTCCATCTGCCAACGATTTCCTTCTTTTCTGTTAGGCAATTCCCTTCTTTGTCCTGGATGTTACTGACTCTTGCCTGTTTCTGTTTGGTGAGCTCTTTCACAATCTGGTATGCTCTTCTGCTATTATTCTTTGTCAGGCTCTCTTCGATTTCTGTACATTGTTTCTCTATCCATTCCTCCTTGGTCTTCCTCATGTCTCTCCTGATCTTCTTGTTTACTTCTCTGTACTCAACTGCTCCTGTAGTGTTCTTGCTCTTCTTCAGGTCTCGTCTTTTGTCACACATATTCAAGATTTCATCTGTGACCCATGGTTGTGTTTTTTTCGGCGATGTTTGCCAAGGAGTATGCTTGCTGTCTCAGTCATCACTGTGTTAAAACTGGTGGTCATCGTTTCGGCATCTTCTTCAAGTGCCAGCAGTGGTGCGAATTTCCCTCCTATTCTTGCTTGGAAGGACTCGGCGATGGTGGGGTCCAGTCTGTCCAGGTTGAACTTGAGTCTGGTGTTCTTTGTCTTATTGATCTTCTTCAATCGGACTCTAAAGTTCAGGAGCACGAGGTCATGATCGCTGCCCATGTCTGCACCTGGGAATGTCCTCGTCTTGGCTCTGTTGATGCCAGATCGAAACCGGTTCTGCACCAGGATGTAGTCAATCTGGTTTGTGATGGATCCCATTGGGTGCATGCATGTCCAGCGGTCGGGATGCCTTGTGTTCTCCAAGGGTATTGCGAGCACCGTGTCGTTGTAGCTGGCAAATTCCAGTAGTCGGAGTCCTCGCTCATTGGTGATCGCATTAAGGAGGGACCGCAGAATTTGCTCCAGTCTTTCAGTGCATCTCCGCCCACCTTGGCGTTCCAGTCTCCTGGATGATCAAGATGTCTTTCTTGTTCATCTTATCGATGATGCCCTGTAGTTGGTTGTAGAATTCCTCTACGACTTCATCATCGTGATCCGTTGTTGGTGCGTAGGCTTGAATCACTGTGATATTGAATGGGGCTGCCCTGAGGCGGATGGCCATAAGCCGGCTGTTTACTGGGTAGTATCCTATTACGAGTTCTTGATGTTCTTGTTGACAAGCATGCCTACGCCATTGATATGCTTGTCCTGCTCCCCGCTATAGTAGAGCATATGACCCTCGTCAGTATGGTGTTCACCGTGCTCTTTCCATCTGACCTCACAGAGACCTACCAGATTGTACCAGTTCTTAAATACGGTAAACCAAAAGCAGACAGAAAAAGCTACAGACTCAATGCACTAACATCACACTTAGGAAAATTAATGGAATGTATAATTCTAAAAACGATAAATCGTTACTGTGAAAAACTTAATATCATGCCTATCTTTCAAGCAGGCTTCAGGCTGGGACCAGTTTGACACTCTGTATCACCATACATACCATTTAACAGGAATGGATCCCAGTCTAAATATAGAAAGTTATCTGTCAAGGACAATTTGTGTCAAAGACTGTTGACAAGTTTGATGCCCTGGCCCAGGCCAAAAGCTGTGTCAGTTATTGATGTCAGCTAATTGCCAAGGCCTACACTAAAATGTTGTTATGTGGTAAAATGTTGTGTTGAGATTGCCTTCAGCCATGACAAGCTCTTAACATAACAACCTGCACTCTTCTTTTAAAGGAGAAAAAAATCCCTGAAGTCGGAGTATGGCTGCCTATTTGGCGAGGTACTTGAAAATAGTCATACACGCAAACTTCCATCCGGTGTGCTTCCTATCTCACAGTGATTCCCAGGTGGGATGAGTGAGTCAGAGTGCACGTTCTGGGTGACCCCCAGAGTGTAAAGCTGGGGAACGCACAACAACAACTTGATGCCCTCAAAAAACTAAATTCAGTCGAAAAGTGTTATGTATTTGTGGTGATCAGAGTACGTGGAAATATGTGACTTCTATTGGATCAGTTAAAACAGTATTTGCTGGCTTGGTTGTCTAATGATGATCTTGCTTCCTTATCTCTCTCAGACATTCAGTTTGACTATCTTAAAATGTTAGAAATTGCAAAAAGGCTTGATTAAAAAGAACCCAGTGAGTTGGGTTGGTTTGTTTTGGTTTGTTGTTGTTGTTGTTTTTATAAATCCTTTTTGTTGTTCTTGTTAAAGTTAAATTCGATTTTTTTGAACTTTTTGACGTGCTAGAATATTTTTAAACATCATAGGCATGTTTAAATTCCTAGTTGTTTGTAGTGTAAACAACACTCACACACACACACACTTACACACACACTCAAACACACACACACACACACTCACACACACGCGCGCGCACACACACATACACACACACACACACACACACACACACGCACGCACACACAGCGTGCGCACGGAGAGGACGTCACAGCATGGCACTGATAAGCAGCAGTTGAACTTGAGCTCTGTGTGCAATCGCAAGTGCCTTGGATGACTAAAACAAGATGTCTGTAGTCAGATTCTTTCCCATCTGTTACTGTTACTGGTCCCGTAACCCGCCAGGGTCGTAGGGGCGCTGCATGGTGGACGAACGGTGGACAAGCTGGCTCCACTTAGCGCGGTCGTGGGCGAGTGCCTGGGTGACATTGAAGTCCTTCCCTGTCCAATCACGGATGTCGTCGGCCCATTTTCTCCTCTGTCTGCCCCGTCTTCTCTTCCCCTGGACTGTTCCTTGCAGGATGGTCTTTGCAAGTCCTTCTGAGCGTGTTACGTACTCATACCATACCATCTGTAGGCTATCTCAATTCATGAGGAAAGCCACAAACCATGCCACCCTGAAGGCAAAGTGACTGAAAATGCCAATGAGATATCAAGTACGCTTCCGGTTTCTATGGTCTCCAATGACAACAATGTCTGCAACTGCAAACAAATGAGAAAGTATTCCCACCTTAAGAAGCCAGTAGTTTTGCTGCATGAAAAGATCTCACTTCACCTCACCTATTTCCGAAGTCCCGTGGGGGCCCCGATGAAGATTTTGCAACCAGCTTCCTCCACTCCCTCGCGGTCCTCTACTTTCCCTAGCAAATCGTTCCAGTCAAGGCCAGTCCTCCACTCTCTGATGTTGTCTTCCCATCATTTTCTCTGTTGTCTGCCTCTTTGTCTCCCTCCTTGTACTGTTGTTCCCTGTAGTAGGACAAGTCTTGGCCAATCTAGATGTTCGCGTGACGTGCTCTTACAACTTCAGTCTGCGTTTCTTCATTCAAGTGATGAGCTCTTCATATGGTCGGATGGCGTTTTCAATTCTGGTTTTTCACTGCCTCATTAGTGATGCGATCTCTGTCTTAGATACTATACCATGAAAAGATCAGCAGCGTGGAAAAAAGATCCTCCCTGACCTCATCCACCGGACAACAGGCTGCAGGGAAGATCACGACCAGACCACAGGAGAAACTCTGCTGTGGATGATCCCTGGAACCAGACAGAGCCACCATTACCTGCCTCTCCACTCTCTGCTGATGGGACCAGCCTTACCTACCCTGCAGCCGCCAGGCAATGTGAGACACCAGCAGCAGCAGCAGCAGCAGTGACTACCAAAGCTGGTAAATCTCCACAGTAAAGGTCAGTGGATGGAGGGAGAAATAAAAAGCAAAGAATCAAGAGGCAAAGGCAAGTCAGAGAAAATGTCCATGACGCAAAGCAGAACACCTGACGTCAAATCCAAAACTGGTTCTAAAACTGAAGAGTTTTGATCTCCCCCTCTGGTTGCGTTCCTACAAGACTTTGTCCTAGGCAGTATTAAGAGTCGTTGCTTAGGGCAGTCTTTATGGATTCAACATTAATAATAATAATAATAATAATAATTTTTAAAAGTGTACAAAATCATGGACATCCCCAATCACTGAGTGAAGCCACTTCTGATCTGGAGTGAGTCACTTCTATAATTGTTCATTGTGGGATCAATGATCTCAGAGATACAGATCCACAAGAAGTGAGCAAACTAAAAATGGTGGAAACTGTCAAAAATACTGTGGCTTTCTTTCCCCGGGCACTAAATTAGCAATCAGCAAAGTTGCTCCAGTTAAAAGCCCTTCTCATCAAATCAAATCGCAATCTGATGACCCAGGTTCGAATCTCGTTCAAGGGAATTTTCCCCCTGGAGTTAACATCAGTGCAGACTCCACTCTGCCCAAAAGTCCTTCCGATGATACTATAAACCGAGGTCCCGTGTGCGGAACGCACGCAGAACATCTTGCACACACATTAAATCCTGTTCCGCTTTTTGAAAGAGTAGGCCAATGAGAGCCGGTGGGAACAGATGACAAAATTTACAAAACCGCATACAGACGGGGACTTGATGTAAAAATGGCACATGAGTGCATATTCCATTATCCTCGATAAAAAATATTAAATAAATAGAGAAGTTTTTAAAGCCATGACTTATTCAGATCCATATTGCCAAAGGAACGTATCCTTTATTTCGCCCGAGAAACTGGGCACTGCATACAATCAAATGAAACAGACTCTTCATCTAAACGCCCAGGGCTCTGGCATTCTTGCCAGAAACATCGACAAGTACGTGCGTTCGTTTTGGGAGGGAAAATCTAGAAGAAAACAAAGACGCCAGTTCTATCCCAAGCCAGAAAGTTAGGTACCTAACGACAACCAGCAACACCCAGGCTGCAGACAGACCACCATTTTCCCACCACAGCTTACAAATGCCATGGTGGGGAGTGAGGTCGGAGATACTACAATAATTATGTTGATATGCGGAAAACTTGGCGAATTTTGTACGGCACTTGCTACACACCAGCTTTGGTACAGATTTAGTGACTGTAGTCTTTGCTCTCATCTGCATTTGTTTTAACGTCATCTTTTTCAGACTGAACTTGACTCTATGTGACCTACAGTTATCTTGTTAAATAAATATTAGTCAGTCCTGAAACTTTTGATCAACATACATATTGTAGTTAAGGTGTTTTTGTGTAAGTTTTGGGGGCTGGGTTATTCCTGTCTTCATTTCTGTTGTTTGTTTTCTTTTCTGTCCCCCTTTCCCCCTGTCCTATTTATTTGAGAAAAAGTATGCTGTTAAAATCATGCAGTAGAAAGCAAGATCGATTTTAACCAATCTGGCGTATTTCTTCCACCCTCTTTCAAAAATGATTACCTGGTTCCTTGTTTTACAATCCCTAAAATTATTAATGTGAACAAAAATAAGATATCCAGATTGCCAGGGCACCTATGCATAAGAAAGTAGAAGATCAAATGAAGATCAGTGCAGCAATTTACATTAAAGAAGGAACAGAGTACAGTGTGAAATCTCCACCGATGCTTGGTAACATCCCAGATCTACGTTTATGCGCAGTACGTGTCAAGTTTAATGACCAATCAGAGGAAGAGAGGCATTCTGTGGTTCTGATCAGGTGGACATTGATGTTATACAGCATCATGGTTTCCCACAGAGCTGCATGCCAGACTCTGTCGAACCCCTTCTGAAAGTCTAGATCTAGTGGTAAAGATCTTGCTGGTGTTGCAGGTATTTCTCAGAGAGTATTCTAAGGTTGAAAATTAAATTGCTCCGTTGTGCTCAGTCCTGCTCTGAAACCTGCCTGTTCTTCTTTGATGATCTCCTCAGCTTGAGGCTTCAGCCTGTTCAGGAGGATTCTTAGCATGACTGTTGCTTGGATGGCTGATCAGGCTGGTAGTACGGTAATTTTGACACAGTTCTAAGTTGCCTTTCTTTGGGAGAGGGATAATCAGGGACTGTGTCCAAGGTGTTGGCCACTACCATGTCTGCCAGATCTTATTGCAGATGGTGAGTAACATCACTGTCATGGCCTCTCCTCCTGCCTGGACCAGTTCTGATGGAATGTTGTCCACTCCTGCTGACTTCCCTCTTTAGTGATCTTACTGCACTTCCAACTTATTCATGTAGGATGGGGTAGCTGCTGTTGTTGGTTGTGGAGGGACATCTAACCCTTGGGTCTCCTGTTGCTGTGTGAGTGTACTATTCAGAGCAGTACTCTGTCCACCTATTTAAAATATATTGATATTCTGTGAGACATTTCCCTGCTTTGTCTTGGATGGTAGTGGTTCTCCCTTGTTTTGAGCTTCTCAGGTCTTTCACAAGCTGGAGTAGACTTTCTTGCTGTTGTTTTTCCTGCAGGTTTTCTTTCGATACATTTGCAGTGTTCTTTAATCCGCGTCCCCTTTGCTTTTCTCACGTCTTTTTTTTTAACTTGTTGATTGGCTTCTCTGTATAGTTTTGCACCTTCAGCCTCCTTCATCTTTTACTTCAGTTTTCTGCGTTTGTCGCACAGCTTGAGTACATCTTCCGTGACCCAGGGCTTTTTAGTTGGCCGGTGTTTGCCAAGGATGTGGGTTAGCTGCTTCAGTCACCACAGGAGCAGCATACGTCATGTCAGTCACCGTGGTGACTGAAACAGCGGTGAGTGAAATGCCGTATATGTTGTTCCTTAAACATGTTTGCGATAGACTACTGAACAGACTTCAATAGTCTAGACCTAATGGCAAAAGATTGACACACATGCACTCTGGGTGAATGCAGATACTGTGTCTTAGCAGTGAAAGTTACTTAGCCCCCTCACTCTTAACCTTTCGCTTTGGCTGGGTTTGGGTTTGTTTTGCTTTTGTTGTTTTTGTGTTTTGTTTTTGGTTCTTAGTTTGTTTGTTTGTTTGTTTTTCCCCTGACTACCAGTCTTGCATCACATAAGTTTCACTTCACACTGCTTTATAGATCTGATCTAATCTGACCATTCAAGAAGTGTGTAAACATTTTTCTCTTCTGTCAAGTCGGAAGAATCGATCGACCCTATGGCCATGTTGGATAAACAGTTTTCTTCTTAAAGATACAAAGAGCCTAAAGAGCAGAAGATGGCATTCTCCGCGCATCCACACATATGTATGTTTGTTGTTGTGTTGTTGTTGTTGTTTTCTTAAATATTTCCCCTATCACTATTATTGGAATGTGTACATGTTAACCAAGAGGCGAATACTCCAAAGCAGACGACAGGGACCAATATTTTTTAAAAAGTCAAGGTGTCCCATAAGCAGAGTAACATCTGTAATCTCAAATGGAAGCAACCACAGAAACAGGGAGAACATCGCCTGTTCCATCCATGCCCTGCACCATCTTATTCCATGACAGCCACATATTTATTTATTTATGTATTCTTTTATATCGAGGATAATGGAATAAGCACTTATGTGCTTTTTTTACATCCAGTCCCCCGTGTGTATGCGTATTTTGTCAATTTTGTCATCCGTTCCCACCGGCACACAATGGCCTACTCTTCCGAAAAGCGGAACAGGATTTAACGTGTGCGTAAGATGTTCTGCGTGACATAGCCATATCGTGTGACTTTTCACCCACCAGTGTTGTTCTACACCCCCTATACCTCTGTCTGATTTAGCACAGCCATCTTCTCATCCCCCTCTGATCATCATGGCGTCAGCACAGTTCTGTTTCTGTCAGCAACCAGTTTGCTTCTCTCTCAGAGGGACAATAACTGTCCTCCCCAAGACTTCAGATCGTAATAATCCAAGATTGCAGATCACTGCTGTGCCTGACAAACAGTTGTGTGTTTTTTAGGAGAGAGGGGAGTGGAATAGGAGATTGGAATAGGAGAGGGAAAAAATGGAAAAGAAGAGACTGAAGGAGATAGGAAAACGGTGTGTGTGTGTGTCTGTGTCTGTGTGTATCTCTGTCTGTCTCTGTCTCTGTCTGTGTGTTGCCAAACTACTGGACTTGATATTAGTTGCTGATCTCCATTGGAAAAAAAAATTATGTCCGCTTAGCACAGTTGTCACTTCCTGACTGGAAATACTGGATTGAGGGAGCCTGGCTTTGATCATTCTCAGGTGACTTGTCACTTTTCCTGATTTGTTGTTGTTGTTGTTGTTGTGCTCTTTGGTGTATAACTTGTTCATATCATTCAAATAGTCCACTACTTGTTTTTCGGTGTAATGGAGCAGGCAACCGTTTTAAATTTTGACTGACTTTGTGGTTGGATACCTACTGTTGTGTTGTGGATTTTGTTCACGCCTGCTGGTTGTTGTTGTTGTCTTCAATTTAACGTCTGTTCACTCTAAGTGATATTAGACGAACGTCTGACTGGTGTTTGTGACAGTGTATTCAGCTGTAAACAGTCAGTTCACTTCCCCCACATTAACTGTCACACTTATGGCACACTGGGTAGATATTCCGACTTCTGAACTGGCCATTAATTAAAAGGTTTAGTACATTTTGGGTGATCGTTTGCGCGCCTTGGCTTCAGTACAGTTCCCCCAGATCACCCAGCTGTAAATGGGTACCTGCCCTCTTTAGGGTCAGGGAAGGTAAAGCAGTGAGAGAGAGGAGATGGGCGCCGCCCTCAATATGCTGGCCTTAGAGAAGTGAGGTCTCTGACGCCTCGCTCCCCTACGACCTTATAGGTTATGGGACTCCTTTACCTTTACCTTAGTACATTTCTATTTCTGTCACACGCAGTGTTGTAAATGTTTCTGTTAATTAATGCAAGTCACAGTTGGTCTTGTTTACTGAAATCCTCCATGCCCCCAAAGAGGGGTGGAAGGCAAATGACATCGAAATCTTTTTGAAAGTTTCCCCCAGCTTGGGTCCTTCTTTCTCAAAGTGAAGAGATGAAGTTTTCTCTCTCCTGATGGTTTCAGGTTTTGGGCTTTTATTTCATGAAAGTTGCCGGTGGTCGTCTTAAGAGGCTGGAATATTTGTCTGCCTCCATTATTCGTGCCTTTTTCCAGCCTATCTTGGTGCTCCTGTAAAGTTTGGGGTTCCAGCAGGGCTTGTTGTTGTTTTAGGTGTGACTTACAGTTTCTTTGTGCCATTGTTTCTTCGTGCCATTGTTTCTTTGTGCCGTTGTTTCTTTGAGCCATTGTTTCTTTGTGCTATTGTTTCTTTGTGCCATTGTTTCTTTGCGCCGTTGTTTCTTCGTGCCGTTGTTTCTTTGTGCCGTTGTTTCTTTGTGCCGTTGTTTCTTTGTGCCATTGTTTCTTTGTGCCATTGCTTCTTCGTGCCATTGTTTCTTTGTGCCATTTGTTTCTTTGTGCCATTGTTTCTTTTGGCTGCTGTCAAAAATGCAGTGGCTGAATTCCTTGACAACTTTGTTAAGGTCTCTCTCTTCTCTCTCTCTCTCTCTCTCTCTCTCTCTCTCTCTCTCTCTCTCTCTCTCTCTCTCTCTCTCTCATCGCTCTCTCTCTCTCCTCCAAAAAATCATTCGAGTTCGAGTTCTCTCTTCTCCACTCTGATGCTCTGAAGGTGAGATGATTCTCGTCCTGCTAGTTCTCAAGCTCCTCTCCTCTCCTCTACTGTCCATAGGGTCATGTCCCCAGCTCTGGGAGTGACTATTGCAGTCTTCCAGGACTACCAAGTGGGGATTCCTCTGTTGGAATTGTTTCGAGTGCGAGTGGTTTGTTGCCACTGTTGTTGTAGTAGTACAAGATGCTTCATTCCGGTGAGCTACCCTTAATCACTATCTTCTGGTTCTTCGCTCTATCGCTCTGCATGTAGTCTCACGCTGATGCTGCTTCTAACAAGTGTCCAGAATGCCTCATCTCATTAGAAAGAAGGTGGCAGGATGGTTAAGACGTTTGCCCTGCCAACAAGTAAACCGTGAGGTTCTGGGTTCGATTCCCAGCCTCGCCCTTTCTTCCCAGTTTGACACCCAAAAAATCGAACTGAATGTCAAAGTCCTTCAGATGAGACTATAAACCGAGGCCCTGTGTGCGAACGCATGCAGAACATATTGCGCACACGTTAAATCCTGTTCCGCTGTTCGAAGGAGTAGGCCATTGTGTGCCGGTGGGAACAGATGACAAAATTTTTAAAAAAACAACGCATAAACACATAAAAAATTTTTTTATATAAAACTTTCTTTAAAGTCATCTGAGCGCTTTGATTTGTTGCTTTACAAGATTCTGCGCTATATAAATTCCATACATTATTATTATTATTATTATTATTATTATCTTTATTTCGTCCTCTCAGTTTTGTTTCTTAAGAGAATATCCACAACACTTGAAGGAGTTACTCTTCAGATGCGTTTCTTGTTCCACGTGAACTTGGACCATTTAAAAATTGTACTTTTCTTATTTTAGTTGTCACGTGATAATACTTATCCATGCTGCAAATTGATGATACTAGTCTTACAGGTATAGTAATGCCACGCTGGTGTTTTCCACAGCAGTCTTTCATCTGTCCACCATGATTCATTTGTGACATTCGTACACCCACTTTCCATTTCAAGCATATTTTTGTTTTGTTTACAAATTACAGTGCTGTTGTATTCTGTCATTAGTATTATTATCAGCATATTTTGATGCTGCTGCTGCTGCAGTTTTTTTGTTTTAAGAAAACGTCCTAAATAACCAATGAAGAGGGGTTGGGGTTTTTGTGTGTGTGTGTGCAAGGTTTCTTATGCAATCCTATTGACAGCTGTAACGTTGTTATGAGTCTTGATTGTGTCTTTTACGCATATTGCACAATCATGACCACAACTAAGTACATCTTTCAAAGAATATTCATCAATATCCACCTAGGTCACAGCAAGAGCTGTTTTAAAAGCTATTGTGATTATTCCTCTAAACTCAGTTGAAGAAGACATCTTTAACAAATCTCATTCCACACTAGCTCTTTTTTTTTTTTACAAGATTCAGCGCTATATAAATTCCATATATTATTATTATTATTATTATTATTTTCACGCCTTGCATAACAACCTCACCTTTTTTGGGTAATAAAGCAAAGTGTCACTTGAAAATCAGTCAGAAATGACCATAGTCAAATTGGCCAACAGTATGAAATGTAGTTTAGCTGGGTCACAATAGCATGGAATTTATTTGACAGACTTAACTCAACTGTCCCCATAACCACTGTCATCATTAGGAGCTCAATGTTGTAAGGCAAGTCGTGTTAAAAGTAGGCTAGTCTATTGAGACTGTATATTATGTGATGTTTAACTATTCCCACAAGACTCTCGACTCCAGGCAATGCCTGCCACCATGGTTCACCATCTCTCTCTCTCTCTCTCTCTCTCTCTCTCTCTCTCTCTCTCTCTCTCTCTCTCTGTCTTAAGGAAGGTGGCAGGATGGAGGAAGGAAGGTGGCAGGATGGTTAAGACGTTCGCCTGCCAACAAGTAAACCGTGAGGTTCTGGGTTCGATTCCCAGCCTCGCCCTTTCTTCCCAATTTGACCCCAAAAATCGAACTGAATGTCAAAGTCCTTCGGATGAGACTATACTAACCGAGGCCTCGTGTTCGAACGCATGCAGAACATCTTGCGCACACGTTAAATCCTGTTCCGCTTTTCGGAAGAGTAGGCCATTGTGTGCCAGTGGAAACAGATGACAAAATTTCCAAAACCGCATACACACGGGGACTGATTGTAAAAAAGCACATGAGTGCTTATTCCATTATCCTCGATATAAAAGAATAAATAAATAAATAAAACATATCTCTGCTGAGTACTACCATCTGCTGTAGCCCTCTCAGACCACTGCTCCCAGTGATGTTGGCAGTGTAGGATGTTGGTGGTCTGAATGTTTTCTGTCTGACCTCAACCTTTACCTTGGAGAAATGTTGTCATCAGATTTGTCTCTGTGTGTTTCTGTTTGCATCTCAGTCTGCCCTTATCAGTTTCAGCCAACATTTGTCATGGCACTGAGAGTTCATCCAGAATGGTTTCATTTGTTCTTCTGTCTGACCATTTGACTCTTTAGAAGTCGCCCGTAGAACCACATTATGGCTGCGTTTCTTTTCTCTCTTTCTAACTTTTGTAGTGCAGTGTCAAGGCTTCTGACCCATACATCAATGCAGGCCGTATTGGTATGTTAACAAATCTATTTTTCAGATATTTAGGAATGTCTCTCTGTCTTTCCATGTGCTTTTTGACTGAATAATCTTTGCT
Source organism: Rapana venosa (assembly GCA_028751875.1). Lineage (NCBI taxonomy): Eukaryota > Metazoa > Mollusca > Gastropoda > Neogastropoda > Muricidae > Rapana > Rapana venosa. The sequence goes on along the minus strand of CM054167.1, from coordinate 24,935,638 downwards.
TGGCCATGCCAATTCTAGTCTTGATGTCGTGTATACAGGAACCATCGTTCTCTTTTACGTAGCCTAAATATCTGGTCCATTGATTTTGATATTCTGGGCGGGTGACTGTACAATTAATGTGCATCATTTTGGTTTTGGGGCATTTAACTTGAGGCCAGCAGTGGTACCTTCCCCATTGATTCTGTAGAGAATTCTTCTCGTGCTTGTGATATCATTGGCTATGAGTGCAGTATTATCAGCATACCTGAGGTTAGTGATGTTCCTGCCTCCTATACTATTGCCCATGTCATCCACGTCAGTCTTGTTCATGATCATATCTCCACATCATGCGCTGAAAAGATGCGGGAATGGCATGCGATCCTGACAGACTCCACTATTCTTTTATCAAATAAATAGCTCACAGCACTTACCATTCCGTTGGATGGCTACCTTTTGATCTGAATACAGACTTGCTATAAACGATATCAGATGGCTTAGAAATCCCACTTCTGACACTGTAGTAGGTAGATGGTGATGTTTGGCGAGCTGTTCAAAGCCCTTGAGAGTTGTAAATGCGCAATTTTCAGTGTTTCTTATTTTCTCTAGCAGTATATGACACACGTGGGGACGGGATAGCTCAGTGGTCGGAGCACTCGCTTTCCCCCAGCCAAGTTAAGCAGCGTCGAGCGTGGTTACCAGTTGGATGGGTGACCGTTTGCGAGCCTTGGCTTCAGTACAGTTCCCCCAGTTCACCCAGCTGTAAATGGGTACCTGCCCTCTTTAGGGTCAGGGAAGGTAAAGCAGCGAGGGAGAGGAGATGGGTGCCGCCCTCAATATGCTGGCCCTAGAGAAGTGAGGTCTCTGACGCCTCGCTCCACTACGACCTTATAGGTTACGGGACTCCTTTACTTTACTTTTTTTTTATATGACACACAAAAAGCATGTCTGTTGTCTTCCTTCCTTCCACATCTGTACCCTGCCTGACAATCAGATATCTCTATTTCTACTTTAATTTGTGAAGGAAGGGGAATCCAATAATTTCGCTTCTGTGGCTTATCAAAGTGACTGTTCTGCAATTGCCTCAGAATTTAGCGTTCCTGCCCTTGTGGAGCATGACAAATTCTCGTTGTTTCCACTCCCTGAGCCTTTGGTATGTCTCTTAAATTCTTTTCCGTAGATGATGTAAAGCGGTATAACTGGAAGGGCCTGAGATCTTCAAAAGTTCACTTGGTATGTCATCTATTCCAGGAGATATGCCTTTATATATATATATATATATATATATATATATTATATATATATATATATATATATATATATATATATATATATATATATTGTGTGTGTGTGCGTGTGTGTGTGTGTGTGTTGAATCAATCAATCATATTTAGGGTGTGTGTGTGTGTGTTTTAGTTTTCAGAGCGTCTTTCACAATAAATATGTCAAGCATGACTAACTTTTCTTCAAGTGAGGGTGACGGACAACAGGACACCAGTACACACAGGACACAGGAGTCATCATACAAGGATTACTTCGACCATCAAGTCTCCGTGATCCTCTGGAAAGTATGCCCTCCCTGTATTCTTCTGTTGGGAGGCTTCGGAAACATCGCCACCATCTGCATCATGCGTCGTATCAAGGATCACAACTCTTCTCAGCACGCTATATTTACGGCCCTTGCTATGTCTGATCTTACCTTGCTGTGTATCGAGTTGCCACGGACCTGGGTGGAGTACGTTTTCCAGGTCAATGTTGAACTTTTTCACGCTGTCGTCTGCAAGCTACGTTACTACCTGGTTTACGTCAGCAACGCCACGTCTGCCTGGCTGGTCACCTGCGTGACAGTGCAGAGAACCATGGCGGTCCTGTGGCCGCACAGAATGCGAGCCATGTGCACTGTGCGAAGAACGTGGATCGTCATAGCAGTTCTTGCCCTCTCGGCATGCGCTCTTAATGTTCCTATCCTGATGGGACACAACATCATCCCTGAGGAAAACCGGTGTTATGCCGAGGTGGGTGCGTTTAGAGACTTCTTCACTCGGGTAAATGGGCTGATCGATTTGTGCATGGCCTCGCTCTTGCCTGCTGTCATCATGATCGTCTGCGACATTATTCTGTCTGTCAGTCTGTTTAAAGGGCTGTCTTCTTCCTCCCTCGTTGCTGCTGCTGCTACGCGTGTCCAGGCAAATGTCAACACCCTGCGCGGCACTGACAGGAAAAAAACCTCTTACCGAACGAGTGTCACGGTTTTGGCAGTCTCCAGCGCTTTCCTGGTGCTGACCATGCCAGTCTGCATTTTGCTGGTGTGGTATCAGTACAATTACGTGACCATAGTTGCCAGCCCTCGGACGCACGCGAAAGCTGAACTGCTGAATGCAGCAACGCAGCTTGTGTGGCTCACCAACAGCGCCATCAACTTCGTTCTCTACTGCCTGACTGGAACCAAGTTCAGGAGGGAGTTTCTCCGCTGGATCCGCTGCTGCTGCTGAGGGGTTCAGAGTCCCTCCGCTCCAGCTGTCCGTGGGGCAGCTCCAGAGGCTTGGAAGGAAGGAAGACACCAGCAGCATGGAAACGGTCCAGTGTCCTAAATGATATCATCGCCACTTTACTTACATGTGGAAGGAAACGTTTTCTTTAGGTTCACACATACACACTCAAGCACACCACTCTCCTCACACACACACACTCAGACACACACACACTCAGACACACACTCGTACACACATACACACCCCAAAACACACACACTCACACACACACAATAACACACTCAGACACACACACACACAACACACACACTCACACCACAAACACACACACTCACATATACACACTCACACACACACACTCATATATACACACTCATACGCGCGAGCGCACACACACACACAAAACACACACATTAACACACACACTCAGACACACACACACACTCATGCACACACACACACACACACTCACAACAAACACACACTCACATATACACACAAACACACACATCACACACATACACGCACACACACAAACACACACCACATACAACACTCACACACTCAGACACAAACACTCACACACACTCACTCAGACACACACACTCTCACACTCACACACACTCACACACAAACACACACACACACACAACACTCACACACACACACATTACTCACACACACACACACACACTCAGACACACACACACACACAACACACACACACACACACATCAACACACACAACAACACACACACATTACAAACACACTCAGAACAAAACACGCACAACAAACACTCACATACACACACACTCACACACACACACACACACACTCAGACACTCACACACACTCACACATACACTCACACACACACAAACACACTCACACACACACGCACGCACACATACAAACACACTCCCACACACACACACACGCACACGCACGCACCACCACAACACACACACACACACACACACACACACACACACTTACACACACTCACATACACACAAACACACACACACACACACACACACACACACACACACAATCCTGCATGAAATAACCTGTGAGCAATCTCAGGCTAAATGACATGTCATCAGCACAGTGACTATGGAACAGGGTAGCTCTTCTCACCAGCTGCCACCTCCACCGAGGACTCTTTGAGTTCAGCCACAAGGGAATGGAAACAACGGATCAGAATCATCTGACATAAACTGTTAAGATTATTCTATTTTCGGTGTTCTGAGCTTTCTTCCTGCCTTGAGTAGTTTTTCAGCGGTGTGTGACTTCAGTGTAGGCCCTCAATAAGGAAATCAGAGACATGGTCATAGCAGGTCTGCCAGTTTCATCCATCCCTCCTTACAACGCGTATTAAAACACTGCTGCTTGTTGTTGTTGTTGTGCGTTCCCCAGCTTTACACCCTGGGAGTCACCCAGAACATGCACTCTGCCTCACTCATCCCACCTGGGAATCTCTGTGAGATAGGAAGTACACATTGGATCAGAAGTTTGCGTGTATGACTCTTTTTTCAAGCACCTCGCCATATAGGCAGCCATACTCCGACTTCAGAGGACACTGCTGCTTGACTTGCTCTTTGAATCAAAATGTGAATGCTTTTACTCTTCTACTGCAATCTATTCACTGGCTTCCTGTTCCATAAACAATAAAGTGTAAAATCAGCATTCTTTGCTACAAGTATCGCCACAAAACTCTTTCTGCCCATCTCTGTGTCTGCCTTCAGTGTTACACATTACTCCCTTGATCTCTGTGACTGCCTTCAGTGTTACACACTACTACCTTGATCTCTGTGACTGCCTTCAGTGTTACACATTACCTTGATCTCTGTGACTATCTTCAGTGTTTACACACCACTACCTTGATCTCTGTACTATCTTCATTTTACACACCACTACCTTGATCTCTGTGACTATCTTCAGTGTTACACACCACTACCTTGATCTCTGTGACTATCTTCAGTGTTACACACTACTACCTTAATCTCTGTGACTATCTTCAGTGTTACACACCACTACCTTGATCTCTGTGACTATCTTCAGTGTTACACACCACTACCTTGATCTCTGTGACTATCTTCAGTGTTACACACTACTACCTTAATCTCTGTGACTATCTTCAGTGTTACACACTACTACCTTAATCTCTGTGACTATCTTCAGTGTTACACATTGCCTTGATCTCTGTGACTATCTTCAGTGTTACACATTGCCTTGATCTCTGTGACTATCTTCAGTATTACACACTACTTTCATCTCTGTGACTATCTTCACTGTTACACACTACCTTGATCTCTGTGACTATCTTCAGTGTTACACACCACTACCTTGATCTCTGTGACTATCTTCACTGTTACACACTACCTTGATCTCTGTGACTATCTTCAGTGTTACACCTACCTTCATCTCTGTGACTATCTTCAGTGTTACACACTACCTTCATCTCTGTGACTATCTTCAGTGTTACACCTACCTTGATCTCTGTGACTATCTTCAGTGTTACACCTACCTTGATCTCTGTGACTGCCTGATGGTGTATTGTGTTGCATTGTATTGCATTGTATTGCAGCGCAGCGCTTTGATATGTTGCTTTACAAAATTCAGCGCTATATAAGTTCCATGTAATTATCATCAACATCATTATCATCACCACCACCATCATCATCATCATCATCAGCAGTAGTAGTAGTAGCAGCAGAAGCAGCAGCAGTAGTAGTGGTGGTGGTAGTAGTAGTGAATCGTATTTGGGGTTGTGTTGTATTGTACTGCATTGTATTGTACTGTGTTTTGTTGTATTGCAATGTGTTATCTCGCATTATTTCGCATTTCATTGCGTTGCATTACATGACATTGTATTGCACTGTGTTGTATTGCATTTCATCAGATTGCATTGTATTGTATTGCATTGCATCGTATTGTGTTGTTTTGTATTGAAAACGACTTTTGGCCCTGGCAAATTTTCTCAGCAAAATTTCAATGCAGCCGCTCTGTTTTCTGTAGAGTGCGTCGCCACAAGAAGAGCGCCACCTTTTCTTTTCACCTGTCCGTGTGTGCACTTGTTTCCGTATGACAGTGGTCTTTATTTCTACAGGACTTTCCAAGGACAACTCCCATCTTGCCTTTCAGTCCTTTAACGTACACTGTATGTGTACAGAGGAGGCAGCTGCTGTTTTGGAAACTGGACAGAAATTTGATTATAGTGGAGATGCCTTGCCCACAGTACATCCCCACTCTCTCGGCCAAGTGGGCATAAGGACAGTCAGCGTTGGAGATGTTCTCCAAAGGCCAACCAACCACCAGGGCTGCAGCACATAATGACTGTGCAAGTCAAGGACTGTGCGAGTCAAGCCTCCTAGTCAGAGAGTCATAGTCGATCACTAAAGACTAAGCTGTAAAGTGGACTTCCATGAGTGGGAAAGCCACTGGTCATACAGCCTCTCACCTTGCTGTTGCCCCCAGCGTCAATGGTTTAATCAAGAACTGTGATAAAGCCCAGGCGCTGACGGCTACTACACTATATGATACTCACAGAATCTCGATTGATCATCTTTTCCGAAAGACTAGCACCCACGCCACTACGCATGGTTTAGTGAATAGGGGAAATGTTAAGACTGTACACGAGGATATCCCATTATCTTTCGCTTTTGGGATGAGGGTGTTACTTCAAGCTACTTTCTTGTCCTACGAGACAGGCTGATAGTGAATCAATGCTGACCCGGGTTCGAATCTCGTTCAAGAGGATTTTTCCTCTGGAGTTAACATCGCCACTTCCCCCTAAAAGTCCTTCGGATGAGACTATAAACCGAGGTCACGTGTGCGAACGCACGCAGAACATCTTGCGCACACGTTAAAACCCGTTCCGCTTTTCGGAAGAGTAGGCCATTTTGTGCCGATGGGAACAGATGACAAAATTTTACAAAGCTGCATACACACAGGGACTACTCATTCCATTACCCTCGAAATAACAAAATAAAATGTTTATATATATATATATATATATATATATATATATATATATATATATATATATATGTATGTGTGTGTGTGTGTGTGTGTGTGTGTGTGTGGGTTTAAGTGAACGTGATGTTGTCAATAAAAGCATTGAGTTAACTATCTTGGTATCAATCTAGATCAGACACTGTCCACACAAGAGTATTTATTTATTGATAGTGTCTGCTCTTGGAAGTAGGTGTATTGCGTCAATTAGACTTCTTATTTTTTTAAAGAATTTTTTTGCTGCCTCATCTTCCGTGACGTCCCCCGTCCCACTGTTCCCACGCCGCTCATTCCAATCTCCCCGCCACAGCCAGATTTGTTATGTCTCATCCTCAGAGTCGGAAGTCCACAGGGAGCCCATCACTATCAGGCCGCCGTGGGGCCACCATCCAGATGGGCCCTACACTGCTGCCGGGTCATTTGGTGGTGTTCATTGGTGCCTCTTTTGAGCTAACATACGCAGGACACCACCTACTAAGCCCCCTACCAACGACAGTATTAGCTCCGTCGCGGAGCCAGACTGAGTGAGTTGCCCACTCGACGTGGCAACCACCACAACGTCCCTCCAACGACCGTCCCCCGCGAACCTCCAACCCCAAAGGCCCTGACACAAACTCACCACAGGCACAGAAGTGTATGGGCAAACCGAATCTGAGGTCACCATGAGACCAGAGCAACTGAATCAGGGGCATTTTATTTCATTTTATTGCATGATGATCAATGACAACGAGGATGATGTAATGCTGCTGCTGTAGAAGTGCATATGATTTGAGACTACTTGACAGTGTTGAACTCTACACTTACTATCATAATATATCCTGTCGTCAACCGGGCCGAGAGATACAGACACCTGCAGTGTTGGTCAGGTAATTTGAGCAACACTAAACTCTATCCGTGAAGTGGATGAAGCTCGACTGTGTGGTCCCAGTTTTCCCACAGCACACTCACTCTGGGTAGGAGCCGGCCGGAGTCCGAAAAATCCCTATGACTCTTATGGGAATCGAACCTGCGACCTTCCAGTCCGTAACCCAAGGCACTAACCACTGCGCCATGGCGGCTGGTGCGTCAATTAGACTTAATTTCTTCTTCGTGGTTGAACGCCCAGACATAAACTGTTGTTGTTTGTCATATGAGCGAAAATGCGTTGCGCTACCGTTAAGCGCCTGACAAGTCAGGCCCAGTAGTACATCCGACTTCAGCTTGGAGAGACTTGTTATCTTTTTCAATCTTTCTGGGGGGAAAATTTATCAAAATTACCAATCCTGAAAATAATTAGAAGGAAGGGTGCTTCAATACAAACATGATGTCAAATTCTTAGGTGTATTTTTAACTAGAAAGTTGAACTGGAAGATGCACATCAACCAAATGATAACTCAAGCTAGGAAAAGACTTAATTTTCTAAAGATAATAAGTGCTCAGGCATGAAGTCAAGACACTACAACTCTGATACATCTGGCTCTGCCCTTGGTATGCTCAAAATTAATATACGGACAAGAAGTTTATTTTTCTGCAGCAGATTATCTCCTTAAAAAATTACAAAGTCTAGACAGTAAAGCAGTAAAGATAGCTCTTGGTGTTCCGGCTCATGCAAATACAGCTAATACTTATAAAGAAGCTCACTTACTATCTCTTTCTGATCAGCGAAAACTGGCAGTATCAAAATACGTGGTTGTAGTTTCTCTATTGCAAATTCAGTAAAAGAGGAAATATTTATGAATCAAGGCACTGATTTTCCTAAACGAGCACGCAATATTTCATTTCTGCAGCCAATTAAAAATTATACAGACACATTTATGAAAGAAAATGACAATATATCAACAATTCCAATTTTACAGGTTGTTCCTCAGTTTCCTCCTTGGGAACATATATCAGATAAATTTGACATCGACTACATGGAAATAAAGAAAAATAAAGATCAAAATCTCACCGTTGATGTAAAAATCACTTAGAAAGTAATTATTCTAATCACTTAAAAGTGTATAGTGACGGATCTGTATTAGAAACAGGCAAAAGTGGTGCTGCATATGTGATTACGACTTTAAAAGTTCAAAAATCATTTCATTTAGGAGAGCATTTTTCTATTTTTACTTCTGAATTATTTGCAATCCTTATGGCTTTGAAATTTTTGTCTGATACTGCTGTTGATGTTTGCCAAACTCTGTTTTGGGTTGACTCAAAAGCAGTATTAGTGGCATTAAAGACATGGCATGGTAAAATAAGGAATGATATTGTATTTGAGATTAAATTCCTGATACATTCTATTGGAAGCAGAGGCATCAGCATTACTTTTTGCTGGATCCCCTCTCATTGTGGAATTTATTCGAATGAGCTGGTTGATTCTTTGGCAAAACAAGGTGCCTCTGAATACAGTACTGAAGTGTTTGCTTCTAGTCTGGCATTGTGGTTTTATGAAATTTATTCTAAGTTAATGAAATGCATGCGTTCAAAGATTATTAAAAAAAACATTATCAGCAGTTTCCTTGCCCACGGAAATGAGAAATTCTAATACATAAACTGAGATTAAATGCATGGAATACTAAATATTCAAAAAATGTAACATGTTGTTCTATTCCCCTTTCAATCCACCATTTATTGTTTGATTGCCCAATTCTATTTGACATGTATAAAAGAAGAGGTTTAGATATAAGAAATATGCCACTAGTCAAGAAGTTTTATATGACTCAGCAATTCATAATGTCAGTTGCTGAAGTCATATATTCTTCACCTGTAAGACCATTATTGTAATTAATTATATATATATATATATATATATATATATATATATATATATATATATATGGATCGGTGGTCTAGAGGTAACGCGCCTGTCTAGAAAGCGAAAAGTCCGGGTCTAAAGTGTGCGGCGGTTCGTACCCCGTTTGGACCGGAAAATTTTCCCCCATCCATTAGACCATGAGTGGTGGTCTGGGCGCTAGTCTTTCGGATGAGACGATAAACCGAGGTCCCGAGTGTTACACGTGTTACACGTAATTATTTAGCGCACGTAAAAAAACCCACGGCAACAAGAGAGTTGTCCCTGGCAAAATTCTTAGAAAAAAGCCACTCTGATAGGGAAACAAATACAGCTGCAGAACAAAAAAACAAAAAACAAAAAAAAAAAGGGTGAAAGGGTGGCGCAGCGCTAAGTGGCGACGCGTTCTCCCGCTCTCCCCGGGGAGAGCAGCCCGAATTTCACGGAGAGAAATCTGCCATGACTTAAAGTGGTATGAAATAAAATCTGAGCGCTTTGATTTGTTGCTTTACAAGATTCAGCGCTATATAAATTCCATACATTATTATTTATATATAATATATATATATATATATATATATATGTGTGTGTGTGTGTGTGTGTGTGTGTGTAAGGGAGAGAGGGTGTGTAGTAATAGGTACTTTGGTATGAATGCAGGCGTATCTAAATCACCATGTAGTGAAGACATTAAACAAAACAAAAATGCGGGCGCACACACACACTCCAGATCCAAAGTGTGTCAGGGTTGATATATTAACCCATATGTAGATCAATACTTACACATGTACTCTATATGAATAAGATTTGGATCATATCTGATTTTAATGACAAGAATAAAGTCAGTGACGCTTTAATCACTCTTAAGTTTACAAGTCCTGTTCTGAACTTTTGATTCATGAAATATCTTTGTAGATGTGTTTTATACTGATCTTTGCTTTTAATACATTTCAAATTGTTGGGGATTTTATTCCATAGATCACTGCCTGAATATAAGAGGCTCGATTTATATAGGTTATTTCTGGGTCATGGAAATGTTAGCAAATGGTTGTGTATGTTGGTTAATTTTGAAAGCTTTGGTAATTTTCGGAGGTGCATTTTGATTAACAACTTTTTGCACAAACATGGCTTTATTGAATAAAGGTTTCGAAATGTCGGGACATTTATTTGCTTATAATCCTCAATTGTCAGGGTGCTTGTTTTTAACAAGTTTTACTGTTCTTTTATAGAATTTCAAGTGCATTTCCACTGCAGGTATCTGATGCATAGTTGTAAACACCTCTGCAAAAAAGTGCTTTTGTGTTTGTTGTTACTAAGAGGGGAAATTACTCCATTGTGCCACAAGAGTAATCTTTTATTTCCCATGATTCTAAACTTCCTGTCTTTTCAAAGGCTGCACACTGGTATTAAAAAATCACTATCACTCTTTTCCTTCTATTTTTCTATGTGACTCATTTTCATAGTGCACGTACTAAGGCATACACAGAAATAAAAACCACTTTTTGTGAAAGACTAGCCTCTGACTCAAAACTCATGTGATTTAGAACAAATTTGGTAGGTTTGAAATTTTTCATCAAACACTGTACTGAAGGAAGGTGGCAGGATGATTAAGGCGTTCGCCTGCCAACAAGTAAACCGTGAGGTTCTGGGTTCGATTCCCAGCCTTGCCCTTTCTTCCCAGTTTGAAAAAAACTCCAACTGAATGTCAAAGTCCTTCAGATGAGACTATAAACTGAGGCCCTGTGTTCGAATGCATGCAGAACATCTTGCGAACACGTTAAACCCTGTTCCACTTTTTGAGAGTAGGCCATGGTGTGCCGGTGGGAACAGATGACAGAATTTGCAAAACCGCATACACAAAGGGACTGGATGTAAAAGAGCACATGCGTGCTTATTCCATTATCCTCGGGAAAAGAAAAAGTCATCTGAGCGCTTTGATTTGTTGCTTTACAAGATTCATGGCTATATAAATTCCATTTATTATTATTATTACCCCCCCCCCCCCCCCCCTTGTCATCTGCTAGCTTCCTTACCGAGATATAGTTGTATGAATTCAGGCAATTTTCATTTGATGATTATTTCCAACTTTCTCATGACTACCTGGTATTGCTCTATGTCCTCAATCCCAAAACAAGTGCACAGCATTTTTTCATGCTTTAAAAAAATCTGTGAAAATAATTTTTTTCCCACTGGCACTCTATAGAAGATACTACATGACCCCCAAATTAATACTGGTGTGTAGCCTGTATTACTCTCATTCCCCCCTAATCCATGGAGTTCAGATCATGTTTGCTGGAGACTCTTGAGTCTGATCTTCCCCATTAACCACTAGATCCCCCCCCCCCCCCAGCCCCCCCCCCCCCCCCCCCCCCCCCCCCCCCCCCCCCCCCCCCCCCCCGGAAATATGTGAACCCAACTTGCTTGGCCTGGAGAATTGCATTGAATGAATGAATGTTGTTCGTCACATTCATGGTGTATTCAGTGTGATTGCTGAGCGAGTTAAGGTGATTAATTTTCACTACTACTTACTTTCTTCCTTTTATATTTCTTTTCTATTTTTCTTCTACCCTCTTCTTATCTCCCCTTTATCACTCCCAGCCCATTTCATAGGTGAGCCCTAATCCTCTTTAGGGATACTAAAGGCAACAGGAATAAGTCTAGGATTCCATTTCTGGTGCTGGATCAGGTGGTGCTAGGAATCAGAGTGGTGACCTAGAGAATTCCTGCTTAGGACTCTCTACATAGTCAATGATTGGTAAAAAGTGTGACCACAAAAAAATAGTTTTCGAGAATGACTATTTAGAAAGTGTTTTATTTTGGATAAGTGAAGTAGCCCGTGAGCTAGGCATTTACCTATTTATTAATTTTATTCATTTTTTCTTTTATATCGAGGATAATGGAATAAGCACTCATGTGCTTTTTTACATCCAGTCCCCGTGTGTATGCGGTTTTGTAAGTTTTGTCATCCGTTCCCACCGGCACACAACGGCCTACTCTTACGAAAAGCGGAACAGGATTTAACGTGTGCGCAAGATGTTCTGCGTGCGTTTGCACACGGGGCTTCGGTTTATAGTCTCATCCTAGTGACATTATGTGACCAGTCCAAGTCATATTTTTATCGATGGTATAACCTAATATTTTATGAGCGTCAACTATTTCATTATCCAATAACACTATATGTTTACAATACACATCATGTGTATTGTCAGCGCTATATAAATTCCATACATTATTATTATTATTATTATTGTACACTTAATCTTGGATTGTTGGCTGTTCAAAAAAGACTTTCACCACATCACTGCTCCAAGTTGTAATGCAGAGGAGAAGACTTGGGGTTCATGTGTGGCAAAAGCTGTGGCTTTCTGGTTGTGTGCATTACCTCCAGACTACTGCTGCACCATCTGGTGTTTTAAATGGCATTGTTTCAGCGCTGTGAGGTTAGTTAGAGGGGCAGAGGGTGCTGGAAAGGGATGATGGTAGTAGAAGACATCTGAATACAAGTTTCTGAAGTACATATCTATCACAAGATATTAAAAAATACAGACATCTGAATACAAGCTTCGGAAGTACATATCTATCGCAAGATATTTAAAAATACAGGCATCTGAATACAAGCGTCTGAAGTACAAATATTCCATCACAGATATTCAAAATACAGACATCTGAATACAAGCTTCTGAAGTACATATCTATCACAAGATATTTAAAATACAGACATCTGAATACAAGCATCTGAAGTACAAATATTCCATCACAGATATTAAAAAATACATCTGAATACAAGCTTCTGAAGTACATATCACAAGATATTTAAAAATACAGACATCTGAATAGAAGCTTCTGAAGTACAAATATTCCATTAAAAAAAAAGGTAAAGGAGTCCCATCTAGGGCCAGCATATTGAGGGCGGCGCCCATCTCCTCTCCCTCGCTGCTTTACCTTCCCTGACCCTAAAGAGGGCAGGTACCAATTTACAGCTGGGTGAACTGGGGGAACTGTACTGAAGCCAAGGCGCGCAAACGGTCACCCATCCAACTGGTAACCACGCTCGACGCTGCTTAACTTGGCTGGGGGAAAGTGAGTGCTCCGACCACTGAGCTATATTCTATTACAGATATTCAAAATACAGACATCTGAATACAAGTTTCTAAAGTAAAGATATCTGAATGCAGCCTCCTGAAAGGTTAATTTTACAAAATGTGTACACAGGGACTGGATGAAAAAAAAAAAAGCACACGAGTGCTCATTCCGTTATCCTTGAATCAAAAGAATGAGAAAACGTTGGAAGTACAGGCTTCAAAAGTACAGTATCTGATCACAGATACCAAGTACAGGCTTCTAAAATGGACATCAAGATGGGTAATCTTAATACAGATTTAAAAAAATGTGTATGTCCAAAATACTGAATTGGTCACTGTAATGTAAAAATACATCTAAATGTAGATATTTAAATCAAAGCTGTAAACATTGCACACATATGTAAAATATCCCAGTTATCTCAAGTACCAACACCTAAAATGCAATAGATAGACCTCTTAATGCTAGCTTCTACATATATGTCTTTAATACAGATACTTAAAATTCATTTAATCATTCTCCATGAAACAATGAGAACAATGTAAGCAAATAAAACGACAAAAAAAACCCAACGATACAGAGCGAATACTGACATAAAATACAACTACTGAAGATCTTTAATAAACGCATCAAAACTGCACATAGATTGCAAACACTCAATGAAATACACGCTGCCTAAAATCCACTGCAGATAACCGATACAACCAAATGAAAACGACAAAAATTTCAGTCAGTTTATATAGACATTTATACTACAGATTCAATTACAGATGCCTAGATATGGATGTCTGATACAACTACCAAGGCATCTAAAATAAATGCAAGAATTTAACAGACCTCTACTTTTTTTGTTTTGGTTGCTCAGCTAGAGATCAAAGTTTCCCCTATGGTTTAATTTGCATATGTGACTGTTTTACCCACGATTGAAGTAACTGCATTCTGACCTTTGGGGTGGTGTCTGAACACAACCATGTGCATGCGTGGTTTTGTTTTGTTAACCTCTTACCAGCACAAAATGGCTTACTCTTCCGAAAGGCAGCACAGGTTTTTGTACTGTGTGGTCAAGATGTTCTGCAGGCATTTGCACATGGGACACTATAGTTTAATCCAAAAGACTAGACATTGGAACATACTTATTTTATTTATTTATTTATTCTTTTATATTGAAGATAATGGAACAAGCACTCATGTGCTTTTTTACATCCAGTCCCTGTGTGTATGCGGTTTTGTAAATTCTATCATCTGTTTCCACCGGCACACAATGGCCTACTCTTCTGAAAAGTGGAACATACTTGAATGGGTGTGTCCATGTATGTGTGTGTGCGTGTGTGCATGCATGTGTGTGTTTTAGAGAGATACAGACAGACGGGCAGAGACAGATATTTATTTTTTGAGTGTACTCTGCCTTCATGCAAGGCAATATTGTGTTTGGGGGGGGGTGGGGGGTAGACAAGGATACAGAACTTTACTACTTTTTGACTTTGTGTACTGAAATATAAGCAAGCTTCTGAGAGGTAAAAAAAAACCCACCAAAGGCACACGCAATAAACTGTCCGTCTCTTCTCTCATGGGTATGTGCCTAAGCGTCTCCTGCACCCCTCTGTTTCAAAGTAAAACTGTTACTTCAGATGGTACACTGAACACAATATCTTTGCTTAGCTTAGTATCTGTAAAAAAACAACCTCCAACCAAACAAAAACACACAAATAAGCCACACACAAAAAAAGCTAAGGAAGAAATAGAAATAAAAAAGAAAGAAACAAAAGAGAGAAAGAAAACAATCGGCCAAAAGATTTAGAACAGCCACATGAGTTTGTGTATGTGTGCCCACACGTGTGTGTGTGTTTTGTTGTTGTTCCCTGTGTGTGTGCGCGTGCGTACGAGCGCACTTGTGTATGTGTGTTGTTCTAGAGTCTAAATACGTTTGTTGTTTTACTTATACATTTGCAAACAACGAAGTAAATAAGAGCAAAGGAGCAATATACAATATATAACTTAATATAAAAAAATGTAAGAAGAAATAAAGGCAAAAATAATTATTATACTTCTCCGTCATCTGTCTGTTCGATATATATATATAATATATATATTGTTTATTACACACACGCACGCGCGTGTGTGTGTATTTGCCTCTCAATATTTTTTTTCTCTTGGAAGGGAGAAGGACTTGAAGGTGGGACCGACCATTTCTTGTGTTTTGCCAATCTGTTCCACTTCTGATATATTACATGTATACTGCAGAGTCCATATGCACACTCACATACAGAGTCCCACAAAGATGCATTCAATGGGTAGGGGTGGAGATGGAAGGTCCACATAAAAGGCCTGCTGTTAGGTAGATCATCTGTGAGATTGCATTAAAAAGTTGGTGTGTGTTTTGCCAATCTGTTCCACTTCTGATATATTACATGTATACTGCAGAGTCCATATGCACACTCACATACAGAGTCCACTAAAGATGCATCATGGTAGGGGAGATGGAAGTAATACAAGGTGCTGTTAGATCATCTGTGAGATTGCATTAAACAAGTTGTGGGGGGGGGGGCAGTGCTTTACATATAACTATGTATTCTAGTCTGATCTGAGTTATTTGACACAAATATAGAACATCTTGGAGGAGAGTTAATATACTTAGGGCAGATCTTGTCATACTGCACTAAATGTAACCCTTTTATTTTCTTCTTATTACATTATATCACAGAGAAGAGCAGGTATTGCAGGAGATGCACATTACAAGGTGCACTGCAAAAGTAACATGCCCTTTTTTTCTTTACCGATAGCTCCAGTGCATGTGTTTGTATGTTCGAGTGCATGCCTTTTACACACCTCAAGTACAAGATCTATTGTAGGAAAAGCACTGGATGTAGGCCTACCTAGTAAGCAGTCTCCTCAAATCATGGGGTTGCTATGCAACCACAACACAGGGAAAGAATTGAGTTCCTTTCCAGACACCCTGGGTTGCTGTACACCCAGGAGGTATGGTAACGGGTTATGCCTACTCTAAAACCATGGGTTGCTATTTATTTATTTATTTTTTTTTATATCGAGGATAATGGAGTAAGCACTCATGTGCTTTTTTACATCTAGTCCCCAGGTGTATGCGGTTTTGTCAATTTTGTCATCTGTTTCCACCAGCACACAATGGCCATACTCTTCCAAAAAGCGGAACAGGATTTAACGTGTGCGCAAGATGTTCTGCATATGTTTGAACACTGGGCTCGGTTTATAGTCTCATCTGAAGGACTTATACACCCAGAAGGTATGGTAAAGGGTTTATACCTTCTCAAAAACCATGGGTTGCTGTACACCCAGAAGGTACTGCCCGTCAAATAAAAGGCGACGTAAAGGGATAGTTATGATCAAGGAAAGCAAATGTGTTTAGAAAAATGATTGCCCTACAGGCCAGAGTACTTTCCCTTCAGTTGAACATCGCTTTTTTTTTTTAAAGTGCATTATTTTAAAAAAATCGTAAGTCTGCCGAATCACGCCACAGTAAAGGAGAGGAATGCCGAATCTACAACCTCATTGAGTTAATTACACGCAAAAGATGCAGACATACAATTTAAAACATGAATATCTAATATATAGGCATAAAATATTTCAGGTACTAAATAGCCATTAAAAATGTATATACTTGAGTACTAATAAAGTGAACAAAGGCACCTTAAAAATTCAGGTGCTAACATGTACAGATATTTGATCCAGGCAACTAACATTGAGAATTGATAAATACACATAAAAAGATATAGAATTTAAAACATGGATATCTAAAATAGGCATAAACATTTCAGGTGTAGCCATTAAAAAAAGCCACAGTTCAGTATTAATAAAATGAATATAAGCACCTTAAAAAATTCCGGTGCTAAATGGCTGTAAAAAATGCTCACAATGAAGCACATAGATACAATTGATCTAGGCAACTAGCATTGAGAATCGATTAATACACATCAAAGATGCAGACATCAAATTTTGAATGCAAAATGCATATCTTAAGTACAGCAAATGTTTATTTTAATAACCAGCCCTCTGGGCAAAAAAGAACACAAAAAAAACCCTTTCAACCAAACGAGCACACAGAGAGTGATGCTAAAGAGAGGGAGGGGACAGACGGGAGGAGAAAGAGAGGAAACAACCAGAGGGAGAGGATAGAGACCAGGAACAGATCTGACAGAGAAAGGGCAAAAGAAGAAATCCAAAACATGGACACTGACAAAACAGTTTTATTTCTTTCATCAACAAAGAACTTGTGCAATAATAGTATTATGAATGAAAAACCTGTTTTTATTGCAACCAAACAAAAACCCAAAAAATCAGAAAGATGAACAAGTCTGGTGTGACCGAAAGTGTACACAACCCATTTCATTACAGTACAATCAACATCTGAGGTGAAACAAGCCCTCTATATTTCATTTTATTTCATTTCTGCCAGATTTTACAATCTTTTTAGATTCAGGTACTCTTATTCTGCTCTGCCTTACCAGCATTTGTTTATTTCATATTAATAAAGTATACATCCATTTTATTTTTCTGCCAAATTTTACAAAGTTCATTCTGGGCTTTCTGCACCATTCAGTGTATGCTATTTTATAACCGACTATTGTGGAATGTCTTTCAGAATGGGATGCTCAGCAACTACTGATCTGTATCAAGTTGTTGTGGCCAGACAGTTAATCTTTTGTTGTGTTGGTGTCAATGGATACAAGTTAAAGCCCAAATAAATCACATTCAAAAACAAGCTTTGGAACTTCTGTTGACTCAAGGATTAAAGCTTTATCAAATACAATACAAGTGATCATGATGGAGACAACAACAGTCTTCAATGAACATTTCAGACACAGTTCACAGCTGTCCACAGAAAATCGTCAGAAACTCGATTGCGCTGAATTTGAGATTCCTCATGTCCGGGATTTTAACACCGTTATTACTAAATCACACAAGTGTGTTATCAACCATTTTTCTGCACAGCATCACGTTCACTGTATGAAGCTCCAAAGAGAGGGAGGTGGCAAAGTACTACTAAAACATAAAGTGTAGTGTTGTCCATTTTTCTACACAGTTCACTGTATGAAGCTTCAGGGTAAGATTTCAATTCTGGACATGTAGCGTTGAATAGTAATGTCCCTGCTTCAATCCTTCCTTCCTTCCCTCCCTCACAGCTGGCTGTAGTCCTTCCTCCCTCCCTCCCTCCCTCCCCTCGGCTGTTGTCGGGTGATCACACTGGATGAAGACGTCACAGCTCCCTCTGTCAACACAAACAACAAGATATTAAGAAATTGTCTCAAAAATGAAGACAAGAGCAGCCACTTCAACAGCAAGTGAAAAGTACCCAAAATACCCATACTGGTTTTAACCACTCTGAAGTTGACCAACATGGGCCTCACATTTCTGTCTTAGGGCAAAAACATACCAGTTCAAAACCACGAAAACAATAAATCCCTTAAACCCTCTCCCTGCTATAAATGAAACAGATGACAGATTTTACAAAACTGCATACACATGGGGACTGGATGTAAAAAAGCACATGAGTGCTTATTCCATTACCCTCGATATAAAACAATAAATAAATAAATGAACAAGAGAAAAGTGCGTGCTACTGTTAATAACCCCTCAAACACAACCCTGCTATCATCCCCCACACAAGGGGCACTGGAACACCTACTACACAAGCAGACGGAAAAATGACATGAAAAAAAGAAATATGAACAAGTGTGTGTGTGTGGTTGGTTGGGTTGGTTGTTTGGGTTTTTTGGGGGGGATGGGGGTAGCACTGCTCCTGTAGTGACACATGAACATCTTGCACAAACGTTAAAAACCTGCTCCGTCATTGTGTGCTGGTGGAAATAGATGGGAAAATTTACAAAACCACATGCACACGTGGTTGGATGTAAAAAAGAAAAAAAGCACACAAATGCTTATTCCACTGTCTTTGAAATAAAACTTAAAAACATAATAAACATCATCCCTAGGGACTGCAGCCTGACCTTTCAGCAGTGAAGTCTGCCCTGACTGAAAGTCATATTCAGCATCATAACAATGGCAATAAGAAGGAAGGCAGCAGGATGGTTAAGACATTCACCTGCCTAAGGATGGCGTCTGTATGCAACACTTGTGAGCATGCGTTTTTGAATCTTATCATCCATTCCTACCGGCACAAAATGCGTCTACTCTTCCGAAAGTTGGAATGGGTTTCTAAAATGTGCACAAGATGTTCTGGGTGGATTTGCACCCGAGGCCTCGGTGTATAGTCTCGTCTGAAGGACTTTGACATTCAGTTCGATTTTCTTGTCAAACTGGAAAGAAAGGGCCAGGCTGGGAATTGAACCCAGAACCTCTCGGTTTACTTGCAGCTCTGAAGTCGGAATGCGGCTACCTAAGCGGTGGGGGTAAAAATGGTCGCGTATGCAAAGACCTCACCACTGGTGAACCTCAGAGTTCTAGCTGAGGAACGAATAACAAACAAACAAACAAAAAATACAGCACAATATAATATAGTACAACAAAATACAGTACAATATAATAAAGAGTACAATACAAAACACGCACAACACTAACCTGCGCAGCAAATTTCCCATTCACCAAGTCCACTTCCCTCTCTGTCCATCCATCTCTGCAAAGGCTTCAGCTGTTTTCTCGATGTGCCCGCCAACCCTGTGACCAGACAATAAACACACAGGACTCGGATGCCCATGATAAGGCCCCTCCCCCAAAACACAACCATCAAACACACCAACCAAACACATAAGTTCTCCTTTCATGTTCCTGCAAGGAGAAAGATGATAAGTCCATACGAAATGAATACAACACTTTCAAGTGCACACTTCACTAATTCTGTGTAATAAGTACAGACGAAATGGACACAACACTTTCAAGTGCACACTTAACAAATGCTGTACTGAACGCAACAATTACAAGTACAGTTACACTAATTCCACAACCCTTGCAAATGCACACAAATTTCAAATTTAACACAATAATTACAAGCGCATACTAAAATAATTTCAAAATGAACATAGCAATTACAAATGCACACTAAAATAATTTCAAATTGAACATAGCAATTACAAATGCACACTTTTTTCATATTTAGCGCAATAATTACAAGTGCACACTAAAATAATTCCATAATTATTTATTTAACACAAGTGCACACTTCACTAACTCCCGTTTGGCCAGTTAGCTCCCTTGACTTGCCCCCAGTCTGGCCATTTGTGTTGGTTAGTAAAAACATCAGCAAACAGATTTTTTTTTAAGTGAAAGTAACATGCTGTTTGGTGCAGAGAAAATACTAACTTACTTCATCTTCCATTTAAAAAAATACATACATACTAATAAAGATAAAATCAACATGAATTTATCATATGAATTCATACACAATGATGATCACTATTCACTTATAACATCATCATCTACACAACTGAAGCGCCACTCTAAAAATTCAGAGCTGCCGAAAACCCTGATTCAGCCCCTTTGTCTGAAACAGATGTACACAGAGGGATCCAGTATGTCTGGAAAAAGTGAAAAGCATGGCAGTCACCAAAATCAGCATTTCACACACACATACATACATCAACTACACTTCTACAATACTGAACAACAACAAAATGAAGTCACGGTACTCCCAAACAATATAATTTACACAGTATTACATACATCCACCGCATTTAACTTCCACAATACTTATCTTAAATAGGAATGTCAACGGCGTCAACGTCTTCAGCTGTCTTGGTACACCAATCCTGTGAACACACACAAAATAAACATTACTGAGGCTATATAGTAGTGGAGAAAACACATGCAGGTAACCACTTACACAACTTCTCAGTCATCTTGAAAATGATTTATGAACAATTCAAACCAAAACAGAAGGTTCTAAAAAATCTCAATGACAGCATATTAGGCATTTTGGAGTAAGAGCCACACCTTTGGCCTGACCTGATTCCAGTTTCGGCTCCTGGATAAGCCTTCGTCAGAGATCCCAGCAGTGATTGAGGCTTCACCCTTGATGATACAAAAAAAACTAAACATGTGCACAAAACATCTTTACAATACTCTACACAACAACACTCCACCCTCCTCCAACTAAGTAACCCACTTCAATTCATTCAAACACTAAAAACAACAACACCCACAGAGAAATACATGAAAAATCGTCAACAGTCATCGTGCACCACCACCACCACCACCATTACCCCAGGCCTGTCAACACAAACATTATAAAAATAAACACAGTCTCTGTTAAACTCTTCCCTCACCCCCAAACAAAACCAACAACAACAAAACATTTACAGAAAGAATACTTACTGCAAAAATTGTTGGCAGTCTTTGAGCACCATCACCACCTCCTCCAGGCCTGTCAACACAAACAATATAAACTGTAAAACTGTTCACAATCCCCCCCCCCTAAAAAAACCCAACAACGACTAAAAAACCCAAACAAAAAAAACACACACCAAAGAACACTTACATGAAACAATTCTCAATAGTGTTCATGCACCACCACCACCCCCAGACCTGTCAACACAAACAATAACCATTTATAAACACAGTCTCCGTAAAAATGTCCACAACAGCAACCCCCCCCTCCCCCAACAACACACGTACAGAAAGAATACTTACATAAATATTGTTGGTAGCCTTCGTGTACTACCACCACCCCTCAGGCCTGACAATAACACAAATGATTGTTGACAAACTGTCCAGCCCCCCCCCCCCCCCCCCCCCCCCCCCCCCCCCCCCCCACCCCTTCCAAAAAAAAAAAAAACCACCAACAAAAGCCCCAACACACTCACAGAAAGAATACTTACATAAAAAATCTATCTCAATGCTCCTTTATCCTCGATATAAAAGAATTAACAAATAAATACATTAATTAAAATAAACACTATTTATATACACAGTCTCTGTAAAACTGCCCACAACAGTACAACACCCCCCCCCCCCCCCCCCCTCCCTCTCCAACACACACTCTGAAATACTTACTAGAAAAATCCTCAGCAGTATTCATACACCACCATCCCCAGCCCTGTCAACATAAACAATAAGCTGTTAAACTGTTCACACACCCCCCCCCCTAACCCCCACACAAACGAAACCCCACACAGCTACAGAAAGAATACTTACATGAAAAATTCTTCAGCAGTCTTTGTGCACCATCACCCCAGGCCTGTCAACACAAACAATAAACATTATCTATAAATACAGTCTCCGTAACCCTTCCCCCCCAAAAAACCCCCACCAACAAACAAAACACACACACAGAAAAAATACTTGCCTGAAAACTCCTCGGCAATCTTGGTGCACTGCACTTTCCTAGGACTGTAAAAAACAAAGAACAATACACTGTAAAACTGTCCACAGCACCCCCCCCCCTTCCCTTCCCCCCACCCAACCCCCCAGAAAGCAACAACAAAACCCCCCAACAAAAACAAAAGCAAAAAAACCCCACACTCCAAAAATACCACCACACACAGAGAAAGAATATTTACATGAAAAATTGTTGGCACTTTTTCGAGCAGCACCACCACCCTTAGGTCTGTCAACACCAACAGTATACTGTAAAACTGCAACCACCAGCCCCCCCCCCCCTCCCCCTAAAACCCCCCCCCCACCTAAACAACCACTACCAAACAACAACAAAATCGCACACACAGAAAAAGTGAAAATACAGGCACATGCTCATGAAAATACAGGCACATGAAATTACACACAGGCACATGAACAGACAGACACGAAAGAAAACAAAACAGAAGGACAAACAGACATGAAAGTTAAGGAAGACACAAAACTCCAGAGAGAGAGAGAGAGAGAGAGAGAGGGAGAGAGAGAGAGAGAGAGAGAGAGAGAGAGAGAGGGAGGGAGGGAGAGAGAGAGAGAGAGAGAGAGAGAGAGAGAGGAGAGAGAGAGAGAGAGAGAGAGGGGAGAAAGAGAGAGAGAGAGAGAGATACAGAGACAGACAGAGAGACACAAATGACTGACTGACCGACCTGTGACAGGTAGGTAGGGCAGCATCAGCCACAACCTCTGAAGCCTCCCTCACTGTCTTGAAACACCAACCCTGCAATACACAGACATCAACATGTACAAACAACATGAAATATATAACCCATTGTACAGCTAAATCACACCCATGTAGACACACACACCCATGTAGAATACTTAAAAGTCAGAGGGTACCTTCAGTCCAGTGTCCTAAGTCTCGTCTTAAAACACCAACCTCGGAAACATGCAGAATTCAACATGTTTAAACAACATCTAAGCAACTGTGCGGATGAATCACACCCACGCAGACACACACACACACAATACTTAACTTAATCAGACAGCACCATCAGACAGTGGTGCCAAGTCTTGCCTTGAAACCCCAGTCCTGGAAACACACACACAATGTACAACAATCATCTAAGCAACAGTATGGATGAATCACACCCATGTAGACACACACACACACAAAATGTACAACCATCTAAGCAACAGTATGGATGAATCATACCCATGTAGACACACACACACACACACACTTGTCTATCACCTAAACTTATAACTATAGTGAACTGACATAAAATTAAAGACAACTACCACCATATTTACACACAAAACACATATTATACTGTTATAATACTTAATTCAGTCAAGTGTCCCGACCTGAAACGCCAATCCTGTAACACACAGAAATCAATATGTAATATAAGCACATACAAAACATAGAAAAAGACAAAACACACAGAGAAAAACACACACACACAAACACATATACCAATATGTAATAGCACACACATAAAACAAAGAAAAAGACAAAACACACCACAGAAAGACACACACATACACACAAAGACAAACACACAGAAATCATTATGTAAATACAGCACATACATAAAAATGCATCACTCACACACACACACACACACACACACACACACACACACACACACACACACAACACACACACACAGAGCTCTGTGTCCCAATCTTGAATCCTGCAAGACACAGAAATCAACATGTAAATTATATCTGCTCACCAACACAAAATGTACAAAACACACACAAAGACAAACACATACACACAAAGACAAACACACAAACAAACCCACACATAATACTTAACTCTGTGAGCATCCCGTTTCTGAACACCAACCCTGTAAGACACAGATATCAACATGTAAATATAGCACTTACACCAAAATGCATGAAACACACACACACACAAAGACAGACACCACACTTATACCCACCACCACCATCACACCACCACCACACCACCACCATCACACCACCACCACCACCACCACCACACATAAGACCAACATGAAGTTTTCTTCGGCCTTTCCACAGCAACAGCAACCATATCAAGGTTGGTCCAAGTATGGATGTTCTGCATCATCCAGTTCTTCATCTATCTGTCTGCCCTTACATCTTCCTCCCTCCAGTGTCCCCTGCAGGACAGTCTTATGGCAGATTCACACTCTGCCTGTAAAAGAGCTATGTATAAACTGGCAAGACACCACTGGAAAAAAAATAAACCTGTAAAAGTTTGATCTCATTAAAACATACGTTCACCACTCACATCATCTCACCTCACCTATCCCGTAGTCTGTGGACCATGGGGGGAACCACTGAAGATTTTACAACCAGCTTCCTCCACACCCGCGGTCCTCTGCTTTCCGTAGCAAATCGTTCCACTCAAAGCCAGTCCACTTAATCTCTGATGTTGTCTTCCCATCGTTCAAATAATCATAACGCCAAAAATAAATCCATGTATGAAGCACCACACTCCCACATGATACACTCAAACATGCAAACAGCTTTTTATTTTAATTTAAAAAGCACTACATACTACCAACACTACAGATCACTACCAACACTACATCACCACTACAGATCACTACATCACCATTACCAACACTACATCACCACTACAGATCACTACCAACACTACAGATCACTACATCACCACAACAGACCACTACCACACTACATACCACTACAGATCACTACTACACCTACAGATCAACTACTTGATCACTACCAACCCACACAGATCACTGCCAACACTACATCACCACTACAGATCACTACCAACACAAAACAGATCACTACCAACACTACATCACCACTACAGATCACTACATCACCACACAGATCACTACCAACACTACATCACCACTACAATCACTACATCACCACTACAGATCACTACCAACACAACATCACCAGTACAGATCACTACATCACCACTACAGATCACTACATCACCACTACAGATCACTACATCAACCACTACAATCACTTACATCACCACTACAGATCACTACCAACACTACATCACCACTACAGATCACTACCAACACTACAGATCACTACCAACACTACATCACCACTACAGATCACTACATCACCACTACAGATCCCTACCAACACTACAGATGTGCTTTGTGGTATTGACGTAACACACCTGCCTAGGTAGCAAAAAGTCCGGGTTCGAAGAGCGTGGTGGTTCGATCCCCGTTTGGGCCAGAAACTTTTCCCCCATCCACTATAACATGAGTGGTAATCTGGGTGCTAGTCTTTTGGACGAGATGATAAACCGAGGTCCCTTGTGCTACACATATAATGGAAGGAGGGTGGCAAGATGGTTAAGACGTTTGCCTGCCAACAAGTTAACCGTGAGGTTCTGGGTTCGATTCCCAGCCTCGCCCTTTCTTCCCAGTTTGACCAAAAAATCGAACTGAATGTCAAAGTCCTTTGGATGAGACTGTAAACCGAGGCCCCGTGTGCGAATGCATACAGAACATCTTGCGCACACGTTAAATCCTGTTCCGCTTTTCGGAAGAGTACGCCATTGTGTCCCCCGTGACTCCGGGATGCTTGCAAAGCGAGCATTGCAAGAATAGGACTCTCCCTCCAACCAGGCATGTCGTAAAAGGCGACTAAGTGGAACCCTTCCCCCAGTAGGGTTAGACACACAGGGCTAACAACCCCTGTTCTGTAAAAAAAACACCAAACATTTGTTACGGAAACAGCAACAAAAGAAATAAACAATACTGGGTGTGACGGCTCCAAAGTCATCGGAAGATGCTCGTATGAATGTCATGGTGAAAGCTGAAAGGAATGCCACTGACCAGGAAGATGGAAGTCTTAAGCGCCAAATTAAGACCAAAAATAGGATCTGGAACGTGAGAACATGTTCGAAACAGGAAAACTAGCGCAAGTTACCAGCAGAGATGAGACGCTACAAATTTGGCATATCTCGGAATTATTGAAAGCCGATGGACAGGATCAGGCAAATACAGAGCCAGCCACACGAGAACAGTGCTGTACAGTGGTAGAGATGACAGCCAACAACCACATGAGGGTGTAGCAATTATCATGAAGAAAGGAATGGAGAAAATGCCTGATGGAGTGGAAAACCTATCAACAGCAGGATGATGAATAAAAATGAAGGTAAGCATGCTAATACCACAATCATACAGTGCTATGCACCAACCAACGACAGTGGAATGAAACAAAGATGCATTTTATGAACAATTACAGGCTGAATGGAAAATACACCAAACCCACGCATGAGGATAGTGATGGGTGACCTAAATGCAAAAGTCGGAAAAGACAACCACAAATCAAGAAAGAGCCATGGAAAAGAAGGATGTGGCAGCTAAATGACAACGGAGAAAGATTGGTGGAATTCTGCATGACAAAACAACCTGGCCATTGGAGGACATTATTTGCACACCCTGAGATCCACAAGCTTACTGTGTTCCCCCAATGGAAGAGACAAAAACCAATCGACCACCTAAATGATCAAGGGGACATGGAGGAGATCGCTCCAGATGTAAAAGTAAGGAGAGGAGCCGATAATGGCAGTGATCACCACCTTGTCACTGCAACCCTAAAAGTGGAGCTGAGAAAAAATGGATCTGGGAAACCAAGACAACAACATTTTGATGTGGAAAAGCTGCGCAACACCAAAGTAAAGAGTGCTTTCACCCTCCAGCTCAAAAACTAGTTCCAAGCACTGGTGGATACTGAAAACTACACACCTCCTGACATGACTAATATAAACACCATGTGGAAACAAGTCAGGACAGCCTACACACAAGCCAGCGAAACGTGCTTGGACAGAGTACAGAAAAGAGAAAAAGTGGATTACAGCAACACCTGGCAAGCCATTGAGAACAAGAAGAATGAAGAAGAAAATTTAGAAACAAAGTCAGAGCGGATGAGAGAGAGGTACAACACAACAGTACAGAGAAGCAAACCAAACTGTGAAGAGATGACAAGAACAGACAAGCGTACCTACATGGATGATATTGCAAGACAAGCAGAGGAGGCCGCCGCAAAGGGAGAACAAGGACAGGTGTATAAGATCACTAAGACTGTCGTGGCAAGTACCGGAGCAACACCGAAACACCATCCTAGATAAACAAGGCCAAATACTTACCACAGAAGCAAACAAGATGCAAGATGGGCAGAACATTTCAGCGAAGTTCCAACAGACCACCACCAACTGAAGAGCAGATGTACAAGATCCTGATGCCGATCTAAAATGTGAACAGCTCACCACCAAAGAAGGAAGAGATTAAGCACAATCAGCTCTCTCAAGAATGGAAAAGCCCTGGCCAGGACAACCTCAACGCAGAACTTTTCAAGGCAGATCCAGAATTTGCATCTAAATTCTACAGCCACTCTTTGGAGCTATATGGGAGGAGAAACAGCTCCCAGCAGATTGGACAGAAGGAGTCATTGTGAAGATCCCAAAGAAAGGAGCCCTGAACAATTGTAACAACTGGAGAGGAAATCACTCTGCTATCTGTTCCCAGCAAGATTCTGGCAAAGATCATCATCGACGAATCTCAGAGGAAAGTGGACCAACTACTCAGAAAGGAAACAGGCAGGTTTTAGACCAGGAAGAAGATGCATAGACCAAAATCTTCACCTGCGCAACATCATCGAACAGTGCACGGAATGGCAGAGACAGCTGTATATCAACTTCGTAGTTTTGAAAAAGCCTTGACAGCATTCATCGAGAAAGTGTATGGCACATACTCCGAGCATATGGAATTCCACAGGAGAAATCCAAGTCATTAAGAGCTTCTACAAAACTTCACGTGCAGAGTAGGAAACAGCAAAAACCAGTTTTCAGTGTACAAACCGGCGTCAGACAAGGCTCCCCATGTCAGCACTACTCTTCAACCTGACAATTGATTGGGTGATGAGACAAACAACAGCTGACCAGTCACGGGCATCAGATGGACCCCCCTTCATCAACGCTTGAAGACCTAGATTTTGCGACGATCTGGCACTGCTCTCACATACCCACCATCACATTCAAGAGAAGACATCCCGTCTCAGCACTTTCGCACAGCAAGTAGGCCTAAAAATCAGTCAGAAGAAGACAGAGGTGATGACACTGAACGTTAATGGAGAAGATTTACCAACAACTGAAGAGTTCACGTACCTCGGGAGCACTGTTAGGCATGACGGCGGAGCAGGCAGCGACATCAAGAACCGGATTAGCAAAGCAAGAAATGCTTACAGAAATCTGAACAATGTGTGGAAATCGTCCCAGTACAGCACCAGAACCAAACTAAGACTATACCAGAGCTGTGTACTTTCCACCCTTTTGTACGGCTCGGAGTGCTGGAGGATGACAGAGTGACCTCGACAAACTATCCACATTCCACAAGAAGAATCTCAGAAGAATCTTGGCATCTTCTGGCCTGAGACCATCTCCAACCAAGAACTTTTTGCCCATTGCAACCAGGGAAGCATGGACACCATCATCATGCATAGGCGATGGAGATGGATAGGGCATATCTGCCGTCGGGAACAGGGAAACATCGCCCGAACAGCCCTCCACTGGACACCAGAGGGAAAACGCAAACGAGGACGACCCAAGAACACTTGGCGTCGGACTGTCGAAACAGAGCTGAAGACCTTCCAACATACCTGAGGAACCATTCAGAAGCTGGCCCAGGACAGACAGGAGTGGAGAACATTTGCTGCTGCCCTACGTGCCAATAAGGCACAAAGGCATTGATGATGAAAAGAATAAATAAATAAATAAATAAATAACACATGCAAAAGAACCCACGGCAACAAGGGAATTATCCCTAGCAAAATTTTGTAGAAAAAAACCACTCTGACTGGACAACAAATACAGTTGCTGACAGGAAAAGAAAAAAATACTGGGTGGTGCTGCTCTTGTGGCGGTGAGCTCTCCCCAGGGAGAGCAGCCCAAATTTCATGAAGGGAAATTTGCCATGACTTAAAAGTGGTATACAAAATAAATAAACTTAACACCACAGATCACTGTCACCACCACAGATCACACACACACACATAATGCGTGTCGTACAGTACAGAACCTGAACATGGTACTCTGTACAGCCATGGTGTATGGAACAGGAGATCAAAACATGGTCACATCACATCATATCACAATCATGTTGTCCACATTTCGTCTGGCCCCTCCCCTTCCACCCCTCCAGCCAGGAGGCTCCCGCTGGCACGGCTGCAAGGATCACTGGGGCACGCAAGCATCCCTACCCCGTCAAGGCTTGGACTCTAGGGTGGGTTTTTATTTTGGGTTTTTTTTCCTTCTTTTTAAATATAGAGACTATAAACCGAGGCCCCGTGTGCGAACACATGCAGAACATCTTGCGCACACGTTAAATCCTGTTCCGCTTTTCGAAAGAGTAGGCCATCGTGTGCCGGTGGGAACAGATGACAAAATTTACAAAACCGCATACACACATAAAAAAAAGTCATCTGAGCGCTTTGATTTGTTGCTTTACAAGATTCAGCGCTATATAAGTTCCATACATTATTATTATTATTATTATATTGGTGGCAGGATGGTTGATGTTCGCCTACCAACAAGTTAACCGTGAGGTTCTGGGTTCGATTCCCAGCCTCACCCTTTCTTCCCAGTTTGACCAAAAAAATGGAACTGAATGCCAAAGTCCTTCGGATGAGACTATAAACCGAGGCCCTGTGTTCGAACGCATGCAGAACATCTTGCACACACGTTAAATCCTGTTCCACTTTTTGGAAGAGTAGGCCATTGTGTGCCGGTGGAAACAGATGACAACATTTACAAAACTGCATACACACGGGGACTGGATGTAAAAAAAGCACATGAGTGCTTATTCCATTATCCTTGATATAAAAGAATAAATAATAAAAAATATATATATATTTTGTTGTTGTTGAGATTTTTGGGCGTTTTTTTTATTTTAAAGTTGGGTTGTTTTTTAAATTTTAAAATTGTTGTTTTTTTTTTTTTACATTTTGAGATTAAATCCCCCCCCCCCCCCCCCCTCCCCTTTCAAATCCATCTCTTTCCAAAACAAAGCCAATGAGTCAATATATTATAAACACTAAAATACATCAATCAGTCTTTCAGATCAAACAATAAACCAAGGTCTTGTATGACATCACATTTGGCACACATATAAGAACCCATGACATCACTACCAACACTGCAGTTCACATCACTACCAACACTGCAGTTCACATCACTACCAACACTGCAGTTCACATCACTACCAACACCGCAGTTCACATGACTACCAACACTGCAGTTCACATCACATCACTACCAACACTACAGTTCACATTACTACCAACACTGCAGTTCACATCACTACCAACACTGCAGTTCACATCACTACCAACACTGCAGTTCACATCACATCACTACCAACACTGCAGTTCACATCACATCACTACCAACACTGCAGTTCACATCACATCACTACCAACACTGCAGTTCACATCACATCACTACCAACACTGCAGTTCACATCACATTACTACCAACACTGCAGTTCACATCACATTACTACCAACACTGCAGTTCACATCACATTACTACCAACACTGCAGTTCACATCACATCACTACCAACACTGCAGTTCACATCACATCACTACCAACACTGCAGTTCACATCACATCACTACCAACACCGCAGTTCACATCACATCACTACCAACACTGCAGTTCACATCACATCACTACCAACACTGCAGTTCACATTACTACCAACACTGCAGTTCACATCGCTACCAACACTGCAGTTCACATCACTACCAACACTGCAGTTCACATCACTACCAACACTACACATCACAACCAACACTGCAGTTCACTACCAACAAGTTACAATTAATAGTTTTTACAAATTGAAATGTATACACACACACACACACACACACACACAAGGCAACAAAGCAATGTACTCCTTTTAAAGAGCAATTCATGAACAAAATTTAAAACTGCTATAATAATGCGTCTAGCAGAAGTTTGGTTTCCTTTTTGTTTTAATGGGGAGACAGAATTTCATATTGATAAACTGTTCCAAGACATGCTTATCAAATCAATTTTTGCATGAGAATTTTCATGTAAAATTTTGTAAACAAATGCCAAAAAAAAAGCATTAATGCTACCCACTTTGGGTGAATTAGGAAGATTTCTACCGACCTTTAAAATCCTATGCCAGATAATATCGTTTTGGATTCATTTGACAAAATCAAAACCGAACTCTTATATAAGAATAGTATATGATTATTTGTATCAGACGAATACATCCGATAAATGGATCAACACAGTAAAAAATATTCTATACACAATTGGATTCACAATGCCTGGACGAACCAAAGTACTCTTGATGTTCATCGGTGGAGTTATGTTGTTCAAAGAAAGCTTGAGGACATGTATAAAACATTTTGGATCTACCAGAAGAAAGAGTTTGCAAAACTAAAATTGTATGATTTTGCTACCAAAGAATACAGACTGGAACCATACTTAATAAACTATGAAAACAAAACTCATAAGAAGACGTATTGTAAATTTCGCACAAGCTGTCACAATTTAATGATAGAGAAAGGGAGGCACCAAAATATATCTAGAGAGGACAGAAAATGTAGATATTGTAACAAAATAGAAGGTGAATTTCATTTACTCGATGAATGTATCTCATATGATGTACTCAGAAACAATTTGCTATTAAAAATTACAACCAAAGACAATAAAAAGTAACATTTGTATAGATAAATTAAGTGACATAATCACAGTTGATATCTATCAAGCAGATGTCATCAAATATGTGTATGAATGTTTTAAGAAAAGAGAAAATGAGAAGTAAAATGCAACATGCTTTAGTGTACATCATTTTGAGCCATAGAGATGATTATAACTGATGTTTGCTTGTTTTGTTGGTGTGTCAAATAAGTCTACTTGACTTAAATGGCAAAATAATCTGAATCTGAATCACACACGAGGTTGTGCACCTTGGCAGGGTGATGGGGGTTTTGGCTGTTGAGGGCAAGGACAGAAATGAGATGAAACAAGAGGGGAAAGTCTTAGGTTTGAAATAAATGTGTTTTGAGGCTGGATTTAAAAGTGTCATAAGTAGGCTTGTGGCAAAGGGAGAGAGGGAGGTCATTCCAGATTGATGGACCAGAAATAGCGAATTTAGGTATTTGTTAACACAAGGTATCTGCAGCAGAGCGGAGTGTACAGGTGGAGACATTCATAGAGGTAGGCGGGTGCTGTTTTGTGAAGGCATTTGTAGCAGAGGGTACTGATCTTATAGTTTACTCTGTGTGACACAGGCAGCCATTGTAGAGATTGCAGTTGAGGAGAAATATGCTCAGATTTTTTTCTTTCTCAGGACTAGTCGAGTGGCAGAGTTTTGTATATGTTGAAGGGAGTGGATAGATGATGCTGGCAGACCAACCAGAAGAGAATTGCACTAATACGCCGTAATTGATAGTAGCATGACTGGCAGATGAATTTTTGCATGGAGAGTGTGTTGTTGATAATGACCCCTAGATATTTTACAACAGTAGATAGATGGGCAGACGTATTGCCAAATTCTATTGAAGCTGTTGTGATGGAAGACAGTTTATGTTTTGTACCTACAAGCATGGCTTCGGTTTTATCTGCATTTAGCTATAATTTGTTCTGTATCATCCAATTTTGGATGTCTTGAAGGCAGTAGGACATATTTGTTAAGAGAGAAGGCAAATTTTCAGGAGTATCACTGCTCAGAATCTGAGAGACGTCTGCATAAAAATGATGGCTGATCTGATGACGATTTATTATACGTGAAAGTGGAGCAGTGTAGAGAGTGAAAAGAAAAGGGCCAAGAACTCATCCCATTCCACATTCCAGTTTGACAGGTGATGATTGAATCTTGTTTACTGTAACTGTTTGGAATGGGTCTGTGAGGTATGAACTAAACCAGGTGAGGGCTGTGCCTGTAATACCAAATGTGCTTTGGAGACGGGAGAGAAGAATTGAATGGTGTATAGTGTCAAATACGTGGTAAAGGTCTTGTTGATGTTGAAGGTACCGCTCAAATAGTATTCTGAGGTTGAATATCTGTTCTGTTGTGCTGCGCCCTGCTCTGAAACCTGCTTGTTCCTCAGCAATGATGGTCTCTGCTTGTGGCTTCAGTCTATTCAATATTATCTGCAGCATGACCTTGCTTGGGTGACATATGAGGCTGATTGTGTGGTAATTATGGCATTGTTGAGATTTCCTTTCTTGGGAGGTGAATGATGAGTGACTGTGTCCATGGTGTTGCCATTTTCCTGTCTGCCAATCTTGTTGCAGATCTTAGTAGGGCGCTGATCATGGCTTCCCCTCCAGCTTGGACCAACTCAGCTGGAATTTTGTCAGCCCCTGCTGACTTCCCCCTTTTTTCAGCGATCTGACTGCTGTTTCCACTTCTTCTCGGAGGATAGGGTGACTGTCTGTGTCTTTGCTTTCGGGTACATTAAGGACTTCTGGATCTCCTGCGGTTCTATAGTTATACAGGTCGGAGCAGTATTCTGTCCATCTGTTCAGAATATCCTGGTCGTCAGTGAGACACTTCCCATTTTTGTCTTGGATTGTTAAACCTGTTTCGTGCTAGTCAGGTCTTTCACCAGCTGATATGCTTTCTTGCTATTGTTTTTCTTGATGTTCTCTTCAAGACCTTTACCACGTATTTATCGATTTTAAGAAGGCATTTAACAGGGTGTGGCATGCAGCTTTGTGGGCAACCATGAATTTGTACAGCATCAATGCAAACCTGATCAGAGTCATCAAACAGCTGTACAGCGAGGCCACCAGTGCAGTGTACTACAACAACAACATTGGAGAATGGTTTCGAACAACAGTTGGAGTAAGGCAGGGCTGTCTACTCTCACCCACTCTTTTCAACATCTTCCTTGAGAGAATCATGGCTGATGCACTGGAACATCATGAAGGATCAGTCAGCATTGGTGGCAGAACGATCACAAACCTCCGCTTCGCAGATGACATTGATGGAATAGCAGGATCAGAAAAAGAGCTTGCCAGCCTAACAGAACACTTGAATAAGGCCTCCAAAACATACGGCATGGAAATCAGTGTAGAGAAGACCAAACTGATGACTAATAACACCAACGGCATTAGCACTGATATCAGGGTTAATGACCAGAAGCTGGAAACAGTTCAAAGCTTCAAGTACCTGGGAGCCATTGTATCAGACCAGGGATCCAAGCCAGAAGTAGTATGCAGGACTGCACAGACAATAACAGCTTTGTCAAAACTAAACACCATCTGGAGAGATAAGAATATCTCACTTATCTCCAAGATCAGACTAATGCGTTCCCTTGTCATATCCATATTTCTGTATGCCTGTGAATCATGGACCCTGACTGCAGATTTGGAGAGAAGAGTACAGGCAGTGGAGATGAGATGCTTTCGGAGACTCCTTGGCATCTCCTACAAAGACCACATAAGCAACGAAAGCGTGCATAACAGAATCCAGCAAACCATTGGACCCTATGAGAACCTTCTAACGATCGTGAAAAAGCGTAAACTTAAATGGTATGGGCATGTCACAAGATCCCAAGGAATTACAAAGACAGTTTTGCAAGGCACTGTCCAAGGAGGAAGAAGAAGAGGCAGACCAAGGAAGAGCTGGGAGGATAACATCAGCGAATGGACAGGCCTAGAACTCAACAAAACCCTGAGAAAGGCAGAACAGAGAGAGGAATGGAGGGAACTGGTTGTTGAGTCTTTGAGGGTGCCCCCACGGTCGTCAGACTACGGGATAGATAGATAGATAGATAGATAGTGTCAAAGGCTGCAGATAAGTCGAGAAGAGTGAGAAGGGAGATTTTTCCTGTCAGAAGCGTGTAGAAGCGTGTTTAACGTGTGGACTAGGGTGGTTTCAGTACTGTGGTTGACATGATAGGCAGACTGAAAAGGGGGAAGGAGATTATTGGAATGAAGATGGCTGTCGAGTTGTTACAACTTTTTCAAGGACTTTACAAATGAACGGTAGGTTAGATACAGGTCTATAGTTCTTCAGAGTATTAGGGGTGAGGTCATGCTTTTTGAGTAGGGGTGTCACTATTGCCTTTTTGCAGAGCTGTTGGGAAAGTTTCTGAAAGAAGTGATGAATTTACTATTTTTGTGATGGGGGGTATAAGCTGTGGAAGGCACTGAATGAAAAGAGAAGCAGGCACAAGATCAAGATCACATGATTTTATTGTCATTTCTTTGAGAATTGTCTTGATTTCATTCTCACTTGTTGGATGAAAGAAAAAGAGGAATGCCAGTGAATTGGGAATCAGGAGGCGCAGGTTGGAAAGAAGTCTGATCCAGTCTGGAGCGAATGTTTTGGACTTTGTCAGAGAAAAATGAAGAAAATATAGCAGGAAGTTCATCTCAGCTTGCCTTTGCAGATCCGAGGAGCGTTGAGGTGAGGGGGAAAAAAATAAAGAGATTTCATGGTCGTGGCATCAATAACTTGAGCAGAGTAATAGTTTTGTCTTTGCTGAATGGATTAATATCACCACCATAGATCACACACACACAAAAAAACATCGGCTCTGTACAGCCATGGTGTATGGAACAGGAGATCAAAACATGGTCACATCACATCATATCACAATCATTCTGTCCACATTTCGTCTGGCCCCTCCCCTTCCACCCCTCCAGCATGGGCGGCCCTACCAGGAGCCAGGAGGCTCCCGCTGGCACGGCTGCAAGGATCACTGGGGCACGCAAGCATCCCTACCCCGTCAAGGCTTGGACTCTAGGGTGTTTTTTTCTTTCTTTGTATTTTTTTTTCTTTTTATATTTTTTTTTTGTTTTTTAATTTTTTTTGTATTTTTTTCTTTTAATTTTTTTTTGTTGTATTTTTTTTTCTTTTTTTTTTCTTTTTATATATTTTTTTTCACAATTTTTTTCTTTTCTTTTTTAATTTTTTTTTATATTTTGATTTTTTTTTTTTTACTTTTTTTTTTTTTCTTCCCCCCCCCCCCCCCCCCTCACACATTTGCAAAGAAACATCTCTCTCCGAAACACCCCCCCCCTCCCACCCACACACACCTCTTTCCAAAACAAAGTCACCAAGTCAATAAATTATAAATACCAGAATACTTTAAATATATCAGTCTTTCGGTTGAAACGATAAATCCAGCTGTGGCACAGCATACACATTTAGCACACCGTAAAAGAACCCACGGCAACACGAGACACCAGGTATATCATACATATATCAAGTCTTTTAAATACAACGATAAACTGAATGTCCAGTATGGAATACACCCCCAGCACACAACCCATGGCAACAAGAGAGATGTCCCTGGCAAAATTTGGAGGAAAATACCCCTCTGCAAGATAGGAAAATCAAAACAAAACTAAACCCCCCAAAAAAGGCGAGCACTGCTCTTGTGATGATGCAAATTTCCTGAGCATCAACGAAATACAGAAATATCCCCAAAGTTGGAAAACAGTCACCTTCCCTGGTGGACCCCAAAAAAACATTGCCACAAACACAAAAATCTCACTACTTGTGAATCTCGAAGCTCTCGCCGAGGATACCCCCCCCCCCCCCCCCCCAAAAAAAAAACAAAAAAAAACCAACAACAAAAAAACCAACTAGAAATGCTATTATACAGGTCGACCCAATAATTACTTCCCCTTGCAGATAACATCACTTTCCAGTGGGGCAGATAGTTCAGTGGTCACATCACCAAACTCAGAACAAATGGGAAGAGGGTTCGGGTTTGAAACTGTTAAGCCAGCTGGCAATTCTCCCCTGGAGTCGACAGGACGACTCCAACGTAGCAAAAAAATTCGATCTGTACGAAATGATACTAACATACCCAGCATGTAGCCTGTATGAACAGGCGTTGGTATAGGCAACACTTAACATGCCCCAGCGTACAATCCGCGCATTAGTAGCGGTTTGTAAAAGGAGACTATTGAGCACTGGGGCAGTACAATACCACCACCAGAACAACAGGGATGTACAATTAGCTAGTAGGCTTTGGGCTTTCCTTGATACTTGGGCTGTTTATCATTAACTTTGTGTTGGATTCCTCATTTACAGACTGCTAGTTGATGATCCTGCTTCGTCTACTTAAGGGCAATTTAGTCCCTGTTTTAGTGCTAAATTCAACAGAGCCACTGGGTTTACAATCACAGAGATATCTGACATCATGATAGATAACTGGTTACTGGTGTAGTAAGGTTGATGTGGTGGTAACCACTACAGAGCCACTGGGTTACAGTGACAGAGATATCTTACATCATGATACACAGGTAACTAGTGATTAATCTAAAGTTTAGGGGATGATAAACACTACAGAGCCACTGGGTTACAGTAACAGAAATATTACATCATGATACACAGGTAACGGGTGATTAATCTAAAGTTTAGGAGGTGGTAACCACTACAGAGCCACTGTGTTACAGTCATAGAGAAATCTTACATCCTGATACACACAGGTAACAGGTGATTAATCTTAAGTTTAGGAGGTGGTAACCACTACAGAGCCACGGGGTTACAGTCACAGAGAAATCTTACATCATGATACACACGGGTAACAGGTGATTAAAGTTTAGGGGGTGGTAATCATTACAGAGCCACTGGGTTACACAGTCACAGATACATCTTACATCATGATACACAGATAACCGATAACTGAAGTTAGAACACTACAACCACTGATAACACCAGAGACATAACATGACACTGATCATAAGATGTATTAAGTGATAGAAACTAAACACTACAGAACCACCGGTTACACTCACCGAGAAGACTCATACATAAATCACACATGATCAGTTGGGCGCTAACATTTAGAAGGTGATAGAAACTACAGACTTACTTAACTACACAAAACAAAAATATCGGACATTATCATATCGGAAAAATTGGTTACTGATATAAAACTATTAATTTATTTGGAGGGTAATGGAATAAGCGCTCATGACTTTTTTTTTTACATCCAGTCCGTGTGTGCATGTGGTTTTGTAAATTTTGTCATCTGCTCCCAATGGCACAAAATTAACAGGATATAAGATTTAGGAGGTGGCATCACTGAGCTATATAAGCACAGAAATCCAATATAAATATCCAATAGTTGGTCAATGATGCAAGGTTTATGAGTTTGCAGACGCTACTGACCTATACTAGCAGAGAAATCTGACCTACTGAGCTATATTAGCAGAGAAATCTGACCTACTGAGCTATATTAGCAGAGAAATCTGACCTACTGAGCTATATTAGCAGAGAAATCTTGACAATGACAAATAACAGTTGGTTACTGTTGCAAGGTTTAGGAGATGGCGGCAAACACGACACATCCACTGAGCTATATTAGCAGAGAAATCTGACATAATAATACCTAACAGTTGGTCACACAGGTGGTTTTAACACTATAAACCCATTTTATTTAACCATATGAACTACACTAGCTGAGAAATCCGACACAATCACACATAACTAGTTGCTCACTGACTCAAGGTTTAGGATACGGCAAACACGAATGACTCATTGAACTATGTCTTCTTCGTTGAACGCTCAGACAGCAACTATTGTTGTCTGTTATATGAGCAAAAATGCGTCACCCTGCCGTTAAGCGCCTGACAAGTCAGGCCCAGCGCATCCGACTTCGGCACAAGAGAGAATAGTTACCTTTTAAGTTCTTACTGGAAAAAAGGCAGGAGAATGGACCAAGAAGGCAGAAAATAGACAAGAAGGAGGTCACAGGAAGAAAAGGAACAAGGCAGAAACAAAGAGAGTGATAGAAAAGAGGAAATTTCTAGCACAGAATTTCCAGAATGTGGGGATGCTATTTATACTGATAGGCCCCCAGCATCCCCTCGGGGAAATTGAACTATATTATCAACGGAGAGATCTGACACAATCACACATAACTAGTTGGTCACTGACTCAAGGTTTAGGATAAGGCAAACACGAATGACTCATTGAACTATTGACAAAGAGATCTGACACAATCACACATAACTAGTTGGTCACTGACTAAAGGTTCAGGATACGGCAAACACGAATGACTCATTGAACTATATTATCAACAGAGAGATCTGACACAATTACACAAACACATAGTCAAATGAATGCCTAGTATTTTTTTTTCCTATTCTTTATTTTGTTTTTATTTTGACGAGGTATGAACATGAAAGAATGGGTGATATTAAAACCTGATATACTTAGATTGTAAGACATTTTATGGACTAGTAAAAAAAATTTTTAACCTAAGCG
Organism: Rapana venosa; assembly: GCA_028751875.1. Taxonomy (NCBI): domain Eukaryota; kingdom Metazoa; phylum Mollusca; class Gastropoda; order Neogastropoda; family Muricidae; genus Rapana; species Rapana venosa. Next base: position 24,895,766 of record CM054167.1, on the reverse strand, counting down.
TGTGCATGTGCGTGCATGCATGTAGGTATATGTGTGTGTGTTTTGCAGTGTATTTTTTAATGTTTGCGGGGTTTTTTCTTATTGGTATGTACATTTTATTGTTAACAGTGGTAATAATATTGCATTATTAATTAGTTTTTGAAACTATATAGATGGCTTGATGAAAAAAAGCAAATGCATCACTTAATGTACCACCTGGAAATAAAAACTCAACTTTACTTGAGTCACTATTGCAAGGTTTACGATATGGTAAACACTCCACACTCACTGAACTACATAAACAGAACTCAGACACAATCACGCACATATAGTTGGTCACTGTTGTAAGGTTTAGGATGTGGCAAACACAACAGACTCACTGAACTACACAAACAGAGAAATCAGACACAATCACGCACACATAGTTGGTCACTGTTGTAAGGTTTAGGATGTGGCAAACACAACAGACTCACTGAACTACATAAACAGAAATCAGACACAATCACGCACACATAGTTGGTCACTGTTGTAAGGTTTAGGATGTGGCAAACACTCCACACTCACTGCACTACATAAACAGAGACTAATACATCTAAACTCGTCTAATATCACTTAGAGTGAACAGACGTTAAATTGAAGACGACAACAACAACATAAACAAGAGAACTCTGACACAATCACGCACACATAGTTGGTCACTGTTGTAAGGTTTAGGATGTGGCAAACACTCCACACTCACTGAACTACATAAACAGAGAAATCTGACACAGTCACACGCACATAGCTGGTCACTGTTGTAAGGTTTACAATGTGGCAAACACAACAGACTCACTGAACTACATAAACAGAGAAATCAGACACAATCACACACACATGGTCACTGTTGCAAAGTTTAGGATGTGGCAAACACAACAGACTCACTGAACTACATAAACAGAAATCAGACACAATCACGCACACATAGTTGGTCACTGTTGTAAGGTTTAGGATGTGGCAAACACTCCACACTCACTGCACTACATAAACAGAGACTTATACATCTAAACTCATCTAATATCACTTAAGAGTGAACAGACATTAAATTGAAGACAACAACAACAAATTAAACAGAGAACTCTGACACAATCACGCGTAACTAGTTGGTCACTGTTGTAAGGTTTAGGAATTGGCAAACACCACAGACTCACTGAACTAGATAAACAGAGAACTCTTGACACAATCACACACACATGGTCACTGTTGCAAACTTAGGTGGCAGCTAACACTACAGACCCACTAGGTTCCATTCCACTCACAGAAGAATCTTCCATAATCCTACACACTGCTCACTGACCCCAGGTTCAGATGATGGTAAAGGCTACAAACTCATTGAACTACATGAACAGAAAAATTGTATGTTTACTGTGAGCCCAGTCTATAAAAATATTAATAATTAAAATAAGAATATTTCGAATGCCTGATCTCATGAACACAAAAGCCAAAGATGTTTACAACAGCAGAAATGTAAGATAAAGGAAAGGAAAAGAAAGAATGGTATGATCAAGTGAATATGTTTCAAACACACACACACACACACACACACACACTGGAGGCTGTTTGCGTGGGTCTTTTTGTTCATTAATTGAATAATTCTGCAAGTGTCACGTTTGTGAGCACTTAAGAGCTCTCATACATAAGATTAGGCACACAAAATATACTTACACACTACAGAGGAATGAAAAGTAAAACCAAAACACACGCACCAACTTGAGGAGAAGGAAATAGATGAGAATGTAAAGAAGAACTAAAGAAAAGAAGAGAAAAAGCAAACACAGATACAGAAAGGCAAGAAGATGCCTGAAAAGAGGTCACTGGCCTCATGATTTAGTTCTGTGAGAAGTAATTTTCAATACACAGGTGTCAGTTAAAGAAAGGAGCTGTCAAGAAAGTGAACAGCACTGGAGATATGAGGAACTCATCACAAAAGAAAGTGAACAGCACTGGAGATATGAGGAACTCATCACAAAAGAAAGTGAACAGCACTGGAGATATGAGGAACTCATCACAAAAGAAAGTGAACAGCACTGGAGATATGAGGAACTCATCACAATAGGCTTGAGTATCAAGAAAGTGAACAGTACTGGAGATATGAGGACCTCATCACAATAAGCTAGTCTCAAGAAAGTGAACAGCACTGGAGATAAGAGGAACACATCACAATAAGCTAGAGTCACATTATTTATATATTTGTAGACATGAATGCAAATGTATAATCATAAAGGCCACAGCCCCTTAAAAGGGGATTAACATAACATATCTTGACCCAGAAAACAACAGCATTAAATATGCTGCTCAGGTTAATACTGTGTTTCTTAAGACAAATGCTTTCTGCATACTTGTACAATGCTAAACGCTTTACAGTTGTTTAGGTCGTTCCATTCAGAAGCGATATCAGTTTAAACATGCAAGGCTGCCAGTTGTGCGGAATAAATCGTTTTCTGAGGTCACATAATCCAGTACACGTAAGAACAAAACGCACTTCATTTTCTTGTGACTAGGCATAGTGGACAAGTCAAATTACAGCCGGCTACTTTCCTATCATATAATGGAAACAATGCACCCAAAATATCAGAAATGCCAAACAGAAAATTGAAATTGTTCCTAACAAATATCTGTCCATCTGCACTGACATTAATTTCCTAACAAATATCTGTCCATCTGCACTGACACTAATGAGAGGAATTGAGCATTGTTTATATATATATATACATATAACCTATTGCAGTCTTCCATATGAGCACTCCATCTCTGCCAACCTTATTCAATGAATCGCTGTTAAAACACAAAATAAAACCATGTAAACCACCTATGCCCTGATTCATCCATATAAAGCCCAAACCATACTTGTAAAATGTTAATCATAAACAAGAAACCGAGTTGTTTTTATCTCTGGCATTTTAACTCTGTTAGCATGAATTTCTAGTGCAAAAGAAATTGTATTATTCTTTCTTCAATGGGCAACCGGCAAAAAGATGCAGGAATGGAGTAACATGGTCAGATTAAGAAGAAAGGTCTCATACAGCAACTGTTGTTGCCTGTCATATTAGCAAAAATCCACTGCACTGCTGTTTAAGTATAACAAGTCAGGCCCAGCACATCCCACTTTGGTGTGGGAGAGAAGTTATAGTTCAAGTCTTTCTGGAGAAAAAAAAAATAGCAGGAGAATGGACTGAAAAGGCAGAAAGACTAAAAGGAGGTAAAAGGAAGAGAAGGAACAAGGCAGACGCAAAGAGATGGATAGAAATGAGGGAATTCCTAGCACAGAATTTCCAGAAGGTGGGGATGCTATTTATACTGACAGGAACACCCCCCCCCCCCCCCCCCCCCCCGACATCCCCACAGGGGAGACTGGTATAAAAACATTAGAAGATTCAGAAGGATAGTTAGATTAGAAGGATAGATAGATAGATTTAGAAGGATAGTATACATTGTGCAGCATGTTTATTTTTTAACTTCTGAAGTCTGGACTGAGGGCATTTGGGGCAACCTGCCAGAAGAGAGTTACATTAATCAAGTTGTGAAAACACAAGAGTTCAGACAAAGGTTTTCGCAGCATCCTCCAAGAATTGTTCCAGCCAAACAAAGAATAGTTCATCTTACTAATATCTGGAGAGACAATCTTTATGAAATATGCTCAAACTTTAAAATACTGCACGCTTACTTTGCCACGAGTTATTTTATATGAAAGAGAAGCACAGACTCTCAAAGCTGTAGATAAAAACAGATTTTTTTTAAAAGGCAGAGATGTGGACTTACAGCAGACTTCTAAGAATAAAAAACGATTTTTTTTTAAAGGGCAGAGATGTGGATTTACAGCAGACTTCTAAGAATAATGAACAGATGTTTAAAAAAGAGCAGAGATGTGGATTTACAGCAGACTTCTAAGAGTATGTTAAACCAAAAGACGAACAAACCACAGCATTTTGTAAGAAATGAACAAACACCCTGAACTTAAAGCCTGGTTAGGAGAAGAAAACTGAAATATTAGTTTGGACCGGCTAAGAGACATCAGAGCTGCCATGTAATGAAGACTCCAGGGCATAACAGGGGCCAGAGAAGAGAAAGATCACCACCTCCCTATGTAGAGGGCATAGCAAAATGAAGAGACTTGCTGACAGATGACATCTACAGAAGGACTGAAGACAGAAGGGGATAGATAACTGAAGGGCATACATCAGCGGCTGCCATCAAGATGGAGGTCGCTGACAGGCCAACATTCAATGCTGCAAGATTTAGAAGGGGGCAAAGGCTACAGACCCACTCTACAACACTAACATGTCTCACATGACTCTACATAAATATTAAACTACGCTGTGCTTTGTGCTTTCTTTCTCACAGTCCTGTCTTTGTAGTGTTTGTCGTAACTGACACCACTTACCTCTGCAATACTAAGGAAATGGACTATGACATGCTCTGACTACAAATCAATGTCAGTACAGATACATAAGTAAAAACCTCTTTCTCTGACTACAAATCAATATCAGTACAGATACATAAGTAAAAACCTTTCTCTGACTACAAATCAATATCAGTACAGCTACATAAGTAAAAACCACTTTCTCTGACTACAGATACAGAAGTGACTATCAAAGTATCATTCTCTGATATAATTATAGAAGTGATAAACTCACTCTCTGATTACAAGCTAACAACAGAACATACACAGTAGTTGCACTCTCATTCTCTGACCACAGGCCGATTGGTACAGATACAAGCTAATTTCTCCTTCCTTTGATACGGCTTTACCCAAAACTCCTTACCTGAGGTTGTTGCAGTCTGAATACTAGCTAAGCAAGTACAACCTGCAGTGTGGGAGGGGAGGGGAGGGGAGGGGAGGGGAGGGAAGCCTGACACTGTACTTACCTGCAGCTAACACTACTGCAGCTTTCTACACTCTTTCTTTTTTCTGACTCAAAGTTCCCCCCAGAATATGTCGGTAATGATGCAGGGAGTGGAGCGGCAGTAATGCAGGGAGCGAGTGGCAGTATTGCAGGGAGCAGCTTCAAACAAATCCTTCACTTATTCTAGCCATGGACTAACAATTCTGTTGTCCCCAAACTGCACACAATAATTACAACATAGTTTTACCTTTGTGGGGATGCTGATGGTTCTCTCAGTATAACATCCCCACTTTCTGAAAATTTTGAGCTAGAAACTTCCCCATTTCTATCACTCCTTTTGTTTCTGCCTTTTCCCTAACACCTCTCCCCCCCCCCCCCCCCCTTCCTCCCTTATTTTCTGCCTAACCAGCCTATTCTGCTTTTTTCAAGCAAGTCTGAAATTTTCTCACAAATGAATTTTCCTTGAAGTGGGAATGTGTCAGCTGAAGCCAGACAAGACCTCTAGCAAAGTTACAAGTGCAGGAGAAGACTAGACCCTAGGCAGAGAAATATGCCCTAACTTAAGTGGTCTACAAATAAGATATGCATTCTACCCCCCCCAAAAAAAAAACCCAACAACATAGGTAACTTACACAACTGTTCTCTAAACACTTATCTGTCCAAAGACAATCCCAATCTCATAAGCCAACAAATGCAAATTCATAATAGGGAGAGGGGGGAGGGGGGCCAACTGCATTTGTGGCATTGTGTTCTTGCGGTGAAAGCATTTCTCGTTTCATACAGTGAAATCTTTTCTGTCAAGATGATGTCACTAAAAAAAGAAGAAAATAAAGTTTGATGATATCCAATCCAATCCAATCTTGTTTATAGCCCCACTGAGACCAGAGGTGCTGTCACCTTGTCCTTTTATTTCTTTTTTATATCTCAGATTAAAATGTGCAATCATACGCAAGATTAAAACAGGATTTAAAACCAACTCTACTCTCGTTCCTTGTATTAACACCCTGGCCAACTATAATAGTCAACCCAGGACGGTCACCGCGTTGTGGGAGAGATCGTAACAGCACATAAAATGAGATTAAGTTCAAACCAGATTCCTTGAAACAACACTGGTCTTACTGACCAACTAATACCTGTTCACTCATACTGGAAAAAAAATCCGATGACAACTTGAACAATACTGCATATACATAACACTAATCATAAAGCCATGACCGACCGTCTCACTGAACGCATCTCTACAGCTTTTCAGCATCTTCATGCCATGAAATGTGCTGTGCTGCGCTGCTTGGAGTCGTATTGTGTGTGTGTGTGTGCATGTGTGTGCGCGTGTGTACGTGTGTGTGCGTGTGTGTACGTGCATGTGGGGTGTGTATGTGTGAGGGACCTTGGGGGGGGGGGGGGGGGGGTGGAGAGGGCTGGGGGAGAGGGGAATGGGGGAGGGGGTGGAGAGGGAGGGGGGAAGGGAGATGGGGGAGAGGGCTGGGGGGAGGGGGATGGGAGGAGGGGGTGGAGGGGGATGGGGGGAGGGGGTGGAGAGGGCTGGGGGAGGGGGTGGAGAGGGCTGGGGGGAAGGGATGGGGGGAGGGGGTGGAGAGGGTTGGGAGGGGGCTGGGGGGGGGAGGGGGCGGGCTGGGCTGTTTGTTATTACACCATATTATAAAGCTTTCTGGTAAACTATTTACTGCAAAAACCAAAAAGTTTTCAGTAAACAACATTAACCGCACTATTTTTCTCTCTATGCCAAACCCCCCTCCAAACCTTATGAGCTTTCCTCAAAAAGGAAATAAGGCCAATGACAACACACCTATGGTACGTTGTATCCAGCGGGCAGAGTTATCGACACAAAGGCATCCAGGTACATGATATGATACAGTTGTGTGTGTGTGTGTGTGTGTGTGTGTGTGTGTGTGTGTGTGTAAATACATCTGCCCCCTGTGATACATCGTACAAAGGTGGACGAGTTGGTTCAGGTGCTTCAGAGCGAACTAAGGAGTCTTTAACTGACGAAATATTCAAAACTGTAAGAATTGATTTTTTTTTTTAACCAAACAAACCAACACACACCACCAAACCAAAAACAACTACTAAAAATCACAAAAGACAATGGAGCTGTACCTAACTTTGCCAACATAAAAAAAAACCAAAAAAACAAACAAAAAACGATATCATAATTAAGACTTTCCAAAAATCTTGCCATCATTCTGACCAGAGTTATTCTATTCTCTGGTTGTGGTATTTTTTTTTTTTTTTTTTTTTTTTTTTTGGGGGGGGGGGGGGGGGGGCACCCTCTCCCTTTAGGGCCCACCCTCTCACTTTACCCTCTCCCCCCATAGCCTGAATCGGTTGGTTGGTAAAACGGGTTAACACTGGTTGTGCTTGGGTCCGACAGCCGGTCAGAATGATCCTCACAAGACTGTTGGAGAGTGACCTTTGGTCATAATAGTATGTTGTCAATATGAAATGTATTAATTATTTATATTGCAAACATTCTGTATGATATTTTTTTCTTTCTTCCTATTTCCCCCTTGTTTTCTTCATCCTTTCTTTTGCATTTTTCCCCCCTTCTTTTTCTCTTTTCGGTGTGTTTTTTTTTCTTTCTTTTTTTTAAATATTTTTTTTCTTTCTCTTTTTTTCTTTTCTTCTTTTGGTTTTTTTTTTTTTTTTTCTTAAGGAGGAGAGAAATAGGGTTTTTTTTTCCTTATTCACCTACATTAACCCTTTTCATCACAGAAGACGAGAGGGTGAAAAAAATGGGACTGCGCACTCAGCAGGTGACAGATCACAGACAGTTCTAACACAGACCGACTTCATTCGTCGTCAGTTCTGTCCCCTGCTTCCTGCGCAATGCCATTTCTATCCTCTATAGTGTGGTGTAGTATAGTGTGGTGTGGTGTGGTGTGGTGTGGTGTGGTGTGGTGTGGTGTTGGTGTTGGTGTGGTGTGGTGTTGGTGTGGTGTGGTGTGGTGTGGTGTGGTGTTGGTGTGGGTGTGGTGTAGTGTGGTGTAGTGTGGTGTAGTGGGTGTGGTGTAGTGTGGTGTAGTGTGTGGTGTGGTGGTGTGGTGTGGTGTGGTGTGGTGTGGTGTGGTGTGGTGTAGTGTTGTGTAGTGTAGTGTAGTGCAGTGTAGTGTAGTGTAGGGTAGTGTAGTGTAATACCTTCACACTCAACTTCATCTCTCTCACACTTACACACACACACACGCACACTACTCAATGTAAAAAAAATAAGCTCTCACATACCCACACATACACACACACACTAATCAATGCAAAAAAATTAACTCACACACACACACCTCAATGCAAAAAATATGCTCACACAGTGCCCCCCCCCCCCCCCCTCCCCACACACACACACGCATCCACACACAGACCTCAATCCAAAAATATACACACACACACACATGCATGCACACACACACGCGCACGCACACACACACTACTCAATCAAAAAATATAAGCACACACACACGCACGCACACAAACTACTCAATCAAAAAAAAAAAGGCAAATGCCCGCACACACACACACAAACCACTCAATACAAAAAAACAAACACCCCCCTAAATACACACACACACGCACAAGCATGCACACACGCATGCACACACACACATGCACATACACACACACACACATGTACACACACACAACACACACACACACACACACACACATACAGCTCAACACATAAAATGGTAAGGAGCAAGACAGAATCTATAGGCCATCACTAGCAAACCATTGGCTAACCAGGGGGAACAAAAAAAGCCGTCTGTATGAATTCACTTTGATCTCACTGCTCTGAATAAGCTGCCAACAAATATTCCACATCAAACCAATCAACTATCTGTCTGCAGTGCTCAGAAAACCAACCAACCCAAAAAAAAACAAACGACAAAGCCCAATAATATCTGGGTAGATTTAAACACAACCTTCTACAACAAAATGATCTCATGGCGTTTTAGAGTAAAACACACTCTTCACACTGGTGCCAGGAATGATGGATACTGCAGAAAGGAGAACTGATAAAGCTAGCTGCCACTCCTGTCACTGTTTGCCTGATTTAGCAGTCACTGTATCGATGCCAGCCGACTCTCCACAGTCCAGTACAGTTCAGAACGAATTAATGCACTTTCTTTCTTTTTTCATTCCCCCAAGCCACAGGCCTGAAGTTAGGAGGATTCACTCTCCACTTTTGTTACTCGATACCAGTCCAACCCTACTGTTTGTAGCCCAGCCGACCACGGTGGCCATACCAGGGCTATCTCATCACTTCCTAAGCAGTACTTGTCATGACAAGGCTCCATCCCGGCCTGACCTAGCCATTTTCACTGCATGCTGGGCAGGGGTTGCCTATTCCTTGCATCTCTTGTGACTCCTGGTTCCCCCACACTGCTGGCTGCATTCATTCTCCTGGGTCTTCCTTCACAATGTGGAGGTAGTGAACAATGTCCTCTCTGATCAGCAATGGCAGAATAGCATGTATGAGTGAAGAAAGGATGAGACAGCTGTTTGATCAGCAATAGCAGGATAACCTGTGTATGAGTGAAGAAATGATGACAGCTGTTTGATCAGCAATAGCAGGATAACGTGTATGAGTGAAGAAATGATGACAGCTGTTTGATCAGCAATAGCAGGATAACATGTATGAGTGAAGAACTGATGACAGCTGTTTGATCAGCAATAGCAGGATAACATGTGTACGAGTGAAGAACTGATGACAGCTGTTTGATCAGCAATAGCAGGATAACATGTGTACGAGTGAAGAACTGATGACAGCTGTTTGATCAGCAATAGCAGGATAACATGTGTACGAGTGAAGAACTGATGACAGCTGTTTGATCAGCAATAGCAGGATAACGTGTACGAGTGACGAACTGATGACAGCTGTTTGATCAGCAATAGCAGGATAACCTGTGTATGAGTGAAGAACTGATGACAGCTGTTTGATCAGCAATAGCAGGATAACATGTGTACGAGTGAAGAACTGATGACAGCTGTTTGATCAGCAATAGCAGGATAACGTGTATGAGTGAAGAACTGATGACAGCTGTTTGATCAGCAATAACAGGATAACATGCGTACGAGTGACGAAGTGGTGACAGCGCTTCGATTTGTTTGCAAGATTCAGTGTTATATGAACTCCACATATTATTATTATTTTTATTATTATTATTATTATTATTAGCTGTTTGATCAGAAATGGCAGGATAACAGATGTATGAGTGACGAAGTGGTGACAGCGCTTCGATTTGTTTACAAGATTCAGCGCTATATGAATTCCATACATTATTATTATTAACTGTTTGATCAGCAAAGGCAGGATAACAGGTGTCCGAGACATGGTGACCTGCCGAATGAAAAAAAGATGTGTAATTAATTCACTTTCTGCCTGCCTCTAGTCCCCAGTCCATCAGTAGGCACTGTCAGAATGCAAGAGTCAGTCCACTTCATCCTGATGGTCAGCCTGCCCGTTTTTCTTCTTCTTCTTACACCTTCCCTTCATAGTATCAAAAACAGTGTGATGAAATAATTATTGTCTTCTTGCTCTTCTCCGCTTGTTCTGGTGAACACGTTGTCTGTTGCCTGATCACGCCAACAAATCACCTCACCTCCGCCATGCTTTCTGGCCGCTTACTTCCACCACCGCCTTCACTTTTCAATGGTACTGCGATGTTGGTGTTGAAAGTTTATGTTGATACACTTTTTACATTATGGCACTGGTGTGTTGATGCTGAAGTATGTCAATATAATTTCCAGTGGTACTGGAGTGTTGATGTTGAAGTTTCATATTGATCAATACAATTTCCAGTGATACTGGAGTGTTGATGTTGAAGTTTCAAATTGATACAATTTCCAGTGGTGCTGGAGTGTTGATGTTGAAGTTTCATATTGATCAATACAATTTCCAGTGGTACTGGAGTGTTGATGTTGAAGTTTCATATTGATCAATACAATTTCCAGTGGTGCTGGAGTGTTGATGTTGAAGTTTCATATTGATCAATACAATTTCCAGTGGTGCTGGAGTGTTGATGTTGAAGTTTCATATTGATCAATACAATTTCCAGTGGTGCTGGAGTGTTGATGTTGAAGTTTCATATTGATCAATACAATTTCCAGTGGTGCTGGAGTGTTGATGTTGAAGTTTCATATTGATCAATACAATTTCCAGTGGTGCTGGAGTGTTTATGTTGAAGCTTCATATTGATCAATACAATTTCCAGTGGTGCTGGAGTGTTTATGTTGAAGCTTCATATTGATACAATTTCCAGTGGTGCTCGAGTGTTGAAGTTGAAGTTTCATGTTGATATCATTTCATAAGGTACTGGAGTGTTAAAGTTTCATGTTGATACACTTTCCGGTGGTACATGAATGTGGATGCTGAAATGTCAACTTGATACTTTCCAGTGGTACATGAATGTGGATGCTGAAATGTCAACTTGATACTTTCCAGTGGTACAGGAATGTGGATGTTGAAAGGTCAACTTGATACTTTCCAGTGGTACAGGAATGTGGATGCTGAAAGGTCAACTTGATACTTTCCAGTGGTACAGGAATGTGGATGTTGAAAGGTCAACTTGATACTTTCCAGTGGTACAGGAATGTGGATGCTGAAATGTCAACTTGATACTTTCCAGTGGTACAGGAATGTGGATGCTGAAATGTCAACTTGATACTTTCCAGTGGTACAGGAATGTGGATGCTGAAATGTCAACTTGATACTTTCCAGTGGTACAGGAATGTGGATGCTGAAATGTCAACTTGATACTTTCCAGTGGTACAGGAATGTGGATGCTGAAATGTCAACTTGATACTTTCCAGTGGTACAGGAATGTGGATGCTGAAATGTCAACTTGATACTTTCCAGTGGATGTTGAAATGTCATGCTGACACAGCCTTGACTTGCAGTGGCTAATGACAGAACTAATCCATACAACTTCAAACCAGATGGCAGCAAAGCTCCTCCATAGGACATTGAAGAGATGAGTTGGCATCACTGATACTTCGGTCTCTTGTGTTGATACATCATAGAACTGAACAGATGAGTTGGCATCACTGATACTTCTTCCCCTATGTCAATATAACTGAACAGATGAGTTGGAATTACCGATATTTCTGCAGCCCCTGTGTCAATACAATATAACTGAACAGATGTGTTGGCATTACCGATACTTCTTCCCGTGTCAATACAATATAAGTGAACAGATGTGTTGGCATTACCGATACTTGTGCGGCCCCTGTGTCGACAATATAATTGAGATGCGTTAACGTTACTGATACTTCAGCCTAGAACTGAACAGATGAGTTGGCATTACTGATACTTTTCCTGTATCAATACAATATACCTGAATAGATGAGTTGGCATCACTGATACTTCTCCCGTGTCAATACAACTGAACAGATGAGTTGGCATCACTGACACTTCTTTCCCTATGTCAATGCAACTGAACAGATGAGTTGGCATCACTGACACTTCTTTCCCTATGTCATGCAACTGAACAGATGAGTTGGCATCACTGATACTTCTTCCCCTATGTCAATACAACTGAACAGATGAGTTGGCATCACTGATACTTCTTCCTGTGTCAATACAACATAACTGAACAGATGAGTTGGCATCACTGATACTTCTTCCCCTGTGTCAAATACAACTGAACAGATGTGTTGGCACTACCAACACTTCTGCGGCCCATAATTGAAGAGGTGTTAACATTACTGATACTTCGGTCTCTGTGTTGATACATCAGAGAACTGAACAGATGAGTTGGCATTACTGATACTTCTTCCCCTATATCAATGCAACTGAACAGATGAGTTGGCATTACTGATACTTCTTCCCGTGTCAATACAATGTAAATGAACAGATGAGTTGGCATCACCGGTACTTCTTCCCCTGTGTCAATGCAACTGAACAGGTGTGTTGGCACATCATAGAACTGAACAGATGGGTTGGCATCACTGATACTTCTTCCCCTGTATCAATACATCACAAGTGTTCATCCTCATGACCAGGTATCTTAATGTTCAATCAAGGACAATCTGTGAAGGCGGTGACAGACACACACACTCTGCCAGGTCTGTAGAACTCTTTAAAATGTATTTCGAAAACAGTATTGCGAAGTCAGCAACTATATCATTGGCAAATCCTCATGTTGCACCAAATAAAACTCTTGTTTCAGTTATTGTTATATCAGAAGACAATTGACACTTTTAGATTTTCTAGGTCTGACCAAAAATGTGTTATATGTTAACATCGCCAAAAGGAGTATTCAAAGGAATCTCTCTCATCATAGCAAAAGCAACACTTCCTTATCAAGAGCAATTTCCAGTTCTTTCAAATCAACATTGCTTGCTAGCTTTCTATGGATGATTCAAATCTGAAACCGCTTTGGTTTAAAATCTTGATTTTTTTTCACTTCATAAATCCCTTTTCTCCCCCAAGGACATTTCACAACCCAGATTCTGGCTCCTTATCAGACAATATTTTTGGTTGAAAAATTCAAATTACTTCCAGTCATCCCTTTAGGATATGCAGGATTTCAACAAAATAAGACACACAGCCGTAACTGAACAACAAATATGCACCATTTAAACACAATATTTTAACGCACTCTCATACACATAAACATTTTCTGTTCACATTTATAGTTCAAATTCTTCATACACGTTTTACATGTTCTTTCTGACAGTTTTAATCAGTATAACAATATTGAGCAGTCTTCATGTTTGTTGAAGAAAAAAGGTTTTCATACTTCAAAGTAATTAAATGATTAACAAAATATTTTGGTAATAATTTCTTATGAATTTCATTCAGGAATGGACAAATAAAAGGGTAATAAAACTAATATCACCACTATCACATTTGTATGGCATTTTTCTCTTCATTGAATTCCCTCAGAATAGAAGGTATATTAATGATACACAGATTGTAATGGTTGTGCAGACTGAGCAAATCAAACAAACATTTGATGGCAACAAGAGCAGGTATTTTTCAACACAAAAATTTAAATCATTGACATAATTAGATATGATTATACTGCAATGCTATCTAGCACCATTGTGTACAAAATATGGCTTGTCTAAAACAAAAATTAATGTACTTCCCATGGACACTGTCATATCTCAATATTCTGTTGATTTTCTATAGTCTTAAAGGTTCACACACCCAGTAATGTCATGAAGTAAATATTAAATCCAATCTCCTTTTCACTCTGAAGAATTCCCATTTGCCTTTATGAAGTGCATATTCAATCAACACAATGTTCATCCTTAGATTGAGGGGGTGCATGGTAACAGGGAGTGTGGCAGTATCACAAGCTTATAGGGAGGAAGGTGAACTGGGGGGGGGGAGGATGGTGAGGGGTGCTGTGATTCATGCTCGTGAGTTAGGGAGTGTGAAATACCAAGAGTTGTGTATGAGATCAATTACCCCACCCCCCCCCAACAAGTGCAAGAACAACAAATAATCCAAACACCTCACTCCCCTCACTACTATTACAGCCCACCTCTCCTTCCCTCACTGTCTATCCATGCATGCCATCCCTCCCCTATTACCTGCAGTCTGTCCATTGCCACACAGCACACTTCATGGCCATCTTCACCACAAGTTCTTCTAGCAAATACCCAAGACCATATATACGCTGTTGGCTTCACTCATCTATTAGAGACTACCACAAAAAAAACCAAAAAAACCCACCACACCCAACTTAACCAACTGGAAAAAAAAAAATCAACCTTCACAGCCAGCCAAAAGACCAAGACAGTACAGGCACACTACTCAGCATTGGTAGAGACATGGTGGCTAACAGCAGTGAAGTGCTGATGCCTCATCACACATGATGGATACAGCAGTAAAAGGCTGACCACACCTTGCCACATCACACATGATGGATACAGCAGTAAAAGGCTGACCACACCTTGCCACATCACACATGATGGATACAGCAGTAAAAGGCGACCACATCTCACATCACACATGATGGATACAGCAGTAAAAGGCCAACCACATCTCACATCACACATGATGGATACAGCAATAAAAGGCTGACCACATCTTGCATGACGGATACAGCAATAAAGGGCTGACCACATCTCATGATGGATACAGCAATAAAAGGCTGACCACATCTCACCTCATTCCATCACACATGATGGATACAGCAGTAAAAGGCTGACCACACCTTGCCACATCACACATGATGGATACAGCAGTAAAAGGCTGACCACACCTTGCCACATCACACATGATGGATACAGCAGTAAAAGGCCGACCACATCTCACATCACACATGATGGATACAGCAGTAAAAGGCCGACCATATCTCACATCACACATGATGGATACAGCAGTAAAAGGCCGACCACATCTCACATGATGGATACAGCAGTAAAAGGCCGACCACATCTCACATCACACATGATGGATACAGCAGTAAAAGGCCGACCACATCTCACATCACACATGATGGATACAGCAGTAAAAGGCCGACCACATCTCACATCACACATGATGGATACAGCAGTAAAAGGCCGACCACACCTTGCCACATCACACATGATGGATACAGCAGTAAAAGGCTGACCACATCTCACATGATGGATACAGCAGTAAAAGGCCGACCACACCTTGCCACATCACACATGATGGATACAGCAGTAAAAGGCCGACCACATCTCACATCACACATGATGGATACAGCAATAAAAGGCTGACCACATCTTGCATGACGGATACAGCAATAAAGGCTGACCACATCTCGCCTCATCACACATGATGGATACAGCAGTAAAAGGCTGACCACATCTCACATCACACATGATGGATACAGCAGTAAAAGGCTGACCACACCTTGCCACATCACACATGATGGATACAGCAGTAAAAGGCTGACCACATCCCACATCACACATGATGGATACAGCAATAAAAGGCTGACCACATCTTGCCACATCACACATGATGGATACAGCAATAAAAGGCTAACCACATCTTGCTTCATCACACATAGTGGACCCTATCCAATCCAATATTGTACTTTATACTCCGGCTGACCACACAAGCCATATCTGCACTATCACCTCGAAGCATTTCTAAATCTCAGCTTAAAACTGTGCAACTGTATACAGACTAAAACAGGGTATAAAACCAACTCTACTGTCGCTCCTTGTATCAACGCCCTAGCCAACTGTAAAGCTCAATTCAGGACGGTCACCGCGTTGTGGGAGAAACCACATGAACACCACATAATAAGAGATATTAAAAAAAACTATGCCAGATTCCTTAAAGCAACCTTGTTTTTAATAACAAAAGCAAAGACATCTTCACTCATATCAGACAGAAAATGTCCCGACTCTCTTAGAAAGTTAAAAATGTAATCTGGTGGAACATCGCGTAAAAGGATCTGAAGGGAGTCTGCAGAGACAGCAGCAAGTGCTGATGCCTCGGTATACACAGTGGCTACAGCAGTAAAGTGCTAATCATGTCCTGCCTCATCTCAGGCAGTTTCTCTCTGTGATAAATTTGAAATGCCCTCCCCAGGAAAACACAATGCCTCAGCGCAGTTTAATTCACCACTGCTACCAGGTTTAGAACTTTGGATTGTCACCGCTTATGAGTTGGTATTGTCACGTCGTCACGAGTTCTTAAACATACAATAAGAAGTAAAAAAAAAGAAAAAAAATCATCTTCCATGTTCTGTTTTATGTTTGTTTGTATCTGTCTTGATTTGTAAACATTATGCCTATACTCTAAAGTACATCGCATGATATTATGTAGTACATCGCATGATATTATGTATCACTGCTTATTATGTAAGTAACTTTTATGTGTTGCAGAATTTTTTTTTTTAATTTAATTTTCCATTAATATCACCTTACTTAAGCATTATAAAAATAATTTTAAAAACTCAAGTACCCAGATACCCAGTAATCAAGTGCCTTAAACTGAAATTAAACCATAGCTTTCTTGCTTTGTTATTCTTGAACCATCCCTGAACCAGTACACACTCCCTGAACCGGTTCGCACTCCCTGAACCGGTTCGCACTTCCTGAACTCCCTGAACCGGTACACACTCCCTGAACCGGTACACACTCCCTATGAACCGGTACACACTCCCTGAACCGGTACACACTCCCTGAACCGGTCACACTCCCTGAACTGGTTCACACTCCCTGAACCGGTACACACTCCCTGAACCGGTACACACTCCCTGAACCGGTACCTCCTGAACCGGTACACACTCCCTGGGCAGAGCTACACTCCCTGACCCAATACACACTCCCTGACCCAATACACACTCCCTGGGTAGACCTACACTCCCTAACCCAATACACACTCCCCGGGCAAAACTACACTCCCAGGGCAAAACTACACTCCCCAACCCAAAATTACACTCTTATGGACAGAAGTGTTGACAACAAATGGCAGCTACATCAGCCTGGGCCTCACTCACCTTGCAGCAATATCTGATCTGCCGCCAGTTTTCCGAGAGTAGAGCAGTAAAACTTACCTTCCCCGTCAAACTAGCTAGCTAGCTACTTTGTGCCTATGTAGTGTTATGACATACGCTATGACTATGCTATGACACTGTCTGAATCTGGGTCCTTTTTAACACACACATCTCTCCCCCCCCCCCCCCCCTCCCCCCCCCCCACCTCTCTCGCTCACTCTCGTATTCAGTCTCCTATTTTAGGGTTGTCTGGTATCACTTTAAGTGGAAAGACATTAAAATTGAAGACTTACTTACACACACACACTCTCTCTCTCTCTCTCTTTCTCTTCTCTCCTGTAGAATGTCATTTGAAAAATGTCCTTTGAAAGAAAGCAGCCAAAGAACAGCGTTATAACAAAAACACATTTCAGACATCATCATCATCACTAGAAATAGGAAAACCCCCTGAAGTTGCCGAAGATTTTAATCACTTTGGGACATACACATAAGCTGACGACTCATGAACCAGAGACAGTACAATAAGAATTGCTCCAGTCAAACAATGGTTGTCCTTACGAATATTTGTGGAGACAGATATAAAGGAAAGCAGCTCAAACTGAAAACACTATTCTGACCCATTGTTTTATATGGAAGTGAAGGATTGACTCTTACTAAACTGCAGATGAAATCAGAATCAAAAGTGCACAGATGTGGTTCGACATTAGACTTTCAAGAATAAGCTGAACTGAAGGATGAACAAACCAAAGCATTTGGGCAGAACTTGAACAAACAACCTGAACTTGCAGGCCTGGCTGGGAAAAGGAAACTAACATATTTTGGACATGCTACGAGACATCAAAGCTGCCATGTCACAAAGACTGTGGGCCAGGGAAAGATGACAAGAGAGACCATCGACTCTTATGTGCAGAACATCGCTAAGTGGAATGAGTTGCTGAAGGATGACATCTACAGAAAGACTGGAGACAAAGGAGGACAGAGACAGCTGATGAGGCATGCACCTGCGGTTGCTATCAAGAATAATGTCACTGACAGAACAGAGCATTAGAAATAGAATTGATGATCTTGATGAAAAATTTTCGCTAACTGATGAGACTGTTTACTATATGAATCGTCCAATATTTAAAAAGAAAACTATGTTGGTTAGAAATAGAAGTTGGATAATCTTGGCAAAAACATTTTGCAAAACTGATGTGACTACTTATTACAAGTTGTTCAATATCTAAAAAAAACAAACAAACTGTATTGGCCTTCAGAAAACTTTAAAATGCACAGCACCAGAACCAGATGGCATTATTTGTGGATCGTTAATGAGGTCAAATAATTCAGTACTTGAACTTTTCTTGAAGTTATCTAGCACTATTTTTGTAAACTGGGGAGTTTCCACAAAGTCAGTCACAAGTCCACCTTTTTCTATTATATAACGGATGCTAAAAATACAAATGATCAGAGTCATATTTTTAAGTGATTTTAGGAAAATAACTCATTATGTTCCATCATCAATAACAGAAAGCAAGAATAGATGACTGAAAAATAGCATTCCTGGTAACCATCCAGCCAGTTTAAAGGAAGAATATTCAATTTAAGACCATGTGCACTTTGTTAGAATTAGTACAGAGACAATTTTCATACAACTGCAAATTATATGTAGCATTTATTGATTTTGAGAAAGCACATACAACTCCATTAATTGACATTTCGTCATTTGCTGTGGCCTATCTTCATAAAAAAAAGTAAAATCCACGGTAAATACAAAAAAGGTGTATTGAAAGCATGTATGATATTAATCACATGTCAGGTAAAGTCTGACACCAATTTTTCAGATTATACATATTCACAGTACAGCTATTGTGAAACATAATGTTTGTAGCCCTATTCACTAAATGGTTTTTGACACTTTTTAGATGAATCAGGGTGCTGACTGCACTACAGCTTTCTCCTTGAAACATTTTTCATTGGTTGTTAATGGCAGAAATGGACTGAACATATAAACACTAGTGACAGATTTCAGTTATAATGAACTGTCTGCAAAGATCCGTTGTGGAACCTATTTGTTACCCAATGCTGATATTAGGTATAACTATTACAACCACAAACAATTTGGGTATAAGTGATCTGGCTGTTCACCACTAAGTATAAAACATGTAGTGACTGATTTGCTAAGTCCTGGGGCAGGATACAATGGAATTGCCAGCCATCACCACTGATGACGAGTACAAGGTCGTTGGACTGATCACGGCTTACACGATGGCTACATCCCAAAAGACATAAAAGGGCCTAGAGAATGGAACAACAGACCAAAATCCACACACAAATGCGGCCACTGCGACAAAGATTGTTAGCCTGCATTGTCTCTGCTGCCACAATCAGACAGGACAACCAGGATGTAGACCCATGATGGATGGAGGCCTACTACCACTCTGATTTACTTTGTCCTTTATGCCAGAAAACTACAGAAGATGAAGTGCCCTTTGTTCTTGGTTGTAAAGCATTTGATACCAGAGAAATCTTCATTTAGCCTAGATATTATCATAAACCTTGCATGCTCAAAATGATTTTACTGTTGTCAAGTACAAGTCGTCATGTCATATGTATCTATCTATCTATCTATCTATCTATCTGTCCCGTAGTCTGACGACCGTGGGGGCACCTTCAAAGACTCAGTAACCAGTTCCCTCCATTCTTCTCTCTGTTCTGCCTTTCTCAGGGTTTTGTTGAGTTCTAGGCCTGTCCATTCACTGATGTTATCCTCCCAGCTCTTCCTTGGTCTGCCTCTTCTTCTTCCTCCTTGGACAGTGCCTTGCAAAACTGTCTTTGTAATTCCTTGGGATCTTGTGACATGCCCATACCACTTAAGTTTACGCTTTTTCACGATCGTTAGAAGGTTCTCATAGGGTCCAATGGTTTGCTGGATTCTGTTATGCACGCTTTCGTTGCTTATGTGGTCTTTGTAGGAGATGCCAAGGAGTCTCCGAAAGCATCTCATCTCCACTGCCTGTACTCTTCTCTCCAAATCTGCAGTCAGGGTCCATGATTCACAGGCATACAGAAATATAGATATGACAAGGGAGCGCATTAGTCTGATCTTGGAGATAAGTGAGATATTCTTATCTCTCCAGATGGCGTTTAGTTTTGACAAAGCTGTTATTGTCTGTGCAGTCCTGCATACTACTTCTGGCTTGGATCCCTGGTCGGATACAATGGCTCCCAGGTACTTGAAGCTTTGAACTGTTTCCAGCTTCTGGTCATTAACCCTGATATCAGTGCTAATGCCGTTGGTGTTATTAGTCATCAGTTTGGTCTTCTCTGCACTGATTTCCATGCCGTATGTTTTGGAGGCCTTATCCAAGTGTTCTGTTAGGCTGGCCAGCTCTTTTTCTGATCCTGCTATTCCATCAATGTCATCTGCGAAGCGGAGGTTTGTGATCGTTCTGCCACCAATGCTGACTGATCCTTCATGATGTTCCAGTGCATCAGCCATGATTCTCTCAAGGAAGATGTTGAAAAGGGTGGGTGAGAGTAGACAGCCCTGCCTTACTCCAACTGTTGTTCGAAACCATTCTCCAATGTTGTTGTTGTAGTACACTGCACTGGTGGCCTCGCTGTACAGCTGTTTGATGACTCTGATCAGGTTTGCATTGATGCTGTACAAGTTCATGGTTGCCCACAGAGCTGCATGCCACACCCTGTCAAATGCCTTCTTAAAATCGATAAATACGTGGTATAGGTCTTGTTGATGTTGAAGGTACCGCTCACATAGTATTCTGAGGTTGAATATCTGTTCTGTTGTGCTGCGTCCTGCTCTGAAACCTGCTTGTTCCTCAGCAATGATGGTCTCTGCTTGTGGCTTCAGTCTATTCAATATTATCTGCAGCATAACCTTGCTTGGGTGACATATGAGGCTGATTGTGCGGTAATTATGGCATTGTTGTAGATTTCCTTTCTACAGTCATATGTAACATTTCCTAATATCTGCTTAAAGCATTCAAGCTTAGAGAGAGAGCTACTTCATGACAATGTCTTACACTTTCATTTGTGCAGATTCAATGTTGGTTCATTTTGCTCTGAATAATATTGTATGCTGTTAATGTACGCCTTCATTCAGAGCTGTGGCTTCTATGTATCAATCATTCCTATTCACTCTTCAGTATTTTGTCAAGATTAAGAACAATTTTTAACCTACTGCATCTTAACAAAAGAAAAAACTAAACTAAATAAAGCAAGAAAGTATAGACATTTTGTGCACTTAGTCTTGTTTATGAGAGCTCTAAGCACTTAAAAACAAAAACACTTACAGAATTATTTAATTAATCAATTTAATGAAGAACACACACGCTTTCACCATAACCTATTCTTGTCACTGGCTACACTTCCTTTACCAGCTTCCCAGATTTTATTTTTTAAAATAAAAATTTAAAAACCCACCCCACCCTCCCACATTTCTACCTCATGTAGACTCACAACCGCACACCAAAACACACACACGCACCTGCATGCACACGAGCAGACATGCCTGCTCACAACCACACAAAGAAAATAACTTAAACATTCAATTTCTAAGACTGAAAGAGACATATTTTAAGATTGGACTTGAAAGATTGAATAGTTGTATTGTGCCTGAATAAGTCTGGAAGAGAATTTCGGCAAAAAGGGGGCATACAAAGAGAAAGATGGCTCACCATACAGTTTTTTTGAAAGATGGGAAACGAAAAACTAGTATCAGAAGAGGTGCACAGATTACCACGAGATGTGGCATAGCGCTGTAAGAGGCCAGAAAGGATTCGAGTTCTCAAAGTATCTAAAGCACTGTGGGTCCAATTTTCTTTATATTCAATTTCTTTCTTAACAGCATATTGGTATCCTAATGTTCTTTTCTCTGACTGCTACACGCTCCTGTTATGTGCTGTGTCAATCAATTATAGGCTCTTTTTCACTTCACAAACACTTTTCTATCAATGTCCCTCCACCCACTCTCATACTATGACCACTTTCCCTTCATCCTCTATATCACTTAGAGAGAAGATACATGCTACAGTGAAGATCTACACACACACAACCCTGAGTGCCTCGAAACGGTGACCAACGTGCGTGCACACAACTTGAAACAGTAACCTTGTACCAACACAAGTTACACGCACTCACTCACACACACACATACACGCATGTGCACGCGCATGCACACACACTTATTGACTTGAAACAATGACCAGCACACACACACACACACTTATTGACTTGAAACAGTGACCAGCACACACACACACACTTATTGACTTGAAACTGTGACCAGCACACACACACACACTTATTGACTTGAAACTGTGACCAGCACACACACACACACTTATTGACTTGAAACAGTGACCAGCACACACACACACACCTAAGTGACTTGAAACTGTGACCAGCACACACACACACACTTATTGACTTGAAACAGTGACCAGCACACACACACACACACCTAAGTGACTTGAAACAATGACCAGCACACACACACACACACACTTATTGACTTGAAACAGTGACCAGCACACACACACACACACTAAGTGACTTGAAACAGTGACCAGCACACACACACACACTTATTGACTTGAAACAATGACCAGCACACACACTTATTGACTTGAAACAGTGACCAGCACACACACACACTTATTGACTTGAAACAGTGACCAGCACACACACACACACCTAAGCAACTTGAAACTGACCAGCACACACACACACCTAAGTGACTTGAAACAGTGACCAGGACACACACACACACCTAAGGGCCTTGAAACTGACCAGCACACACACACACTTATTGACTTGAAACTGACCAGCACACACACTTATTGACTTGAAACTGTGACCAGCACACACACACCCCCCTAAGTAACTTGAAACTGTGACCAGCACACACACACACCCCTAAGTGACTTGAAACAATGACCAGCACACACACACACCCCTAGGTGACTTGAAACTGTGACCAGCACACACACACACCCCTAAGTGACTTGAAACAATGACCAGCACACACACACACACACTTATTGACTTGAAACAGTGACCAGCACACACACACACACTTATTGACTTGAAACAGTGACCAGCACACACACACACCCCTAAGTGACTTGAAACAATGACCAGCACACACACACACACACTTATTGACTTGAAACTGTGACCAGCACACACACACACACTTATTGACTTGAAACAGTGACCAGCACACACACACACACACACTTATTGACTTGAAACAGTGACCAGCACACACACACCTAAGTGACTTGAAACTGTGACCAGCACACACACACACACACTTACTGACTTGAAACTGTGACCAGCACACACATACACACACACCTAAGTGACTTGAAACAGTGACCAGCACACACACACACACCTAAGTGACTTGAAACAGTGACCAGCACACAGACACACACTTATTGACTTGAAACAGTGACCAGCACACACACACCTAAGTGACTTGAAACAGTGACCAGCACACACACACACACTTATTGACTTGAAACTAATAATAATAATATATGAAATTTATATAGCGCTGAATCTTGTAAAAATCAAACAAATCGAAGCGCTTAAACTGTGACCAGCACACAGACACACACTTATTGACTTGAAACAGTGACCAGCACACACACACACACCTAAGTGACTTGAAACTGTGACCAGCACACACACACACTTATTGACTTGAAACAGTGACCAGCACACACACACACACCTAAGTGACTTGAAACTGTGACCAGCACACACACACACACACACTTATTGACTTGAAACAGTGACCAGCACACACACACACACACACCTAAGTGACTTGAAACCGTGACCAGCACACACACACACACACCTAAGTGACTTGAAACAGTGACCAGCACACACACACACACCTAAGTGACTTAAAACAGTGACCAACACACACAGAAAGTGACCTGAAATCCTCACAAATACACACACCCATGCATGTCATGCACACACACAAACACACCCTAAGTGACTCAAAATTACTAAAGTACACACACACACATTCTCTCTCTCTCCTTCAAATTACTTATGTCTGACTACAACTATTTTCGCCCAACTACATCTCAACGCTTTAAAAACTAAATACAGTAAACACATCAAGTGGATTTGTCATTAACAGTTTGTGTGTGTGTGCGCATACGTGTGTGTTGTGTTGTGGAGTGGGGTGTGTGTGTGTGTGTGTGTGTGTGTGTGTGTGTGTGTGTGTGTGTGTGGTGTTTGTGCGTGTGTGTGGTGTGTGAAAAACAAAGGTTCTTCTTGGCAAAAAGCTTCTTAGAGTAAAATCAGTACACACTTCCAGTGATATGGCATCCAGTCAGATTGCTCTAATTGATATTTCACAGTCACATCTTCAGTTATAGTCGAAGTTTCTGTATGATTTTAATGATATTTTATTAGGATGTTACATGCTTCTTACCATTACGATGTCTTTCACTTCACAAGCAATTATGAATGTTGCCCCCCCCCGAGCTTTTCTCTCTCATTTTACACTCACTTTCTCCTCATTGTTTACTTTCGCTTACAGAGAATAAAGGTGTTTCATTGTAGAACTAGACACAAATACTACCCTAAATGACTTGAAACAGTGACCAACACACACACACACACATTCACACTATATTTGAGTCTCCTTCTCTTCCTAAGTCTCTGTGTTTCTGTCTATGTCTCTCTCTACTCCTGTATTTTACTGATGATCGACTACCACATTTTTTTTTTTTTTAGCCGAAAGCAACTTAACTCTTTAAAAATCAAACGAAGTAGTAGAAATATCAACAGGATTTTTGATTCTGAGTTTGTGTGTGTGTGTGCGCGCACACTATGTAAGTTCGGCACATTCTTTCAATAAAACGGGGATGGGATGGCCCGGTGAAAAGAGCAATGCGCTCTCAATCTGATGGCCTAGGAGGTTCAAACCTCCACTGAGACTCCCATTCAAGAGGACATTTTCCCCAGGAGTTAACATTGATGCTGACTCCACAACCCCCAAAGACCTTCAGATGAGACTATAAGCCGAGGTCCCATTTGCAAACGTATGCAGAACATCTCACGCACACATTAAAAAACCTGCTCTGCCTTTCGGATAAGGAGGCCATTTATGCTGGTGGGGATGGATGACAAAAGTTACAAAACTGCACACACACAAGGACTGAATGTAAAAAAAAGCGCACAAGTGCTTAATCCATTACCCTCATACTAAATGAATGAATAAATTTATAAATGGTATCCTATCAGCTTGTTCTAGTAGATCTTTCAGTCACTTCGTTTACTCGACATGTTTTATATTCTATCATCAGGCTGGAACATGCTGCTTTAATATTAGATTACTGTGGTGTTGTTTGTCAACAACATGCTCTTTTTCATTTTATCAATGCTTCACCATGAATGTTCCACCCCCACCCCCCTTTACCCTACACCACACTCGTCTCTCTAATCATGTCAAGGCCATACACACTTTTCAGTGTCACAGACACAAGTTATTAACATTATCCCACTCTTTTCAGCTTCAAACTGGGCAGTACGTCTATCCCAAACAAGACTGGTCACTCATCGCTATGCAGGTAGCTGAACACACAACACCTAGTCTTCAATCACAAAGTCACTTCATGTTATCACAAGCACAAAGAAACCAAACAAACAAACAACAAAAAAAGAAGCTAAAGAGTGAAACGAGTGACTGTAACCCAGTGGTTTGATGTGAAACGAGTGTCTGTAACCCAGTGGTTTGATGTGAAACGAATGACTGTAACCCAGTGGTTTGATGTGAAACGAGTGACTGTAACCCAGTGGTTTGATGTGAAACGAATGGCTGTAACCCAGTGGTTTGATGTGAAACGAATGACTGTAACCCAGTGGTTTGATGTGAAACGAATGACTGTAACCCAGTGGTTTGATGTGAAACGAATGATCGTAACCCAGTGGTTTGATGTGAAACGAATGACCGTAACCCAGTGGTTTGATGCTGACGTCTTCACTTCACTTAACCATCACTATCTGAAGAGACCTCGTGGGGACGTCCACACTGACCCTGTCAACCTGCAGTGTGTTATGGGCAACGTCAACCCCGTGGAATTTTTTCCCCTTCACCAGTCACAGAATGCATGCTGGGTATCTAGGTGTCATCCCTACCACAGGCCATCACTAGCCCTTTGGCAGATGGAGAGAGGTTTTCACCATGTGCCCGAGATGTTCTGTGAGCTCTGACACATATACCTCGGTTCATCGTCTTATGGGAAGGATTTGTGTGGGAAGAGAATCAGCACAGGGTGAATGTTAACTCCAGAGGACAGCTCCCCTTGAACAGACAACTCCATGAAACCTTAAGCAAACACCATCAAGATCTGTATGGAACAAGACACACTGTAACCATTTTGTTGTACCACCTTAAACCTCGCCCTCTCTCAACTCAATTCTACACTAGGAAACTGCTTCCGTCTATATCATTTTATGCACTCTTTATTACTGACTAATTCTTTTTTTTCTTTAATTAATATTTTCAGTTCAAGATTATGAAATTGGGTTATGAAATTGTTATATGATAGAAATGAGAAGGAAGGTGGCAGGATGGTTTAGGTTTTCACTACTCTAAAAAGTAAACCATGAGGCTCTGGATTCAATTTCAAGCCTACAAGAAAAAGTCAAACTGACTGTAAAGTCTTTCGGAGGAGACTGTAAACAAGTCAGATCCATGCGTTTACAGACTTACGGCATGTCAAAATAACCCAACAGTTGAAAATGAGAAAGAGCAGGAGTGACGTCCCGACTGTCCTGGCAACATTGGAAGGTTCAATTCTTTAGGTCGATGAAGTCGTGGGTTTGAACCTTGGCGATGGCAGCTGCTGAAGTAAGGATGCGGATTTTCACACCGTCTCAGGTCAACTTCAAGTGAAGACCTGCTAGCGCCTTAATTAATCCCTTTTGTGTATATACGCATGCAGAAGTTCAAATACTTACATTAAAGATCCTGTAATTCATGTCATCGTTCAGTGGGTTAGGGAAAGATGAATATACTCAGCATGTAACCTGTACAATGAAATGCGCTGCCCTAAAGTTGAAACATGTCTGCTGATAACAGATGGCAGACTTGCTTATCCCCCTCCCCACCCATCCCTGCTAAGGGAATGCAGAGAAGATAAAGAGAAACTGACAAATGGCCACAGAAGATGGCAGTCTAATTGAGCGAGTGAGCCAAGAGGCAAACTCACAGGCTTTCCAAGCAAGTCTATGGTACATTCGCACTCTTGGGCGTTTCTAGAATACATCTGTACACTTTCTCACACCTACCTTATGGCTCATGTGCTATGACTTTTTAGAGTTAGGATACGTGATAACGTTACCTTAGTAACCTACAGAAGTAAGCATCAAGTAGGCTATGGCATACTATAGGATTCAAGGAGTTACTCTTTCATGACAAAAGCAGGATCTCATGGTAATGCAGTCTTCAAATAAATTCTACTTAGTGAAAGAATGAAATCTTTCATGACAAAGCAGGATCTCATGATAATGCAGTCTTCTACTTAAGTCTACCACAGTGTAAAAAGAATTAAATCTTTCACGACAAAGCAGGATCTCATGATAATGCAGTCTTCTACTTAAGTCTACTATAGTGAAAAAAGAATGAAATTTTTCATGACAAAGCAGGATCTCATGGTAATGCAGTCTTGTATCCAACACACAAAGCTAATGAACACAGCCCTCAAAGCCTTCACCTACAAACCTGTACTGCGCTGTGCCTCAAACTAGCACTCTTCTGCAAGGGGGAGTAATTCTTGGGTCGAGCCTGTAACACAAAACTAAAGAATTTAAAACATTCACTTCAAGCAGCACTGCTGCACAACATTAACATGTCAATCACTGTCATATTTCTAAACAACATATCCATCATTATTTCTAAATTCAATACGTCCCATCATTATGATTGTATATATACACGTCCATCATTATTGTCCCATTTCACAATGTCCAAATGATTATCATATCTATACATTATTTACATCATTACATTTCAAAACATCAACCATTGCAAAAAACAGAGAGAAAATGGAAGGAAACACTGCATTCACTCACACATTCATACTAGCTTCCCGGGTGTTCTGTGAGGCATATGACTACCTACTCATAGTTATACTGCTAGAATTTTGCTACCAAAGCAATCATGTCCAAAAAGTCACTGCTCTACCTAGTCCAATATTTTGTTGATTATCCAAAAGGCAAAGAAACTGATGTGGTGTTGCTGCTGTAAAACTGATCCCAAGAACATTAGATGTCCCTTTTCAGTGTTACTTTTAGTCATCATGTAATATTTATATCCCTTAAGTATGAATGTGGCCAGCTTATTTATTTTTGGCACATCATGATTTTTTTTTTTCAAAATAAAATAGACATATCATATGCTTTAAAATCATAATAATAAAAAACCATCCTAAACTGAACTGTTCCTTTAACTACTGTAAGTTCCAAATTCAAATGATTCGATTTATACCCATACATGTAAAATGCGAATTATCCATAAACTATTCAAAGTGTATGATTCAAAACTTCATATATGCAATTGCATTTTGCTTGAAATGCACAGATCACTTAGGGGCAACATATTTTTCAAAATAAAAAGCACTAAGGAATGGTGGGAGTATTACAGCAGCAGCAACACACCTATTTTCTTTCCTTAGGGTCTCCCAGAAATTTTGTCCTCACTTTAATTTAACTAAGGTGTGGCAAGTCAAACAAAACGATAGGAGATGAGCAACTCAGGCAACAAAAAAGAATAATATCCAAAACTAAGGATAACGAAAACTGAAAAGTATAAAATGAAAAAAAAAGGATGTACTGAGAAAACAAAAATGAGGTGAAAGTGACCAGAAATTTTAAAAAATCAAACAAAAAGAAAGCAAAGAAAAAAATCAGACTGAAAATAAAAGACTGAAAAGAAACGAGGAACAGAAGAAACCAAAGCAAAAGAAAAATAAGCAGAGGACCCAGACACCAGCCTTGCTCCCCATCATCATCAGCAGCAACGCAGAATCACAGACCCGTTGACAAGGGCAGACATAGTTAGTATCCACAGCCGATAAAGGTAGTACTGAAACGTTTTTTTCCTCAACACACTGTGCGGTTTTTCACACCTGTCATCTGTACAGACGCAGTGGAAAAAAATCCGGGCAATGTCCAGTCTGATTCTCAAGACACCTGTCCTCTGCACAGGGTATTACAACAGGCTTCATGTCAGGCCTTCCATGAGAAAGAGAAGTAACGGATCCTAGCCACACACAGTGCCTCTTTCACCATGTGAGAGTTGCCTATCTCAGTATCTGTTTTTTCCACATCTGTCCTCTCCTGCTGCTGCCTATCAAAGTCCTCTCCTGCTGCTGCCTATCTGTGTTCTCCACATCAAAGTCCTCTCCTGCTGCTGCCTATCTGTGTTCTCCACATCAAAGTCCTCCCCTGCTACTGCCTGTGTTTTCCACATCAAAGTCCTCTCCTGCTGCTGCCTATCTGTGTTCTCCACATCAAAGTCCTCTCCTGCTGCTGCCTATCTGTGTTCTCCACATCAAAGTCCTCTCCTGCTGCTGCCTATCTGTGTTCTCCACATCAAAGTCCTCCCCTGCTACTGCCTGTGTTTTCCACATCAAAGTCCTCTCCTGCTGCTGCCTATCTGTGTTCTCCACATCAAAGTCTCTCTTGCCATCAAAGTCCTCTCCTGCTGCTGCCTATCTGTGTTCTCCACATCAAAGTCCTCTCCTGCTGCTGCCTATCTGTGTTCTCCACATCAAAGTCCTCTCCTGCTGCTGCCTATCAAAGTCCTCTCCTGCTGCTGCCTATCTGTGTTCTCCACATCAAAGTCCTCTCCTGCTGCTGCCTATCAAAGTCCTCTCCTGCTACTGCCTATCTGTGTTCTCCACATCAAAGTCCTCTCCTGCTGCTGCCTATCTGTGTTTTCCACATCAAAGTCCTCTCCTGCTACTGCCTATCTGTGTTTTCCACATCAAAGTCCTCTCCTGCTGCTGCCTATCTGTGTTTTCCACATCAAAGTCCTCTCCTGCTACTGCCTATCTGTGTTTTCCACATCAAAGTCCTCTCCTGCTACTGCCTATCTGTGTTTTCCACATCAAAGTCCTCCCCTGCTACTGCCTATCTGTGTTTTCCACATCAAAGTCCTCTCCTGCTGCTGCCTATCTGTGTTTTCCACATCAAAGTCCTCTCCTGCTACTGCCTATCTGTGTTTCCACATCAAAGTCCTCCCTGCTACTGCCTGTGTTTCCACATCAAAGTCTCCTCTCTGCCTTCAAACTGTGCTGCCTATTGTGTTTTCCACATCAAAGTCCTCTCCTGCTACTGCCTGTGTTTTCCACATCAAAGTCCTCCCCTGCTACTGCCTGTGTTTTCCACATCAAAGTCCTCCCCTGCTACTGCCTATCTGTGTTTTCCACATCAAAGTCCTCTCCTGCTGCTGCCTATCTGTGTTTTCCACATCACAATCCTCTCCTGCTACTGCCTGTGTTTTCCACATCAAAGTCCTCCCCTGCTACTGCCTATCTGTATTTTACACATCAAAGTCCTCCCCTGCTACTGCCTGTGTTTTCCACATCAAAGTCCTCTCCTGCTGCTGCCTATCTGTGTTTTCCACATCACAATCCTATTCTGCTGCTGGCTATCTGTGTTTTGCACATCAGTTATATCCTCTATGTTTTCCACATTACAATTATGTTCTGCTGCTGGTTTCCACATCACAGTCATGTTCTGCTGCTGGTTTCCACATCACAGTCATGTTCTGCTGCTGCTTTCCACATCACAGTCATGTTCTGCTGCTGTTTTCCACATCACAATTATGTTCTGCTGCTGTTTTCTTCATCACAATTATGTTCTGCTGCTGTTTTCCACATCACAATTATGTTCTGCTGCTGTTTTCCACATCACAATTATGGTCTGCTGCTGTTTTCCACATCACAATTATGGTCTGCTGCTGTTTTCCACATCACAATTATGGTCTGCTGCTGGTTTCCACATCACAGTCATGTTCTGCTGCTGGTTTCCACATCACAATTATGGTCTGCTGCTGGTTTCCACATCACAATTATGGTCTGCTGCTGTTTTCCACATCACAATTATGTTCTGCTGCCGTTTTCCA
Source organism: Rapana venosa (assembly GCA_028751875.1). NCBI lineage: Eukaryota > Metazoa > Mollusca > Gastropoda > Neogastropoda > Muricidae > Rapana > Rapana venosa. The sequence goes on along the minus strand of CM054167.1, from coordinate 24,864,288 downwards.
CATCACAATTATGGTCTGCTGCTGTCTGTTTTCCACTTAATTATGTTCTGCTGTCTGTCTGTGTTATCCACATCAGTTATGTCCTAATGCATTTGTCTCTCACATCACAGTCAAACTGTCAGTGGTATTATCACTGGCAGAAACTGGGAGCCATCCATGGCCTTAACCGTTTTTAGGGATGATTTCAGAAGAATAAACAGAAAATTTTGAATCTCTAAGTAGTATCTGGAGGATGAAGGGGGGGAAAGGTTATGCCCTCCTCTATTTACATATGTCCAGATCTGCTGGTGGCTTTAGTTCATTCCTTTCACCTCGGGTGTGGGGGCAGGATAGCCTAGTGCTCGCCATTTGACAACCGGGATTTGAGCCACCCGCCTAGGTGCCCATTTGGGAGGAGGTTTTTCCCCCTGGAGTTATCAGTTTCTACTCCACTACCCCGAAATTTCATTGGATGAGAACTACAAACTGAGGTCCCTTGTGCAAACACATGCAAAACATGTTGCACACATGTCAAAACTTGTTCTGCATTTTGGAAATGTAGGCCAGTGCATGATGATAATGGATAAAAAAAAATTTTAACCCACGTGCACAATGTCATATTTTAAACATCATCCCTGAAGTCAGAAAGCAGCTTACCTTAAAGGTGGGTTAAAAAAAAAAACCGGTCAATACACAAAACTCTCACCACTAGTAAACCTCAGAGCTATACCCCAGGTGAAAAAAAAAACCCAAAACAAAACAAGAAATACTTTAACCTGCACACGGGTGCAGAAAATCAGCTAAGCATTGGTTAATCTTCATTTCACTATCCTCCCACTAAATCTGGTACTTCCAAGGAAAAGGGAGGGAGAAGGAAGGAAAAGTCAGTGTCCGAATAACTGTTTGTAAGTTGGGTGAGGAGTCCACAAGCATATGTGAATCATGAAGTGTATATATCAACTGTCAACAACAACAGATACTTGACATTACTAAAACCTGCAAACATAGAGAATAAAAAAGCATAAAGTGTTGAAACCTGACAATCAAGGAAACACAAGAGTCAAGAAGTACTAAAAACCTGAAAAAAAACATTGCAATGACATCAAGTGACCTCCCATAGTAAACTCATTCAGTGGCACAAACACACCCTCTCTAATCACTAGAAGGCCTGGTAACCTAGACTGGCAGAAGCAATCGCTAGCCAGATTTTATCCTCATTTGAGATCATCGATAAACGTACTCATGGGGTAGAGGTTTTTAAACATCCAGTCCCCATTGCATGATTTTGTAATGTCCTCCATTCCCCAATCCTGGGAAACATAAAGTACAGCAAAGGAACCAGCATACCTAAAACAGGCATAACCTCAGTACCTCACAGCAGTACCATTCAGTACCTTTACAAGGCCAGTACTAAAGTACCGGAAACAGGCAGACCATTCAGTACCTACACAGCAGTACCTTTCAGTACCTACACAAGGCAGTACCAGATGCAGTACCTACACAGGCAGTACCTTCAGTACCTACACAAGCAGTACCTAAAGTACCTACACAGGCAGTACCTTCAGTACCTACACAGGCAGTACCTTCACAGGCAGTACCTAAAGTACTTTCACAGGCAGTACCTACAGTACCTACACAGGCAGTACCTTCACAGGCAGTACCTTCAGTACCTTCAGAGGCAGTACCTACAGTACCTTCACAGGCAGTACCTTCACAGGCAGTACCTAAAGTACCTTCACAGGCAGTACCTTCAGTACCTACACAGGCAGTACCTACAGTACCTTCACAGGCAGTACCTACACAGGCAGTACCTTCACAGGCAGTACCTTCAGTACCTTCACAGGCAGTACCTACACAGGCAGTACCTTCAGTACCTTCACAGGCAGTACCTAAACAGGCAGTACCTTCAGTACCTTCACAGGCAGTACCTTCAGTACCTTCACAGGCAGTACCTTCAGTACCTACACAGGCAGTACCTCCACAGGCAGTACCTTCAGTACCTACACAGGCAGTACCTTCAGTACCTACACAAGCAGTACCTAAAGTACCTACACAGGCAGTACCTTCAGTACCTACACAGGCAGTACCTAAAGTACCTCCACAGGCAGTACCTTCAGTACCTCCACAGGCAGTACCTTCAGTACCTACACAGGCAGTACCTTCACAGGCAGTACCTTCACAGGCAGTACCTTCAGTACCTACACAGGCAGTACCTTCACAGGCAGTACCTTCAGTACCTTCACAGGCAGTACCTTCAGTACCTTCACAGGCAGTACAGTACCTTCAGTACCTTCACAGGCAGTACCTTCAGTACCTTCACAGGCAGTACCTTCAGTACCTTCATAGGCAGTACCTTCAGTACCTTCACAGGCAGTACCTAAAGTACCTTCACAGGCAGTACCTTCAGTACCTACACAGGCAGTACCAGTACCTTCACAGGCAGTACCTAAAGTACCTTCACAGGCAGTACCTTCAGTACTTCAGGCAGTAAACCTTCACAGATACCTTCACAGGCAGTACCTTCAGTACCTTCACAGGCAGTACCTTCAGTACCTTCACAGGCAGTACCTTCAGTACCTTCACAGGCAGTACCTAAAGTACCTTCACAGGCAGTACCTTCAGTACCTTCACAGGCAGTACCTTCACAGGCAGTACCTTCAGTACCTTCACAGGCAGTACCTTCAGTACCTCCACAGGCAGTACCTTCAGTACCTACACAGGCAGTACCTTCAGTACCTACACAGGCAGTACCTTCACAGGCAGTACCTTCAGTACCTACACAGGCAGTACCTTCAGTACCTTCACAGGCAGTACTTTCAGTACCTTCACAGGCAATACCTTCAGTACCTACACAGGCAGTACCTACACAGGCAGTACCTACAGTACCTACAGTACCTACACAGGCAGTACCTACACAGGCAGTACCTTCAGTACCTACACAGGCAGTACCTACAGTGCCTACACAGGCAGTACCTTCAGTACCTTCACAGGCAGTACCTTCACAGGTAGTACCTTCAGTACCTTCACAGGCAGTACCTTCAGTACCTACACAGGCAGTACCTTCAGTATCTTCACAGGCAGTACCTTCAGTACCTACACAAGCAGTACCTTCACAGGCAGTACCTTCAGTACCTTCACAGGCAGTACCTTCACAAGCAGTACCTTCAGTGCCTACACAGGCAGTACCTACACAGGCAGTACCTTCAGTACCTACACAGGCAGTACCTTCACAGGCAGTACCTTCAGTACCTTCACAGGCAGTACCTTCAGTGCCTACACAGGCAGTACCTACACAGGCAGTACCTTCAGTACCTACACAGGCAGTACCTTCACAGGCAGTACCTTCAGTACCTATAGGCAGTACCTTCACAGGCAGTACCTTCAGTACCTATAGGCAGTACCTTCACAGGCAGTACCTTCAGTACCTAAACAGGCAGTACCTACACAGGCAGTACCTTCAGTACCTACACAGGCAGTACCTTCACAGGCAGTACCTTCAGTACCTACTACACAGGCAGTACCTTCAGTACCTACTACACAGGCAGTACCTTCAGTACCTACTACACAGGCTGTACCTACACAGGCAGCTGCCTCCTGACTCACACTGGCACGATCTCTGCACAGATCCTACACCAGCTGACAACACTGTCAGAGGATTCACAGTGCAGTACAGTACAACCCTGTGTGGTTTTACAAATGAAGACTATGCATGTTGTCCTCACCCTCTGACCCCCTTGTAAGCAACTTCATCTGTTCTTTGTAGAGCCAGAGAGACACTGTGGGCAGTGATGACTAGTACAATGTGAAGCAGACACCCCTTAACAACAACAACAGGTAAAGACCACTTAGTCACAGAGCAGAGGGAATCCCTGAGCCCTAAGCACACTGTCTGTCTGTCCTACAGATTGCAATGAAAAGCAGACTACCTCAGGGCCGTGTTCTGTCCTGCTACTCATCACAAAGATTGGAAAGAGAATCACTATTGGCAGCACTGTCTTTCTTAGTCTTGCTCTGACCTGACCCCCACACAATGTCCCCCTCTCTGCTGCAGTCCAGCCACTGCCCACTGATGATGGTCCTACCGACCCAGCACATTACCCAGGCTGAAGCCCCCACCCCATGAGAGACAGTGAAAACAACAGGCCAGACTCCAGACCATCAGGTGTGGTGCCAGAGGCTGGCAGAGACAGCTCTTTGCCTGCCTGGATGACAGCTCTGGTGATGGCACTTTCCACCCAAGCAGTGATTTTCAGATGTTAAACTACATGGCTTCATTCTCACTCCTTTCCCACACACCACATGCTTACCGCACCACACGGCAACCTACACCAAGGCATTCTACACTCATCCTCATCCATTCAACAGAAACACAAAGTCTGTCAAGTACTAAATGGTTTTCTTTCTCAACAACTTACTGTACACAACTTACTGTAGAACCCTATCTGTTGATTATTTTGTCCCCCTGCAACAATTCTCTTGGCGCTCCACAGCTGTCTACACAGTGGCTTTTCCTTAGTTTTCCTGGTAATTCCCTTTTCCTTCATTCTAATTCTGTCTCCTGGTAAAAAGTGTCTCCTGGTACAAACTGTTGATCCTGGTTCAAAGTGTCTTCTGGTACAAAGTGTCTCCTGGTACAAACTGTTGATCCTGGTTCAAACTGTTTCCTGGTTCAAACTGTCTCCTGGTACAAACTGCGATCCTGGTTCAAACTGTCTCCTGGTACAAAGTGTCTCCTGGAATCCCAAGTTCATCTTTTCCCTTGGTCTTTCAGTGTTTTTCCCTGTCAGTTTCTGTGTTGTCCTCAGTGTGGCTAGTTTTCCATCCTCCGACTGGTTGGTATCTTCAGGCCACAGCTTCTCCACTTTTCCATTCCAATGTTCAAAATCTCTCCAGACAGGGTCATTTCATTTGCATGGTAAAAACGTTCCTGAATCTAAATGCTGTCCATAGCTGACTGCTCTTCATTGTACAACTGCTGGTGCTCATGTTGCTGACTGGGTCAGGACGTCAACTCCCACAGGTCTCCTCTGCTTCAGCTGTCAGTTGATGATCTGTCTTCCAGCTATGTCTTCTCTCTGTGCTGGAGATGAAGATGTCATTGGTCTTCACACACTGCAAGGTCTTCGTATTTCTGATGCTCTTGATGATGTGGTTGTCGAAGATGGGGAAAATCAAACATGAAGAAAATGCAAAAATACATCCCCATTTGTCGTCGTCTACATACTTGAACCCACACAGCATCACTCATTCACTCACAAACGCATACCGCACACACTCGCATATATACACGCACACTGGCAACACACCTGCATACACATGACTTGCGCACACACACAAATGCACACACACACACCTGCATACACACTTGAACACACAAGCGCGCACACACACACACACACACACACCATGTATTTAACATCTAAAATCACTGCACCACCAAACCCTCGTGCTCATCCCAGAAGCGTCAACCAGTCCAGGACAAAGAGACCGCCCCTGACCAGGCCCTGACCCACCCCAACAGCCTGAAGTCAGCCTGCTGTCTTCACTGTCCCCACATGGGGCCTTCCATTTTGGCTGATCCTTCCCATGCTTTGTTTCCAGAATTTCAAATGTTGCCTTCGGAACGCCGTTTTCAGTGTCCCATCAGCAAAACTAACAGCAAAAGAAATTCTTTTGTGCCAGTAAGCATTCGAATTCTGAATTCACAATGATGTTGACTACCTAGTTTTTACATTTCTCTGAATCACTTGCCTGATTGTCATTGTTATGAGTGTAGTCAATACATAATTATGTGTGTGTGGGTGGGTGCGTGGGTGTGTAAAATAAGTCCGTCTTCTAGTCAACGGTCTTAAAACATTGAATTTATATATTGGTGTATGGTGTGGGTGTGCGTGGGCGTGTTCGCACACACACGTACGTGCGTGTGTACGTGCTGCGTATATGCGTGCGTAAAAATAAGTTTTTATGTCTTCTAGTCAATGGGTTTAAAATTGTGTTCACAATTGATGTGTGTGCGTGCGTGTGTTTGTGTGTGTGTGCGCATGCGCACGTGTGTTGTGTTGGTGTGTGTGTGTGTGTGTGTGTGTGTGTGTTCGTGACATTTTATTTGAAGTCATTTGAAAACCAATACGAAATATAGCTTTTGTGTCTTTGATATTTTTGATGTGTATCAATCTGCCTGTCAGTATTGTAATTGCCCTTCATGGGATGATTAAAGTGTTTTTTGACTTTGACTTTGACTTGACCCTCCAACCCCACTGACCTGCTGGGTCACCAGGACCTCCTCTCCTCTCTTCCCTGCTCCCCCAGGGCAGTGACTGACAGTAGGGCAGGGGGCAGGGATTATAGTTGACATCCTAGCTGACGGGAATCTGAGGTCCAAACCAGTCAGCAGTCAGGACAGTCCTGGCCATCTCTGACATGGATGTTCAGGGTTCACACTGATTTCTCAATGTCAAGTTCAGGCAAGTGTAGAGCATTTCACAACCTCAACGGAGCAGTTCACACAAGTATCACATCCATCATCTACATGGTCGTCCCAACCATTCCATCTGCTGACTGTGGCATAAGATGGCTACAGTAAGTATGTGGAAAATACAGAGGAATCAGGCTTCTGGAACATGGCATGACGATCTGGGAAAAAGTATTGGAAAGAAGACTGAAGAGCCTGTGCAATACTGATGAAAAACAGTTTGGATTCCAGGCTAGCAAATCAACCATAGATGCACTATCTATCGTGAAACAACTACAGGAAAAGTATATGGAGAAGAAAAAGAGCTTGACGTTCATCTTTGTTGACCTGGAAAAAGCTTTTGATGGAGTACCCAGAAAGGCAATCCAATGGGCCTTGAGGAAACAAGGTGTTCCGGAGCACACTATCTCAATGGTTGACTTTGTACAAGAACTCCAGATCAAAAGTGAAAACTGTAATTGGGACATCAGAAAGCTTTGAGATAAAAGTAGGAGTGCTTCAAGGATCGCATTGAGCCCTCTGCTCTTTATCCTCGTGATGAATGAAATATCCAGGGAAGTGGAGAGGCCAGAAGAGATCTGGGAATTGCTGTATGCTGATGACTTAGTACTGGTAGCTGAGAACAGTGATGATGTTACTCAAAGATTTGCAATTGGAAACAGAGATTAGAATGCAGAGGAATGAAGGTGAATGCTGACAAGACCAAAGCAATGACAGTTGGAAAAGATCGCAGAACACAGAGAGCAACCACTATAAATTCCATGCATTATTATTATTATTATTATTATTATTATTAAATACTCATGTGGTGTCTGCCACAAAGGTGTAGGGAACAATTTGATCAAAATGAATGCTCCGACCGTCAATATTGGTGTCACAAAAGATGCTCAAAGCTCAAAAGTCTGAAGAAGGAGGACAGAGTATTTGTCTGCCCCAGTTGTATGAATAAGGATGAAGACAATACTGATGCAGGAAAGGAGCTAGAATTCGAACAAGCAAAGATATAAGTGGTAGACGAATTCTGCTACCTAGGAGAGATGAGCTGCGAAGCAAAATCGAGTTAGCTGTCGGAACCAGGATTGCGAGTGCATGGAAGAAATAGAAAGAATTGGCCAAGTCTGCTTGGAAATCAGAAAATCCCACTAGAGAGACGCTGTCTGATATACAAGGCCTGAATCAGACCTGTTCTCGTGTATGGTTCTGTGACGTGGGTTTTCACAAAAATCGTCGAACGTTTGTTGAGCTGTGAAAACTGAATGCTACGCTACATGACAAAGATCAAATGGGAAGACAGGATCATGAATAAACTATGGAGAATGTGCAAAGTTGATGATGTGAAGTCTGTAGCTAGTACCAATAGACTGCGCTGGTTTGGGCATGTTCAACGGAAAGCAGACCACCACATCATAAAAAGAGCAACGAACTTCGTAGTGAATGGAAAGAGACCGAAGGGAAGACCTAGCAAAACCTGGGCTGCCTGTATTGCAGACGACCTTAGAGAAAGGGGCATAAACAAGGAGGAAGTTCAAAACAGAGAGAGATGGGAGGAGAAGGCTCATCAATGTCAAACGTCCCCTGGGAGAAACACGACAATCAAGCAAGCAGAAGAACACAACTCTCGCTTGTCACACAGCAGCCCCACCAGTTCTCCCATCACCACCGACCGTCTTCAGACTGCCGCCTGTCTGTCCCGCCTCCTCTGTCGGGAACGGGCTTGCCGTTGCCGCTCCAGTGCCCGGAAATATTCCGGGGTACGGAAGTCGACTGCCTCGTACCTCTCGGGCACGCGCCTCGTCCTCTCTGACCGGCGCGTAGGCACACCTGGGGCAGCTGCCCGACCACGGCGCCGTGCTGCTCTTTGAGGGCCGGCAGCCACCCCAGGTTGTCCAGGCGCAGGCGCAGGTAGAGGTGCAGGTGCAGGTAGAGGTGCAGGTAGAGGTGCAGGTGCATGTGCAGGTAGAGGCACAGGTGCAGGTAGAGGTGCAGGCATAGGCGGAGGTGCAGGCATAGGCGCAGGTAGAGGCGCAGGTGCAGGTAGAGGTGCAGGCATAGGCGCAGGTGCAGGTAGAGGTGCAGGCATAGGCGCAGGTGCAGGCATAGGCGCAGGTAGAGGCGCAGGTGCAGGTAGAGGTGCAGGCATAGGCGCAGGTGCAGGCATAGGTGCAGGTAGAGGCGCTGGTGCAGGTAGAGGCGCAGGTGCAGGTAGAGGCACAGGTGCAGGTAGAGGCACAGGCATAGGTGCAGGTAGAGGCGCAGGTAGAGGCGCTGGCATAGGTGCAGGTAGAGGCACAGGTGCAGGTAGAGGCGCAGGTGCAGGTAGAGGTGCAGGCATAGGCACTGTAATGTCGTACATCAATTATCCATTCTAGTTCATTTCCATGAAAAGACGTTTTAGATTTATAAAGCCTCGTTGTTAATAATTTCGTGACGTTGCCTAGCAATTGATACACAGGGCATGCGCAGTAGACAATAACAAGACAACGGACGATTTTTTAATCCCATCCTCGTCGCCAGATGTAGAGTTGTCATTCACCCGAACACAACCACTACTAACACAGCTCAATACGATAGAATGAAGAAATCATCCTTCAGCCCGAAGAATGCATTAACAAGCTGGAATCATGGTCCTAACCAGAGTCAGACACATCAACATCAACATCAACGACTGTGTGGATGGTGTGGTGCCAAGCAACATTCACGTGAGCAGTGCCCTGCCAAAGACAGAACCTGTCGTCTATGCTCCAAGATTGGACATTTTGCAAAAGTGTGTCGTTCTGGTAAATCTTTAAAAGCCTCAGCAAAGGAATCAGCTCTTCACTGTGAAAGTCAACAGTGTTCAGCAAAGCAGAGACACTCAATTTTCATCTGATGAAGAATACGTGTTTGGTGTTTCTGGGAAGTCTGGTGCAGCACCCAAAGTCAACGTGGATCTCTCTGGTGAGTCCGTTCCATTTCTCATTGATACTGGTGCTTCTGTCAACATCATTGATGAACAAACTTTCCAAACATTGACACCTCAATGCATGATGAAACCTGCATCCACTTCAATTTATGCTTATGGAACATGCACCCCTCTTGTTGTACTGGGTATGTTTGATGCTGTTGTCAAGTACAAGAATGCAGAAACACAGGCATCATTCTTTGTTGTCAAATCAAGCCCTGATGCTCGCAGTGGAAATCTTTTGAGTGCCAAAACTGCTCAATGCCTTCAGCTTATCAGTTTTGCATTTGCAGCATCGCAACGCACCACAGCTGATGTTCTTTGTAGCGAATATCCAGAATTGTTTCAAGGCATGGGAAGTTGAAGGATGTAAAAGTGAAGTTGTACATTGATAAAGAAGTACAACCAGTCGCTCAACCCCATCGAAGGATTCCATTTCAAAAGAGGAAAAAAGTGGAAGCTGAGATTCAACGCCTTGAAAGCCTGGACATCATCGAGAAAGTTGATGGTCCTACACCCTGGGTATCACCTATTGTCGCTGCACCCAAACCAAAGAAACCGGATGAAATACGTCTTTGTGTTGACATGAGACATCCAAATAGAGCTATTGAACGTACTCGTCATATCATGCCAACGATTGATGATATCCTCATGAGACTGAATCAAGCGAAAGTATTCAGCAAACTGGATTTGAATTCAGGATATCACCAATTAGAATTGGAAGAAGACTCACGAAATATCACAACATTTTCAACTCATGTTGGTCTCAGGCGGTACAAACGGTTGAATTTTGGAGTTACTTCAGCAGCAGAAATTTTCCAAAATCACATTGCTGAATTACTTGTGGACATTCCAAGTACACTCAATACAAGTGATGATATTCTCATCTACGGAAAGTCTCAAGAAGAACATGATACTGCTCTCAGGAAAGTGTTTTCTCGCTTCAGTGAAAAGGGACTTACTCTCAACAAAGCAAGTGTGAATTCAACAAGGATCACATTGAATTCTATGGCTTCATTTTGGCAAAGATGGAGTATCCCCTGATCCAAAGAAAGTAGAGGCTATACAGAAAGCAGCTACCCCTACCAATGGCAAAGAAATCCGCAGTTTGCTTGGTCTGCCCAAACTATGTCTCCAAGTTCATTCCACAGTATGCCTCCATCACAAAACCACTTCGAGATCTGACTCGGAAAGATGCAGAGTGGACATGGACAGAAACTGAAGAGAACGCGTTTTGTGAACTCAAGTCACGACTCACAAGCCAGACCACCATGAAGTACTATGACCCTGATCGAGAGATGGAAGTCATCGTTGATGCTAGTCCATATGGTCTAGGTCAATTCTCACTCAGCGTGACAAGGACAACACCTCTCACATTGTAGCATATGCTAGCCGTGCGCTAACGGATGTGGAATCTCGCTACTCACAAACAGAACGTGAAGCTCTAGCATTGTGTGGTCTTGTGAACATTTTCACCTTTACCTGTATGGTCGTCGATTCACCGTTATCTCTGACCACAAGCCGTTAGAAGGGATATACAACAATCCTGCATCGAAGACGTCTGCACGAATCGAAAGATGGAATCTGCGTCTCCAGTCCTACGATTTCGTTCTTCGATACAAGCCTGGAGAGAACAATCCAGCTGACTTTCTTAGTCGACATCCTGTTCAAACTGCTGACACACAGTCAATTCATGAGTCGAAAGTTGCTGACGAATACATCAAATTCATCATTGATCACACCGTTCCTAAAGCCATGACACTAGAAGACATCATCGAAGCAACTAGAAATGATCCGACATTGCAAGCTGTGAAAACTGCAATCAAATTCAACCAGTGGCATGTAAACCCCAAGGATTGTCCAGTTGAGTTTTCTTTTTTCCAAATACTCAAGACAATCAAGGATGAACTGTCCATCAGCGAAGATACTGGAATCATTCTCCGCAACAGTCGTGTGGTTATTCCTCAAGCTCTTCAGCAACGTACAGTCGATATTGCTCATGAAGGACATCAAGGAATTGTCAAGACAAAGAACCTGCTGCCGAGAAAGTGTGGTTTCCACACATGGACAGATTAGTGGGGTCAAATGTCAAGTCCTGCCTTGCCTGCTTATCTACGACTCCAGATCACTCATGTGAACCTCTTCACATGTCCCCACTACCCCATCACCCATGGTCTGAAGTCAGTCTTGATTTTGCCGGACCATTTCCATCAGGAGAATACCTTCTTGTCGTGACTGACACATACTCACGGTTTCCTGAAGTTGAAATTGTCAGTTCTACCAGTGCAAACGCTACCATTCCCAAACTTGACTCTATATTTGCTCGACATGGCATACCAGACATTGTGAAAACAGACAATGGACCCCCATTCAATGGCCGTGAATTTGGACAATTTGCTCAGTATTTAGGTTTTCACCACCGCAAAGTCACGCCTCTCTGGCCACAAGCCAATGGTGGTGCAGAAAGATGTATGCCCATGCTGAAGAAAACCATCCAAGCTGCCCAGGTAGAAGGAAAGGTATGGCGCCAAGAACTCTACAAGTTCCTTCGCAACTACCGTGCTACTCCACACAGCAGTACTGGTGTAAGCCCAGCCGAAGCTCTCTATGGAAGAAAGATAAGGATCCAACTCCCTGGAATTAACGACCAAGCTGGAAAATCATCACAGAAGCTTGATAGGGAAATCCGTCAACATGATGCTGCAATGAAAGAGAAAATGAAAATCTATGCAGACAACAGACGTCATGCTTCTGAATCCAACATCCAAATTGGTGACACTGTGCTTGTCCGTCAGAAGAAAGAAAACAAACTGACACCATACTATAATCCAGTACCTCTGCAAGTCACAGCAAAGAAAGGATCCATGCTGACCGCCGGACAGGGAACAGTGCAGATCACCCGCAACTCCTCATTCTTCAAGAAGATTGCACGACCTTCACCATCTGATGAAAGGAGAGAAGAAGATTCTTCAGCCAGATCCACTCCAAACCCTGAAGTCAACGAAGAAGCTCTTCTGCCCAGTACCAGCCCAGAGCCAGTGCGACGGTCCAGAAGAACTTGCATCAGCCCACAATACCTGAAAGACTATATTACAAAATAGTCTAGATTTCTGTTTTCAAAGAAAGAATGTTGAACAGATTGTTAGGAAAAGTTGCACAATTCTGTTATTGGTTTTATGTTAAAGTATTTCTATATTAATTCCATGTGCCACAGGTTCTTAACAATTCTAGTCATGAAGTTTTCTTTCAAGGTGGGGAGGGTTGTAATGTCGTACATCAATTATCCATTCTAGTTCATTTCCATGAAAAGACGTTTTAGATTTATAAAGCCTCGTTGTTAATAATTTCGTGACGTTGCCTAGCAATTGATACACAGGGCATGCGCAGTAGACAATAACAAGACAACGGACGATTTTTTAGTTCCAGACTCAAGAGCCACAATAATAACCGATTGAAACACACGAGCTGTGTTAGTAGTGGTTGTGTTCGGGTGAATGACAACTCTACAGGCACAGGTAGAGGCACAGGTAGAGGCGCAGGTGCAGGTAGAGGTGCAGGCATAGGCGCAGGTAGAGGTGCAGGCATAGGCGCAAGTGCAACAAGAGGCGCTGGTGCAGGCACAGGCAGAGGCGCAGGTAGAGGTGCAGGTGGTGGTAAAGGTAGAGGTGCAGGTGGTGGTACAAATGGCGCATGCACCTGCAAACACACAGAGACAAAGGTACAGTTATCATTCCATGAAAGGCAATTATTACACTGAGCAAACACTGACAGGCCCTCAGTAAGCATAGATGGCAACCCTTGACAATTCCCAAACAATTTTTTTTTTTGGGGGGGGGGGGGGGGGGGGGGGGGGGGTGTGCCCCTCTCCTGAAAAAGTGGAGGTCAAGGGGCACAGCCCAAGCATTTTTAAAGTTTTTTTTTTTAAGTCAAAGGAGCATCTCCCGAACAAGATTATGCAGTTAGGAAAGAATCATTTACCATGATTTTTTTTCTTCTTTTATATCGAGGATAATGGAATAAGCAATCATGTGCTTTTTTACATCCAGTCCCCGTGTGTATGCGGTTTTGTAAATTCTGTCATTCGTTCCCTCCCGCACATGGTGGCCTACTCTTACGAAAGCGGAACAGGATTTAAGTGTGCACAAGATGTTCTGCATGCGTTCGCACATGGGGCCTCGGTTTATAGTCTTATCTGAAGGACTTTTTGGGGAGAGTGGAGTCTGCACTGATGTTAACTCCAGGGGAAATATCCCCTTGAACGGGAATTGTGAGCGCAATGTTCTAACCGCTAGGCTATACCATCTCATATTCAATACATGACCTCCCCAGCTTCTTGTACGAGGCTGCACGAGTCATACGACCTGAAACAAAGTGGCCACATCAGTGGAAATCAAAAGATCACTAATCGTGTCTCATTCATGCAGTACAAAATCAGTATGTAAAATTATTTAGAGGTAAGTGTTGTGCACCAACTGAATGATTTTTGTCATATTTTGTTTCATAGCAACTGAAGTCTTGCCCTTTGCACATGGGATCTTCGGATTATAGCCTCATCCAGACTTTCCAAGGAGTGGAGTTGGTAATGATGTTAACTCCATGGGAAAAATTCCCTTGAACACAAGCCTTAGAAGTCACTCGATCCCAGGTTATCGGATTGCAAGTGCAATGCTCTAACCACTAGGCGATCCTGTCTTCATCGCATGCATTTGAACCAGCGCAACAAACTCACAAAATGTCAGAGATCTGAGCAACTGGCATAGCAACTGAGCAAGACAGGTGATAAGTCAGTACTGCTACACCAAAATCGTAGAGATGAACAGCTCTAGTCTTCTCATGTGCAGTAATCCGCCATACAAAATTTAAAAATCACAAGGGCACAAACAGAGTGCAGTAGAAGGCACGACCTTTGCCCTGTGGAGACTGGTCAATGTATGAAAACTACTCCTGCTATTTGAGCTACCTTGTATTCGAGAACAAACTCCTCTCAGGCACAACTGTCTCATTTTTGGTCCTTTCTTCCACATCTTAGAGACTGGCATTTGAAACCAGCACACGAGCTGACACACTCGATTTCTGTGCTCTTTGTTTCTCTTTTACGGTCTTTTTTTTTAAATGAAATTTCAGACACCAGAACTTTTTTTTTTTATATTTCCAGTAGAAAATCGGAATTGCAACTACTGGAAACATTATGTGGAAAGAAAAAAATACAGGCTGGCAGCCATGTGAATGAATGTGAATGGTAATGACCAGGGACTGTATTTTTTGCTGTTCAGCTAGAATCATGAACTTCACCAAGGGCAAGATTTTGCATATACAACTGTTTCTGCCCACCATCAAAAGATGGCCGCATTTCAACGTTTGGGGACGTTGTACAAACAAGACACCAGTGTGCATGCACTAGTTCTAAATTCTGTCTTCTGTTTCTACTGGCAATAAATGGCCTACTCTTCCAAATGGCAAAACAGTTTTAAGCGTGTGCGCAAGATGTTTCAAGTCTACAGTCCCATTTGAAGGACTTTGGGGGCAGTGGAGTCGGTACTGAATCAACCCCCGGGAATCCCCTCTAACAGGCTGTCAAACTCCAGCTGTTAAGCCATGAGCTCTGCACTAACCACCAGGCCACCTCTCCCCCTACACTCATAAATTTAAGCTATTGATTACAATCTAACATTCTAAAACAATTTCGTTACAAGATCAATACGAACACACCAGCATATGCTCACGTATGCACACACGCACACACACAAATCTTTGTCCAAATCAAATAATGTGCATGGACGTTAATTCAAAGACTACACAATACACACATGCATGCACACAAATATTGTGCATGTATGCACGCACATACACATGCATGCATGCACTAGTACACACACTTATTCTCACCTCAACAGGTACTTCTATCAGGGCTGGTTGATCCACAGGCATAGGTGCCTCCTGCACAAAGTCAAAGGTACTGTAATCATCCCATGAAAGGCATTGACACTGTACAACACATGGGATTTTGCTCAACAAGGAGAAAGAAATGATCATTTTTGACAGCCTCCATTCGACATGCACTACACCACTAGTAGTCAAATATCTGACAAAATATGATGCTACAATTTTTCTATCCATTTATCATGTTTTTCACACACTTAGTCAATTAATAAGCTCTCTGTCTCTCTCTTGGGTTTTATTGTTGTTCTTGGTCTCTTCGAACACCAAACACTTAGAGGCAGCCTTCTTTTCTCTCTTTTGGACACAGGATGACAAAATGCCTTAGGAAAAAACAACTGATGAACTATGTGGACAAACACCCAGTTATAAATAAGTATCAGTAAAATATCTCAGCCATACAAAACACCAACACCTACATGACCAATCAATAACTAAATAACACTTAAAATCCTCCAAAATAGAGTCTGAATAAAAAAACAAACACAAAACCCAACCACACCTGCAAACTCGCACGCACACATGCACACGCCCTAAGAATAAGCAAACATCCCTCTCATCTTTACTACCATAATTATAATTATATAATTGCCAATGAATGTAATAAAGCACATAACTGCTTACTCATTATCACTTTACATAAATTTACAATATGCATCACACACACACACACACATTCACACACAGAGGACAGCCTGGTGGAGCATTGTACTCGCATTCTGACAACCTGGGTTTGAGCCACCCCTGTGACTCCCAATAAAGGGCATTTTTTTCCCTGGAGCTAACATCATTGCTGACTCCATTGCCCCAAAAGTCCTTCAAATTTTTGTCTGCATTTAAGAATAAGCTGAATAAACTTGCAAAAAGATCATATTTCTTAAGCAACTGGCACAGCAACATAGCAGGATAGCAGAAATCATATCTGCTCTGCCAAAATCATAGAGATAAACAACTGGTCTTCTCATGTGCAGTAATGTCATTTCGTCCACCATGCCAAAGTTTAAAATCATACGAGAACATAGCACTTCAGAAGGCAGAACTTGTCAAAACTGATCCATATACGGAAAATCCTTCTTGCATTGGAGAACTTCTGACAGGCATAACTACCAGAATTTGTGTTTAACCTTTCTTCAACATCTTGGTGACTGGCATTGTAAACTGGCATGCACATTGACATTCTACTCACTTTATGCAGATTTTTTATTTATTTATTATTATATTTTGTAAACGTTTAAATTTTCTCAAAGACCGGAAGACTGGAATCACAGCTATAACACAGAAAACTTTAGGGTAAAAAAATGGAATGATTGGCAGCTATGTGTAAAGACCACCAACAAGGAGATGTGTTCAAAAGAATTCATCACATAGCTACCTGCCAAATAACTACTACTGTCGGAGTGGATTCCTGCTATCCAATGAAACAGTGTTATAAGAAATTATCTCACTGCAGTCCATCTGCTCCATGGATATGCGATAGCAGTGTGGCCCTTCCCCCATAATGCGTTCTTGATTGACAACAACATGACCCAAAATAACAATAAATAATAATTTAGCATAAACGAACTCCATTAGCATTTATATCAACAGTCCAATGCCGATGATTCACTTCAAAATGCAAACCATTCACAATCGGGAAGAATTTCAGCGAAACCGACTTCTCAATACCCTGACGCAGCAAAAGCATGTTTACCTTGAAAAAAGAGATCAACAGAAGTGACCTACAATGGACATAATAACTGCACTTCAGAGAAGCAAGCAGTTTGCTGATGACAATGCACATATCTCGCACTTCCATTGCAAAAAGACTGAGTTGTGTGGCGGGTTATCACTCCCTCAACTCCATGGTCAGTCACCTACAGTGGGGCAACCACGCCTTCCTCCAAACCTGCCCCAGGCCAAACACACCAACAGGCTACTTTCCCCAATTTCTTTCTTCTTCTTTCTTTCATCTGCCGCTGGTGCCCTTCGACGTCGCGGGGAGACACAGACGTCTGTCTGCAGCAAGGCGGGAGGCTTGATGTAGTGACAGGTCATGGGCTTGCAGGGTGTCAGCCACGGAGTCACTCCATCGTCTCCTTGGTCTACCTCTGGCTTTCCAGCCATTGTATTTGGTGGTGTATGCCCGTAGGGCTGGTTGGTTGGGCGGCATTCTAGTGAGGTGACCAAACCACCTGATCCTTTGTTGTTCGATATGGTGGAGAATTGGTGTTAGTCCGACCATGTCTCTGATCACCTCATTCTTGATCTTGTCCACAATTCTAAAACAATTTTGTATTCATTATTAAAACACACACACACACACACACATACACACACACGCATGCACACACTTGACCAGTTCACCGACCTGCTGTTGTCCCACAGGCTCATCCACCACCATGGCAATGGACGACACTTCTTGAGCGGTCCAGAGACGCTTGGCCTTGCCCGTTGGTGGTGTGCCTTTGACTTTGGGTGTGGACACGGCCACCGGCACAGGTGAGGCAGCAGGGCCTGGGACAGCCGAAGATGATGACTGGGTGGATTGCACCTGCACACAGTCGGTCAGTCAGTCAGTCACAAAGGTACTACTGCTGGGTGGATTGCACCTGCACACAGTCGGTCAGTCAGTCACAAAGGTACTACTGCTGGGTGGATTGCACCTGCACACAGTCGGTCAGTCAGTCACAAAGGTACTACTGCTGGGTGGATTGCACCTGCACACAGTCGGTCAGTCAGTCACAAAGGTACTACTGCTGGGTGGATTGCACCTGCACACAGTGGGTCAGTCACAAAGGTACTACTGCACAGCGTAGCGCTGTCATCCTATGAAAGGCAAAGACACGGTACAACACAGAGAGAGGTCTGCCAGCACACAGTATGCTATTGCTAAAGACCATGGACTGGATCTGTACACAACATATCCATAAGCCACAGATTCACACCTGTCTTAACCCTCTTGTCCCCAATCCAGCCACAGCCGACAGTAACGGCAGCTGCTGCTAGATTCCAATACGACCGTAGCCGACAGTTGGTGCTGCCCACGTGGGCAGTACTTTTCCATCACACACAGATCTCGTGGTTTTCACACTATGTGTCTGAAAATTGGTGGGGCGATGCAGGGAGGGTGTCAGAGGATGCCAGTGATAAATTTAGACCACTAACATGCGTGTAGTGGGGAGGGAAGGAAGAAATAACAGCCAGCGACCAGAATGCTTTTCAATGGTGCAGCGTGGCGGAAAAAAATGGCGTTTTCTTTCGTAGCAGATGATTCATCTGATTAGCGAGACGATAAATTGAATGTTATTGTCTTGGAAGTAGAAACATTTGAATGAGAATTGTTAAGTTAGTCCGATATTAAACGATTACAAGGAAGAGGAGGAAGGAAATGCTGCAGTTAGGGAGAAGAGTGAGCCAGAAAATAACGTGCTACATGGCACATTCCTGACCTGTGCTACATAGACGCCTGAAAGCTTGATGCCTTTTGACTGTTTTCTCATTATTACCACACTTTTGCTTTGAAACTGCAATGGCAGAAACAAACAGATATGCTGATAATGAAAATAGCAAGAAGGAAAATAAAATAGGTCTCCGTTTGCCAAGGTTCGACAGGTGAGAGCAATGGGTAACCCCCCCCCCCCCCCCCCAACACACATCCATAATTTGTGCTTTTTGTGATGTGATGTGACCCTGTGCCACCACTACGACTACTTTAGAGACTACCAACATTAAAATTTTGTAGAGTTACAGAAGTTCTGTGTTGTTTCGAATTTGTCACACCTGTGCTGTGACAATGGTGACAGTGTGACAGTCATGTACAATAATACACTTCTGTACACTTAACAAACGTGGTAGCACACGCAGATATGAACTGCAGTATAAAGGTCACATGTTGATTGAATATGACTTGTTTTCAAAAGAAAAAATAGTTAAACAAAACTTCTGTCTCCTCGAGACATACCATAAAACAACAGGTGCTATGGGGACATTGTGTGACACATCCTTGAAGTACTATTGCACATAACTATTGGTAAACACATCAGCTGGGTATCACTTCCTTATTCGACGCTAATATGCTTTAACTATTGTCAAATCCATGCAGGATTTGCTGTTATATCATATATACCATATTTTTACCTGTGATTGGTGACAAATAAGGTGACAATGACAAGACATCTGGTGACCAGACACATGAACTTGCGCCTAAATGCAAGTACAAAGACATGCCTAGCTTGTGACAAAATTTCAGCTTGATAACTTGTCATGCACACACACAATTGCCTTAGGAGTAAAGTAAGTCAGATGGAGGTAGAAAACCTGCAAAGAATTCAAAATCTACAGGCAGTTTAGCTCTGTAGAATCCAACAACAAGAGGGTTAATAATCACACAGTATGCTACGCTAAAGACCATGGACTGGATTTGTACTCACATCCATAAACCAAAGATTCAAACCTGTCTTAATAATCACACAGTATGCTATGCTAAAGACCATGGACTGGATCTGTACACACATCCATAAGCCACAGATTCAAACCTGTCTTAATTTCCTGAAACAAAGTCAAATCCATAATTATTAAAAGAGGCACATGCACGCGCGCATGCACATGCGCACACACACACACTGTATACTGTCATACACACACATGTATGCATGATGGGATAGCCTGGTGGTTAGAGCTTTGTGCATTGTGCTCTGCTGACATGGGTTCAAATCCAGTTAAAGGGATTGCCTGCCTGCCCCCCCCCCCCCAAGTTACCATCAGCATTGACTGAACCCGACACCCCCCCCCCCCCCCAATCTTCAAAGTCCTTCGGATGAGACTATAAACCAAGGTCTCAAGTGCAAACACACGCAGAACATCTTGCACAAACATTATAACATGTTCCGCCTTTTGGAAAAGTAGGCCACTGTGAGCCAGTGGGAATGGATCACAAAATCTATGAAACCAACATACACACAGGAACCTGGATGTTTGCATAAAAAAAAGCAAATGAGTGCTTATTCCATTATCCTAGAAGTAAAAGAATAAAATAAAACTTCAAAAAAAAGAAATGCACGTACAAATGTATACATTGACACATATACACACACGCATGCACACGCAGCTTGACCCATCAACTGACCTGGAATGGTCCAAGGTCACTCTCTTGCACCGTCTCCTGCACCGTCTCCTCCACAACCATCTGCACAGGGCTCTTTGGAGGAGGAGGCCCTTGTGTGCTGGTGGGCGTGGGTGACAAAATCTGCAAAACCGCATACACACAGGGACTGGATGTAAACAAGCAAACGAGCGCTTATTCCATATGTCGTCAAAATTTAAAAAATAAGATAAAAAAATATATAAATGCATGCACACATTTATCAAGTCAAAAACACTTTTTATATATCATCCCTTGAAGGGCAATTACAATACTGACAGGCACAATGATACGTATCATTATCTCGAAAGACACAAGCAAGCTAAATTTCATATTGGCATGAACATTCCAAGGTAACTACTAATAAAAGTATCACACACACACACACACAGGGTGTTTTTGACTTCACACACACACACACATGTATTATTCACACACACATTCACACACACACACACACATGTATTATTCACACACACATTCACACACACACATACTATTCACACACACACACGCACACTGACCTGCGCCTGAGCATGGCTTTCTGGTAGCTCCTCCGTTTCCTCCACCAAGTTGATTGCCGAGGGCGATGTCACGTGGATCGTCGATGGCACAGTGGTACTGGTCCAGAGGCGTTGCATGGGCTGCCCTGGCTGTGGTGAGCGTTTCTCTTTCGGCGTCGACGTCCCAACAGGCTGGGGAGACTGGGCCAGGCCCCCCACAAAAAGCTGAACTGAAGGTAAAGGCACAGACGTGTCTGGCCTAGACGGACCTGCCACTGGAGAAGAGTGAGGCAACAAATGCACCCACCTACCACTAGGCGACGGCTGTGCGTGCTGTTGTAACTGTGTCGGGTCTGGGCTTGACTGCGGGCGTGGAGATCTGTCGTGCGGATCAAGCTGGAGGGGTGGAGGAAAGACTTCAGGAGGGCCAGCGCCCTCCTGAGCCCCCTCCACCTCCCCAGCCGGTTCCACACCTGTAGCGTAATGTGTGCTGTCTGCAGTGTGGAATGCGGTGCTGTCTTCCTGTGTGCGGGCAGCCACGGAACTACTAAGGCCTGTCACCAGAGACGGGCGAGTATGACTATCAAGGGAGACCCTGGGCCTGACTACAAACACCCGTTCAGCTGGGATTAAGCAACGGTCACACAATACAACCTCCCCCACCGTGTGGTTGGCCGGCCGGCCCCATAACCTGGTCATCTCTGCGGCCAGGTCCTGCTCCATCATCACGATGTCAAAGTCGGACATAGACCGACGGCGCCTTAGGCGTCCAAGCGGAGATCCTGCAAAACAGAAAAAGTAGTATGTTCTTTCGGTCCAGAAGGCCCATAGAGCCGGAGCTTATCCCGGTTTCTGTAGCGTTAAGCGAACTGATGGTTTTTCACCACCCCTGTGACAGGACGCTAGTCTGTCGCCAGATACTTCCCCAGCAGAGCTGGTACCCACTTGTACACCTGGGTAAAGTATGTTCTTTCCAGCCAGAAGGCCCATAGAGCCGGAGCTTATCCCGGTTTCTGTAGCGTTAAGCGAACTGATGGTTTTTCACCACCCCTGTGACAGGACGCTAGTCTGTCGCCAGATACTTCCCCAGCAGAGCTGGTACCCACTTGTACACCTGGGTAAAGTATGTTCTTTCCAGCCAGAAGGCCCATACAGCCGGAGCTTATCCCGGTTTCTGTAGCGTTAAGCGAACTGATGGTTTTTCCACCACCCCTGTGACAGGACGCTAGTCTGTCGCCAGATACTTCCCCAGCAGAGCTGGTACCCACTTGTACACCTGGGTGGAGTGAGGAAAATAGGAGTAAAGTGTCTTTCCCAAGGACACAACACCGAGCCGAGCGGGATCGAACCCGCGACCTCTGGATCACGAGTCGACCGCCTAAACCACTCGACCAGGGTGCCTCCTCCTGCAAAACAGAGCAACCTCCTTTATCCCAAGAACAAAAGAGGGAGAGAGGGAGGGAGAGAGGGAGAGGGAGGGGAGAGGTGGAGGGAGAGGGGGGGGGGGGAGATCTTTATTTTAAAGGTGGTGGTGGTGGTGGCAGTGTGTGTGTATGTGTGTGTATGTGTGTGTGTGTGTGTGAAAGAGAGAGAGAGTGCACATTTGTGTGTGTGTGTGTGTGTGTGTGGACTCCGTGTGTGTGAGAGAGAGAGAGAGAGAGAGAGAGAGTAGAGAGAGAGAGAAAGTGCATGTTTGACTCTGTGTGTGTGTGTGTAGTCAAAAACACTTCAATCATCCCATGAAGGGCAATTACAATACTGACAGGCACATTGATAATAAAAATGTCATGAACACACACACACACACCCATTTGGGAATACAATGTTATAAAACAAAAACTAAGGAAAAACACCATTGCATGCAAGTGTATGTACGAGTGTGTGCGTGCATGGGCGTGTGTATGCGCGTATATGTGCACGCACGTGCGCGTGTGTGCGGAAGTATAAGAAATCAAACCAACATAAATTCAATCCATTACAGTATCTGCCTATCCTTTTCTTCTTCTAAATGTCTGCCTTTTCAATCCATGTGCTATGTTATCTGAATTTTTATCGCTTATAATTTGGTGCCCCACTGTCCTGTCATGGAAACTTTCTCCCCCCAAGAATTGTAAGCCTAAAACACACACACACACACTACACACACAAATTACCTGCAAGTTATTTTTACAAGCCCCCACTCCCTCCCTCCCTCCCCCGAGTCTTATTTTTCCAAACATTTAAGTACAGGTACTTGCACATGTTTCTGTTCAAACACATATATTCCAGTTTCTTTTCACATGTACATGCACACACACAGTGAGACACACCAAGTCTCTGTGCAAGAACTGACATTGTCTCACGGCCTATCATGTTAAGTCAAGTCTCTGTGCAAGAAGTGACACTGTTTCACAGCCTGTCACGTTCATTCAATTTTACAGTTCATACATGGATTCTGGACACCAACCCTCCCCCCCTCCCCTCCCCACGGTTCCTTGTCTAGAGGCTCCTATGTTCACCCCATGGCGAGATTTTGCGTATGCCGTTTTTGCACACCATTAATGTTAATTTCAGCTTCGGGATTGGAAACCAATTTAATCTCATCCCCAAATCCCTCAACTTAGGGGCTCAGCCCCTAACTATGCATCCCAAAACACTGCACTCGGGGACTCTGACCACCAAATACATGACAAGTAGTAGTCCTTTGGATGAGACTATAAACCGAGGCCCCGCGTACGAACGCACGCAGAACATCTTGCGCACGCGTTAAAATCCTGTTCCACTTTTCGTAAGAGTAGGCCATTGTGTGCTGGTGGGAACAGATAATTTCACAAAACCGCATACACATGGGGACTGGATGTAAAAAAGCACATAAGTGCTTATTCCATTATCGATATACAAGAATAAAATAAAAAATAAAAATAAATAAATAAATACACCTCATTCCCAAAACCCTGAACTCGGAGATTCTGGACACGAGTAACATCCAACCCAAAGAGCCATTTTTTCAAAGGTCTTTAAAGAGAGAAAAAAGAAGAAAAAAATAGCAACGCTAGCAAAAAGATACATTTATGAGAAACTCAGAGAGATACAGCATAAAAGTCAGCACATCTTTGTTTTTTGTTTTTTTTAAAAGAAAAAGAAAAAACAGCGATGCTAGCAAAAGATACGTTTATTAGAAACTCAAAAGAGATACAGCAGAAAAGTTAGTTATGAATGCATTTTCTTTCAGTCACTACTTTCAACACATAACTCGGGTAACATTCACAACACTTTTTATTATAAATTTACACACAAATCAATATTGGCAGCAAGTCAAGTCCCTATTATTCAAAGCCAAAAATAGAACAATCCAAAAAGCAAAACAGGAGTCAGCTAATCAACGTTTCATGTAAACAACAGTATAAGCGGAAAAAATAAACAAAAATTCAGAGAGAAAAATGTGGCAGGGGGCTAGGGGACTGCCTAGGCCCCCAGTATGGTCCAGGGGAAAAGTAAGACACTGGATAAGATTTGTCCTGTGAGAATCGTCAATATAAAAAGATTTTCTGCAAGCTGCACTGAATAAAGTAAATATTAGGCCAGGTGGGGTTTTTTTTAATTCATCTATCTATCTATCTGTCCCGTAGTCTGACGACCGTGGGGGCACCCTCAAAGACTCAGCAACCAGTTCCCTCCATTCCTCTCTCTGTTCTGCCTTTCTCAGGGTTTTGTTGAGTTCTAGGCCTGTCCATTCACTGATGTTATCCTCCCAGCTCTTCCTTGGTCTGCCTCTTCTTCTTCCTCCTTGGACAGTGCCTTGCAAAACTGTCTTTGTAATTCCTTGGGATCTTGTGACATGCCATACCACTTAAGTTTACGCTTTTTCACGATCGTTAGAAGGTTCTCATAGGTCCAATGAGTTTGCTGGATTCTGTTATAGCACGCTTTCGTTGCTTAGTGGTCTTTCTAGGAGATGCCAAGGAGTCTCCGAAAGCATCTCATCTCCACTGCCTGTACTCTTCTCACCAAATCTGCAGTCAGGGTCCATGATTCACAGGCATACAGAAATATGGATATGAACAAGGAAGCGCATTAGTCTGATCTTGGAGATAAGTGAGATATTCTTGTCTCTCCAGATGGTGTTTTAGTTTTGACAAAGCTGTTATTGTCTGTGCAGTCTGCATACTACTTCTGCTTGGATCCCTGGTCGGATACAATGGCTCCCAGGTACTTGAAGCTTTGAACTGTTTCCAGCTTCTGGTCATTAACCCTGATATCAGTGCTAATGCCGTTGGTGTTATTAGTCATCAGTTTGGTCTTCTCTGCACTGATTTCCATGCCGTATGTTTTGGAGGCCTTATCCAAGTGTTCTGTTAGGCTGGCAAGCTCTTTTTCTGATCCTGCTATTCCATCAATGTCATCTGCGAAGCTGTTTATTTACAAAAACAAACCCAAAAAATCTTTCAACATTTTCTGCTAATGGTATCCCATTCACCAGTTGCTGCCATCAAAATCAGCAGCAATGTTTTTGATGTCACTAGCACTCTCTCCCATTGACTAAATTCAACAATATTCTAATGGGAAGGGGGGGGGGAGGAGGAGGAGATAGCCTTTAAATCTCCTCTAAATAACTCGGTGCAACAAAAAATGCAGCTTCAAAAGTGTACTGAAGGGAACATCCAGTTTTAGTTCAGGAATTTTTACAACTCCAAAGGCAGAGTTGACTGGATGACACCACAGCAGCTGAGTTTCAGGCATGTACATGCACGCGCATACACACACACAGAGACTGAGGCTAGCTGTGCTCTGGTCAATGCAGAGTGTAAAATTGTAGGTAGACTGTAAGCGTAGTGGGCGAGTTCACCGAGAACAGCTGCCTCCTCTCTCTCTCTCCCCCTCTCTTTGTGCAGTTGTCAGTTACTGTGTTCACTGTGTGATCATCATCATCATCAGCAATGTGACAGCCCTCAGGGGAGACAACAGTGCCATGCCTTGCCTTGCCTCAGTTCTCCCCCACTTCTTTGCCTCGCTTGTTGAACCTGAAAGCAGAAAAACATTTTTTCCATTTTTATACACTGTAACACCCCTAAAGCTGGAATGCAGGGTGTGTGTGTGTGTGTGTGGGGGGGGGGGGGGGGGGGGGTAACCTTTTTTATTTCTTTTATTTGTCCCTTGCATTTCTGGTTACATTCTCTCATAACACATGTAAATCTCCATCAATACAAAATGTTCAATTCATGTGCAGAATGTAGGTTGTTGACATTGTGCTTTTTGTACGCATCTCAAAGTATCAATTATGTTGCAGGGAATTTTTTTTTTTAAGTGCAAAAAAGGGATGTAGAAATATAGTTATCTTAAGTTTCTTCATTACTACTAGAACAAAAGCAACAGAATAACAACCACCAAAAACAAAAGTCCAGTTAAAAAAAAAAAGTTGCATTGCAAAAAAAAAGTTTTGAACCAAATGTATTCATCAAAGTATACAGTGAATGTGTACAGCTACAGGTGTTTTACAGGGAGGGGGGTGGGGTGGGGGTGAGCTGCTAACTTACAATAAATAACAGCAAAGCCTACATAACCCAAGAGAGAGGGGGGCAGGAAGCCAGCGTAGCTGTGATGTATAAAAAAAAAATTTTTTAAATCACAATCCAATTTTGTTTCTCTACCGCTTCTTTTAATAAAATTGCCTGCCACCCTTCCTCCCTTTCCTCCCCCCTGTCTCTCCCTTTCTCTGTGATAAGCACACACATTTGCATATTCAATCATATGTGCTGTATACATGTATTTATAAGCCGATTCATCACAAGATGCGAGTGGAAAAAAACAACCAAAGACACAGATATAACAATAAAGCATTATGCTATAGTTAAGACCCCCTCTCTCCACGAGACACACTTCTAGACTGTCCATTTTCTCATTGAGTGGCAGTGTTCCCATTTTCAATAAGAGTTGTGTATGGAAACCATTTCACTTCAAATGCAGCTCGTTTCATTTCTAGACAGTGCATATATTTTTCTACCTTGTATCTGTATTTTAGTTCCTGCATGAAACTTTTGATGGCAGGTTTAATTTTGTTTAGAAATATTTCCCCAGTATCAATAATAAATCTAGTATCTCATCAGTTTTTGTCTTATCTTCTCTAAATAGAACTAGCTCATGGTTAAGTGATAATCGTGTGCAATGATGGCAGTTACTTTTCAATAAATGCGTAAATTCTTTCCAAAAACCTGAGAATATGGACAGTCCCAAAGATATATTGTATATTTTTCAGTTTTGCAAAAATTGCACATGTCACTGTTAACAACTTGCTTTTTTTTTTTTAGAATGCCGTTTATCACCAAGATTCTCTGGTATATTTTGATCTGGAACCATTTTAGCTTTATTTCCTTAATTCTGTTGATATTTTTCAAAATATCTCCCCATACGATTTGATTGTTAAGAAAAGATTTGATCATTAAGAAAATTGTCCCATTTTACAAACGCTTTGATGTTCGAAACTTCTATTTTTTCTATCATGACATTGTAAAAAGACTTTGACCCCTTATTTACAGATGCTATTTTGTGTAGTGCTTTTGTCCCATCTTTGCTTGTGTTGGTGTCTATTGTTATATTACTTTATCTAGCCTAGCTTTTTATTGATTTTATACAACTCGTATGTTCTAAAAAATTAACTGGAAATCGTAATTTTTGAGACAGCGCTTCTTGACTTAAAAAAAATCCCCGCGCTCGTTTAATAAATGTTTAACTAAGAACACTTTACTTCGTACCCATTTCTTGTAATAGAATGATCTATTGTCCACTTTAAATTTTTCGTTGTAAAATATTGGTTCAACTGCTAGTTCTTGGCTTTCCTTTAGATCGATTTATTTACAAAAAAGTTTGTATGAGCTGAACACATCCCTCCAAAAGAAATTTACCCTCTTTCCTAAAAAGTGTCTTGGACCATAAGTATCAAATGAGTCAATATCGGGACAAAAATAATGTATTATTCCCCCCCCCCCCCCCCCCCCCCCCATTTGCATTTCTGGGAGTACAGTTTTCTGATCCGTGCTAACTTTAGGGACTGAAGATATGTTTTTACATATGGGATCCCCAGACCACCATTTAGAGCATTTTGTACCAAGTATTTTCTATGGATTTTATCTGTTTTATTATCCCATACAAAATGATAGCACATCATTTGTTGTAACTGGTTTATTATTTTTGTTGTAACTGGTTTATTATTATGTCTGGGGGGTTTGGCGGCAAAATCCACAGATACACCAGTTTTGAAAATATCAGGGATTTAAGTACTGCCACTCTTCCTAACGGTGTTACCATTCTTTTACACCAGATAGTGAACAGTATTTTTATATTTTCTGCAAATTTCTCATTTGTATTGATTTCTGTCATGTCAGCCAGATTATTTGTGAACCTAGGATTTTGAACCAGTTTGGGTTCCATTCCATTTTTTAGATTGCAAGTACACTATAGGGGAGTTTCTTTTTTAATTTCCAAGCCAAACAATGGTTTTTTCGTAATTTAATTTTAAGCCTGATAGATGTTCAAATGCTTCAAGCGTTTGGAATAACTTTGTATATGATCTGCTGTCACTTTCATGAGTAAAATGAAGTATCATCTGCAAACTGACACACCTTGAATTCAGTGTCTGTTACTTTTTATACCTTTGATTTCTGTATCTTCTTTCATTTTACAGGCTAGTTCTTCGGCACATAAAAAGGTACGTTGATATTTGGTCTCCTTGGTGACATCCTCTTTCTTTACCAAAAACTTGACGATACCTTGCCATTGGCTGTAACATATGATTGTATTCTTTTGTAGAAGGATGAGACCCATCTTTGTATCCCTTTTCCAAAACCAAATTCATGTAGTACCTTATTGGGGAGGGGGGATAACCTCGTGATCTCATGATCCAGGATCAGGACACACTGAGATGTCCTTACTAGGGGAATTTCCCCTGGAATTAACATCAGAACTGACTCCACTCCCCCAATAAGTCCATCAGATGAGACTACGGCGGACCTGTGTGCCAATGCATGCAGAACGTCTTGCACACGCATGTTAAGAAACATTTGACGCCTTTTGGAAGAGTATGCCATTTCATGCCAGAAGGGACGGATAATAAAAAATATCTTTAAAAAGCAAAAACGAAGTTGTATGTAGACACACCAACGTCTATCTCCATGTGAAAATCTACCCTCCATATCAACACCTATCTCCATGTAAAAATCTACTGCCACCCCCCCCCCCCCCCCCCCCTCCCCCTCAACATGTATGTCCATGTAAATCTCTCATAAACGTCCACATCAACATCTATACCTGTAAAAATCTAATTCCCCCCCCCTCCCAATCTATAGACTACCAGTAAAAATCACACCCCAACCCACAATCATCTATCTACCTGTAAAAATCTACCCCCACCCCCACCCCCCCACCTCCCCAACATCTGTCTACCTGTAAAAATCTACTCCCCTTTATCCATAATCTCCCAGTAAAAATATACCCCTTCATTAACATCTACCTCAGTGTAAACATCTACCCCTTCATCAACATCTTATCCACCTGTTAAAATCTACCCCTTCATCATCATCATCATCATCAGACCCGTGACCTTGGCGGTCGTGGGGGAGACATGAAAGACGATGCCGTGGTAAGCCTCCTCCATCCATCTCGGTCCTCGGCTCTGTGCAGTAGTGCCGAGTCATTCATCCTGGTCCATTCTCTGATGTTGTCCATCCATGACTTGTTCTGTCTTCCCCTCCTTCTGCCACCTTCGAGTGTTCCCTGCAGTACTGTTTTGGGCAGAGTGTTGTGGCGGGTGACGTGGCCGAACCATGTCAGCTTTTTCTTCTTGACGATGGTGAGAAGGGGTTCCTGTGGACCTGCCAGCCGTGTTATTTGACTCTTGACAAATTCATTGGTCTTTCGTTCTCTCCAAGATATGCCCAGTAGTTTTCTATGGCATTTTGTTTCGAATGACTGGATTCGCCCTTCATCAAATCTATCTCCCTGTAAAAATCTACTCCCTCAACATCTATCTTTGTGTAAAAATCTACCCCCTGCATCAAAATCTATCTCCCTGTAAAAATCTACCCCTTCATCAACTCTGTAAAAATCTACCCCTTCATCAACATCTATCTCTGTGTACAAATCTACCCTTTCATCAACATCCATCTCTGTGTAAAAATCTACCCCTTCATCAACATCTATCTCTGTACAAATCTACCCCCTTCATCAACATCTATCTCCCTGTAAAAATCTACCCCTTCATCCAACTCTGTGTAAAAATCTACCCCTTCATCAACATCTATCTCCGTGTAAAAATCCACACCTTCATCAACATCTATCTCTGTGTAAAAATCCACACCTTCATCAACATCTATCTCTGTGTAAAAATCCACACCTTCATCAACATCTATCTCTGTGTAAAAATCCACACCTTCATCAACATCTATCTCTGTGTAAAAATCCACACCTTCATCAACATCTATCTCTGTGTAAAAATCCACACCTTCATCAACATCTATCTCTGTGTAATAATACACACCTTCATCAACATCTATCTCTGTACAAATCTACCCCCTTCATCAAAATCTATCTCCCTGTAAAAATCTACCCCTTCATCAACTCTGTGTACAAATCTACCCCTTCATCAACATCTATCTCTGTGTAAAAATCTACCCCTTCATCAACATCTATCTCTGTGTAAAAATACACACCTTCATCAACATCTATCTCTGTGTAAAAATACACACCTTCATCAACATCTATCTCTGTGTAAAAATCCACACCTTTATCAACATCTATCTCTGTGTAAAATTGTACCACCTTCATCAACATCTATCCCCCTGTAAAATTCTACCACCTTCATCAACATCTATCTCATGTAAAAATCTACCCCTTCATCAAATCCATATCCCTGTAAAAATCTACCCCCTTCATCAAATCGATCTCCCTGTAAAAATCTACCCCTTCATCAACATCTATCTGTCTGTAAAAAAAACTACCAATCCTCCCCTAACCATTCTCCCTCTCATCCCCCATCAAAAAGCATCTCCTTCAGTAAAATGAACAGAAAAAAATATAAAAACCAAGAAAACAATATCCCCTCTTGGAAAAACAGAATCCTAAAGCACTCGGTATTTTCAAGACTTCCGAGCTGCAATGCCGCCCTCTCTCCCCACACACACAATTTTCTAAAAAGATTTTTGAACCAAGTTCAATATTTTTAATGGAAGAGTATTGAAATGATTGATATTTATCTTATCATACTACCTGTTATAACAATTTGGTTTAGGCTATGAAAATGTGTTCGTGTGAGTACATGCCCCTACTGTGTACTAACATTTCTGAGACCCAGAAATAACTGTTTTTTTCATTCCTCGGTGAGCTCCGAGTTTTACGAATGGTTAGATTTATGCGTATGCGACTGTTCCCACCCCCACCCCCATTTTGGTAGCCATGTTCCGACTTCAGGAATTGTGTCTAAACATGACACCTGTGTGCATGCTGGGTTTTTTCCATCTGTCATCCATTCCTGACGGCACACAATGGTTTACTCTTTTGAAAGGTGGAACAGATTTCTAACATGTGCACAAAATGTTCTGCATGCATTCACAAATGGAGCCTCAGTTTATAGTCTCATCCATAGGACTCATGACATTCAGATAAATTTTTTTGTCAAACTGGGAAGAAAGGGCAAGGCTGGGAATCAAACCCAGAACCTCATGGTTTATCTGTTGGCAGGGGACATACATCTTAACCATCCTGCTACCCTCTTTATTAAATAATCTTTACAAAACAAACTTCTTGTATTCAGGTTGCGATTTAAGGAACAAGCTCACAAGAAGTTTAAAACGTAAGAAAAACAAAATTCAGTTCAAAACACATCTCAATCATTTAATGCATAAATGTTTAGGAACTGACTATTTATAAGTCAATTCGCCATGCTTAGATTAAATAATGGTACTCAAGCAGAAGACACCAGAGATGTCATCATTCCCTTGGTACTCAAGCAGAAGACACCAGAGATGTCATCATTCCCTTGGTACTCAAGCAGAAGACACCAGAGATGTCATCATTCCCTTGGTACTCAAGCACAAGACACCAGAGATGTCATCATTCCCTTGGTACTCAAGCACAAGGCACCAGAGATGTCATCATCAAAGGAGGGGAAGATAGATCTATTTTTTTCAAGCCCTGTCAGAAAGTGGACACGCCATGAAAAAACCCAACACCACCACCAAAGATCGTGAACATAAAAATGGAGGGAACTGACCAAAGAGCGCAGGGTCAGGCGTTTGTTAAGAACTTTGCTTTATTTGAAATAACTCTTTGCTGTCAGTTTAGACCGTTTGCCACAATGAACTGATGCTGGTAAGGGTGGTAAGGGTAACCACTTGCACCCCCACCCAAAAGAATATTTTTTAAAATCTCCGAGCTATAATTATAACAAGGTTGAAGCTGTGGGGTAGATGAAATCTTATAATGATGTACGTTTATTTAAGATATTTATTTAGTTAAAAAAATTAACGAAGACTGGTATATTTTTTTGCCTGGTGCTGTGCAAAGTCAGGTCAGTCAGAGGAGTTCTCTGCTACTGCTACTGGTATCCATGTAACCCAGTACAACCTGTCGCATGTGGGGGAGGAAACCCCAATAGAAAAAACCCAAAACATATGGAGACTTGGAGAGGAGATTGGCGCCACCAAGGAATATCCTAAGCCCACAGAAAAAACATGAAAGACAAATGCAAAGCCAAAATGATACCGGATCGGTCGAGGCCCGGGTTACCAACGACCGCGCTTTCCATTGATCAACACCAGGGTGGAAGTGACAAGTCAGCTACTGGAGTTAAAACATTACTTAAGCTCCCTAGAGAACAAATCACCATTGGTACATGGAATGTCCGTACACTTACCAGTGCGAAAAATCAAAAAAACTAGAGTATGAGCTTAGCCGATATGAATGGAACATTATTGGACTAGAAGTGGGAGGGACAGGATTTGGTGAGAACATTGACTGAAAAGGCAACAAGATCTGGTACAGTGGCCAAGAGAAACATAAACCAACATGGGTGGCATTTATTGTCAGAAAGGAAGTAGTGGGGTGCATTATCGCTGTACACCGGCTTCCAGCAGGTTTAAATCAGCACCCGGGTGTCGGCCAAGCCCAAGAACATCACCATCATACAAACTATGCACCATCATCTGATAAATGCAGATGAAGAAGTAGAAGAATTTTTGAAGATCTTGAAGGACCATTAGAAATACCCAAGAAGGACATCATCATCGCCCCAAGGGGTTTTTAAAACGCCAAAGTAGGCCCTGATCTTACAACCAAGGGGGCCGGAACAGTTGGTCAGTTTGGAACTGGGGAGACCAACGACAGGGGACTACGTCTGTGGAGTTTCCCTGCCCCCACAGACTTACCATTCCCAAAATACCCTCTACCCCCACAAGCAGTCAAGGAGGACAACCTGGCATGCGCCAAATGGCAGACCATAACCAAATAAAATTTTATCTTAACCCCACGGCGCTCAAATCCAGCATCAACAGAGCCAGAACAAGAACCTACCCTGGAGCTGAAAATGGGGCAGCGACCACGACCTTGTGCTGCTGGTATTCAAAATGAAGCTGAAGAAAACAAACGCTGCAAACCCACGTATAAAATTTGACGTGGACAAACTGAAAAGTCCAGATGTCGAGGAGATCTTCCAAGCTAAGCTTGGCGGACGTTTTGCGGCATTAACCCTCCTGGACAATGACATCAATGACTCACTAACAACTTCAATGAGGCAGTCCGAGAAACAGCAGAGGAGGTACTCGGTCGTCAGAGGAAAAACACCAGCCATGGACTACCAATGACATCTTGGACCTCTGCAATACAAGAAGAGCACTGAAACCAACCAGGTCTTCCAACCCTAAAGAATACCGGGAGGCCAACAATCTCGTGAAGAAGTCAATGTTAAAGGCCAGAGAGAAGTGGATCAGTGATCAATGTGATGAGATCGAAAAAAGCATGAAAGTGGGCAACAGTAAAAGGCATACGACACCTGAAGAAACTCACCAAACCACTTCAAACCAAATCATCAGTCATTGAAGACAGCTCCGGAAACCTCCTTTACAGAAAGCTCAGCTGCATTGAACAGGTTTGGGCTGAATATTGTCAAGAACTGTACAAACTACCCAATACACCTGACAAGAGCATAATAGAAGAGAAAGCAGAACATCAAGAGCACCCTCGCCATTACCTATACTGAGGGAAGAAGTGGAAAAAGCCATCCACAGCTTACCAGTAGGAAAGTCCCCAGGAGCAGAAAAACATACCGCAGAGCTGCTCAAGGGATGGTGGCGAAACAGTCATCACATATGTTACAGCTATCTGTCAGAATTTTGGGAGACAAAACAGTGGCCACAGAATGGACACAATCACTCATTATACCCCCGCCCAAGAAGGGGAATTTACGCCAATGCCAAAACTATAGAACAATCAGCCTCATCAGCCACGCCAGCAAGATCATGCTCAAAGTTATTTTGAATCGACTCAAGAAGGAGGCAGAAAAACACCTTGCAGAGGAACAAGCTGGGTTCAGGGCAGGCAGGAGCACAATCGAACAGATTTTTAACTGCCACATCATGATGGAAAAGCATCTTCAACATCAGAGAGACCTGTTCCACAACTTCATCGACTTCTAGAAGGCTTTTGACAGAGTATGGCACGAAGGCCTGTGGCAGGTCCTCAGAATGTTTGGCATTGAAGAAGGACTAGTGCAAACCATTCAAGCACTATACAACACCGCAAGCAGTGCAGTCCTGAACAATCAGGTCGGAGACTACTTCAAAACCACAGTTGGGGTCCGACAAGGATGCCCGTTATCTCCAGTCCTGTTCAATCTGTTCTTGGAGAACATTATGAGAGAGACCCTCCATGACTTCCACTCTACCATCTCCATTGGCGGCAGACCCCTCAACAACTTACGATTTGCCGATGACATTGACCTCATGGGCGGAAGTAACACAGAGCTGCAAGATCTTACGACCAGACGAGAACAGAGCTGGAGCATATGGGATGGAGGTGAGCTCGGAGAAAAGTAAAGTACTTGTGAACAGCACGAGCAATGCCACTGCTAAAATTTACATGAACGGCCAACAACTGGAGGAGGTAGACGCTTTTAAATACCTCGGCGCTACACTCGCAAAGGACGGGCGATCGCGACAGAAATCAAAGTCAGAATAGCCATGGCAACATCTTCCATGACAAAACTCACCACCATATGGAAAAGTAAAGAGATCAGTTTCCCAATCAAACTAAAGCTCTACAAAGCCCTAATTCAGACGATCCTGCTGTAGGAAGTGAAACCTGGACATTGACTGCTGAAACGGCAAAGCGAATCCAGTCATTCGAAACAAAATGCCATTGAAAACTACTGGGCATATCCTGGAGAGAACGAAAGACCAATGAATTTGTCAAGAGTCAAATAACACGGCTGGCAGGTCCACAGGAACCCCTTCTCACCATCGTCAAGAAGAAAAAGCTGACATGGTTCGGCCACGTCACCCGCCACAACACTCTGCCCAAAACAGTACTGCAGGGAACACTCGAAGGTGGCAGAAGGAGGGGAAGACAGAACAAGTCATGGATGGACAACATCACAGAATGGACCAGGATGAATGACTCGGCACTACCGCGCAGAGCCGAGGACCGAGATGGATGGAGGAGGCTTACCACAGCATCGTCTTTCATGTCTCCCCCACGACCGCCAAGGTCATGGGTCTGATGATGATGATGACCCGTGTATTGATCCAGCAAGTCTATCAGAACGTGTTTATAATTGGTCCAATTCTTGTATATTAAGAGTTACTACACCTTAGCACGTGACTGATGTTGGGACAGCGCCCAGACGAACACTGAGATGAGTACGAATACAACTGCTGTACCAGCAACTGAGTAAAATTTGAATCCCAAATCTTTTGTTCGTTTCATTAACAATGAACAACACGAGCGAGCTGGCTGCCTTCGCGCACACCTTTACACACAGGTAAGAATTTGTATCGTTTAACGAATATTTTATAATTTTCCTGTTTCCGAGTTTTTAAGTTCCATTTTCGAGCAAACCACAGTTAACAAACCGGTCGTACCACAATGGCGCGTAGTCGCATTGAATGGGGCCCAGCAGTTCTAAGAACTATACGGAGACAGTGTTGAAGCGACGTTCATTCATTTCGCTAGCTATATGCGTCTCCCATAACATCTGTGTTAACTGTGAGCTCCTGAGGTCGTTTCTACATTTTTAAAAAAAGGAGGGGAAGATAGATATATTTTTTTCCAGCCCTGTCAGAAAGTGGACACGCCATGAAAAAACCCAACACCACCACCAAAGATCGTGAACATAAAAATGGAGGGAACTGACCAAAGAGCGCGGGGTCAGGCGTTTGTTAAGAACTTTGCTTTATTTTTTGGAAATAACTCTTTCCTGTCAGCTTACATTGTTTGCCACAATGAACTGATGCTGGTCACAGTGGTAAAGGTAACCACTTGCACCCCCACCCAAACACATTTTTTCTTAATCTCCAAGCAATAATTATAACAAGGTTGAAGCTGTGGGGGTAGATGAAATCTTATAATGATGTATGTTTATTTAACATATTTAGTTTTTGAAAAATTCATGAAGACATATATTTTTTGCCTGGTGCTGTGCAAAGAGTGATTCTGTGAAGTTGACTTCCACCTTAGGTTACCTTGCGGAGTCCTACTTTAGACATTTGCACCAACACTTTTGAAGGGACATCTTGAGCATTGTTGAATTGAAAAAAATTAAAATTTTGATTGGTAAAGCATCTCCTACAGGTAATTTTGCATGTTGGGTATACTCATGTCATCCATACCACCCGCCATAGCTGCCTTTCTTGAAAGCATTACTTCCACAGTAATTACGGTTAAGTGAGGTGGAGAGGGACCCTCACATTCTCGAATTGCGTTGGTGAAAGAAATGAGTGTGCAAAAATAGTATCGGCAACCTTGTGTGTGTAAACTGTAGTAAATGTACATGGTAACAGCGGTGGTTGTCATGTTTTATGACTGAAAAAAGAAAAATATCAGCAGCGCAAGAGCAGACAGGGGAGGGCGAATCTTTCATTGTAATGGCTGGCGATTTTTTTTAAAATGGTGACCTGTAACCTCTTGCTCCTTACCATCCCCACCCACATCCCTCTTCCTCTACCTTTGCCTCTAACTGTAGGCTCTCTGTGCTGGTGCTTTGCCGATCTCTCATCACTTAAGGGGTTGCTTTGATGTAGGCTCTAGTGTAGTCGGC
This sequence comes from Rapana venosa, assembly GCA_028751875.1. Lineage (NCBI taxonomy): Eukaryota > Metazoa > Mollusca > Gastropoda > Neogastropoda > Muricidae > Rapana > Rapana venosa. Next base: position 24,827,061 of record CM054167.1, on the reverse strand, counting down.
ACTTGACTGGCCATGCTGGCTGCCCTCCCTCACCCCACCCCTCTCCACCATCCACCTACCTTCCTTCTCAACCAAAAAAAAAAAAAAAAAAAAAAAAAAAAGGGTGAAAGGGTGGCGACGCGTTCTCCCGCTCTCCCCGGGGAGAGCAGCCCGAATTTCACGGAGAGAAATCTGCCATGACTTAAAGTGGTATGCAATAAAATCTGAGCGCTTTGATTTGTTGCTTTACAAGATTCAGCGCTATATAATTTCCATACATTATTATTATTATTATTATTATTCTCCTTAAATGATTCTCTCTCTGCGACAGCCCCCCTCTCTCTCTCTCTTCTCTCTCTCTCTCGCTCTCTCTTCCGCTCCCTCTTTGTCTTCACCGACTGCTTTCTCTCTCTCTCTCTCTCTCTCTCTCTCTCTCTCTCTCTCTCTCGTGTGGAACAACCGAAATGTCGAACGACACATTCCAGTCAGCCCCTGTACTGTCATACCAAGAGACGTTGACACCGCTCGACATTGCACTGAACGGAGTGGTTGTCACTGTGCCACTCTCTCGGTCCAGTTTGAAACGGGCGTATGAAGACCCACGGTATGCTATGCAGCTCTTCCAGTCCTGTAGACCTGTGTCTGCCCAGGGAGGGTCAGGGCAGGTGCAGGTACTGCAGAGCTCTGTACCTTCATCCACCTTCATACAACAGACAGCCCAGAGCACAGTTGTTCATGCAAAGAAGAGTAGTGGCCATTCAGCAAACACAGCAAAGGAAGGTGAAACTGTGCTGGCCACTGAGCTTTGTTCGCACTGCTTCAGTGTTTCTCTCCCTGCTGATACTGTATTATGGGTCCAGTGACTTGAATGGGATAGTGTGTGCAAATTATAACAGCCTTTGTGACTACAGTGCCAGTGCATGTCATCCATCTTTGAATGAGTCGTTTCCTCAACTCCACTGGATACAGATGTTGGCAACGGCTCAATTCATGGAAGGGAAGCATATCCCTTTCTTGTGTACAATCAGTGTTTCTTTACGTGAAGAAGACAATTGGGGTGTGATTGAAAATCTTTCTGTCTTTGCTATTGTTTTCATTTCGGCATTTTTGCTGCAATGTGGAGACATTGAATCAAACCCTGGACCTGGAAGAGAAGTAAGAAATGATGTCCACCACAGTGTAACAGAACAATTTCCACCTTCGTCTTACTTTGTGCATAATTTTGTTTCAACGTCTACACCATATGCTGCACCTTTCCCTGTCCCCCCTCCCCTTTCATCCACCCATGTTCCATCTACTACCTTTGCTTCCCTTCAAGCTGCGGATCTGCGATGGATGCAGAACATGGTGGACCACCTAGGGGGCTCCTTGAACTACTTGGCAGACAACATGTCAAGACACCTGCAGGAGATGAGCCAGAACCAAGCTGCTCTGACCAGAGACTTGAGTCATGTCAGAGACTGCAATGAAACCCTCATGGCAGAGAACAACCGGTTGAAGGCTGACGTAGAATGCCTGAAAAACAAATGTAACTATTTGGAACAGGAATGCAAGCAACTTGGTGATCAACAACGATTTTGTTTTGACACAGCAAACAATCTTGGTGAAGAGGTGGACAAACTTGAGGCGCATTCCAAAAACAACAACCTGCGTTTCTTCAATGTGTATGAAGGTCCCAAAGAGGACAGCAAAATGTGCAGAGAGAAAGTTGTCAAACTTCTGAACAAATTCTATGACAGCAAGGTATGGACAACTGCTGACATAGAATATGCCTACCGTCTCGGAAGAAGACAACAAAACCACAGTCGACCTCGTGTTCTCATTGTGTGCTTCCACACCTGGCCAGACAAGCTGTTTCTCTTGGAGAACAGAGACATGAGAAAGAAGATGGCTGAGGAGCTGGGCGTGCATGTTGCGGCTGAGCTGACCACTCGACAGCAAAAGGTCCTACAGGAGCTGAAGAACCAGGGCAGAGATGCCTATTTTCGTAATGGGCGTCTCCTGTACAGAAACAATGACTCCCAGGGTCGGGGGTTCCGCAAAAACACAAACTCCAGATCCTCTGTCAGACATCCACCCAGAAGAGAGCACGGTGCAGAACAGACAGCACGTGAAGAGAATGCAAAACAGCCTTCACAGTGCCCACCCTCTCCAGTACATTCCCCATCCAGCATGAACGGAAACGGGACAATCGCCTCAACAAATGACCACAGACGGGAGATGCCAACAAGGAACCACAGGAGCCTACCAAACCCAGTCAGGAAGCAAACGCATGACGAAACGGGCAGAAAACTGAGTCACAGCAACAGTGGCAGCTGCTCGCACACCTGAGGTCAGCGTGTCACTCCAAACCAACAACGTCCGGACTCTAGCCTGTGAAAATCCTGGCCCCATGAAGAGGTACACATGTGCAACAGCACAAGAGACAGTGACTGCACCAGGTCGGAGCACACAAGCACCCCCCTGTTTCACCACAGGAGACAGTGACGGGGCAGCGCCACTCTGTTGTCCCCCCCTGTGGGCAAATCAGGATCCTGTTAACAGCCTCAAAACAACAAGGCTGCTACCGGAGACTCAGCTGATGCAATGTTCGACCTGGACAGTCGACCTTTGTCAAGCAGAGACTTGTGTCAGAAGAAAATCAGGTGACGTTTCCATTTGTTCCAACAGGCGACAAGAGGCTGTCGGATGGGCCTTAATGAAGTGTAGGAAGCAAACAAACTTCTATCTCGGTCATTTTTCTGTTGAAAATGAACTGATTTCAACACCCTAGTTGTGCTTCCACAAATACATTCAGTAGACTAAATGCAGACACACAGTTACAGAAACCTAAAAACACAGACACCAGATGTAATGTCACCATCACGGACTCGGCCATGCCAGTGATATTCACTGATACTCTCTGGTCAAAACTACTTTTCCTTTTGTTGCTATACAACCTTGAAGTGACTACTTGCTTATTTTGATCCTGTGTGTAGTCATCATTCTTTATAATTTTGAATTTCATATTTCTCTTGTGAGCATTTATTTCCACAAATTCCCTAGTTTTCTTTTCCAGATATTATGTTACTATTTCACCTCCTGTCAAATTAACTAATGCAGCCACTGCGAGGTTATCTGGTGGTGCAGCTTTTCTCATAAGAAATCGATTTAAAAACCAAACACTTATGATGGAAACAGAATATGACAACTGTATTGTAGTTAAGATATCTAAAAAGCTTACAGGTTGGACAACAGACTGTGTTTTGCTTGGGATGTATTTGCCCCCATATCAAAGTATGTATTATAATGAGACTGATATTTATAATGGCGTTTCCTTGCTTGAGCAATGTTTGTTGACATTTTTTTAAGTTTTGGTGATCTTCCCGTTATAATATGTGGGGATTTGAATGCAAGGACTGGTGGGGGAAATGGTAGGGATATTCATATTTTTGATAGTGAAGATACGTCTGAGGAGAGAGAGTTTTGTGCACGTGTTTCTAAGGATGATGTCAGTAATGATTTTGGACGTTATTTGCTGAACATATGTGATCAATTTAATCTGGTCATAACTAATGGCTTTTTACCTGGTGATGATTCAGGAGACTTTACTTATATTGCTCACAATGGGGCCAGTATTATTGACTATTTCATTTTGTCTAGAAGCATCATTGACTTTGGCCTCAGCTTTCATGTGTCCACCAGAATTGAATTTAAACATATGCCTATCGAGTTAAAGGTTAAGCTGTCTGAATACATAGAGACTGATGGAGAAACCAAAAAAGTAACTATAATTAAATACGTTTGGGATGAGGATAAGGCTGCTGAATTTAGTTCAATGTTTCTCACAGAAAAAGTGTCTCTATTGTTGACGAATGCACATGAGTTAATAGAAAGTGATATAAATAATGCCTTGGCTAGATTTAATGAAGCAATGCATATAGCAGGTTTATGTATGAAAAAACGAATCACAATTGGCGATAAATCTAAACATGTCTGGTTTGATGGTGAATGCAGAGAAAAGCGACGCCTCTTGAGGCAAGCTTTAAGGAAATACAAAGTGTTAAAACACCAGCTTGACAAAGCAGATGACAGCAGAAAATATTACACAGAAAAAAGTAAAGAATATAAAAATTTGCTTCTAGAGAAAAAGAACAAGTTCTTAATACACTACATTCAAGTTTCAAAGATCCCAAGAAGTTTTGGAGAACTGTTAAAACATTGACTAGAAAGCAAACTGTACAAAGTGATATTACCTTGAATGTATGGTTTAACCATTTCAAAGATCTCTTTTCTCCAAGCTCATATGAGTACACCTGTATTGGTGAAAATGAAATAGAACTGGTATCTTATGACAGCAACACTGATATATGTAGTGATCTTGATTGCAGCATAACAGAAAATGAGGTATATGATGCTCTAAAAGTATTAAAAGATAACAAGGCACCTGGACCAGATGGCTTAATTAATGAGTTTTATAAGTAATCCAATTCATATATTGCTTCATTCCTTGTAAAATATTTCAATCAGCTCTTTGAACTAGGAACATATCCACATGAATGGTCTGAGTCAGTAATACATACTCTACATAAGAAAGGAGATATTAATTGTCCTGATAATTACAGAGGAATATCTTTGTTGAATGTGTGTAGTAAAATATATAGCTATATCTTGAACAAACGTCTTACCACATGGGCAGAGGAAAATAAGATTATAAACGAATCTCAAGCAGGTTTCGTCGGAACTACAGTACTGTTGATCACATATTTACTCTTTTTGCTTTAGTACAGAAGCAGCTTCTCATTCACTGTAAACTGTATGTAGCATTTATCGATTTTAGAAAAGCTTTCGATTTAGCAGATAGACACCATCTCTGGGCTGTTCTTAGAAAAAACGGTATCAAAGGTAGGATGTATAGAGCCATTAAAAGTATGTATAAGGTCGTTAAAGCAAGAGTAAGGGTTGGTAGAGATTTAACAGATATGTTTTTCTGCCCTCTTGGTGTAAAACAAGGAGAAGTATGCAGCCCAATTTTGTTTTCTTTTCTAATAAATGAGTTGGCCATCGACATTCAAGCTTCAGGCAAACATGGCATTCAGCTGTCCCCAGAGGATGTTTCTGAAATTTTTATCTTGTTATTTGCTGATGACGTTCTTCTACTATCTTATTCAGTAATAGGTCTTCAGCAACAACTGAACATTTTAAAAGGTACTGCTAACAGACTTGGCCTCAGTGTGAATTTTGACAAGTCGAAGGTCATAGTATTCAGGAAAGGTGGATACATTTCATCGAAAGAAAAATGGCTATACGGTAACACAAAATTGGAGATAGTCAATTGTTACAAATATCTAGGAGTTATCTTTTCCACTGGCTTAACTTTTTCATACGCATTAGATGATATGGCTCTTAGAGCAAGAAAAGCAACTGTTTGTATTTTGAAACTGTTATGGACAGTTGGTGACCAGTCCCCACCATTATTTTTCAAATTGTTTGACTGCCAAATTCAGCCAATGTTAACATATGGCTCTAAAGTTTGGGCGTTAATGGCAGACCACAAGACTATTGAACTTGTTCATACATTTGCGTTGAAAAGGTTACTCAATGTCAGTATCAGAACACCTAATGCTCTAATTTATGCAGAGACTGGAAGATATCCACTCTATGTAATTACTCACACTAGATGTATAAAATATTGGCTGAAGATGATGACAATGCCTGAACACAGATTTCCGCTAAAAGCTTACAAAATGTTGTACAACCTTCATTGCAACAATAAGAATAATTGGGTCTCCAAAATATGTTTCACATTGTATCGTTAGTAATAATACATGAAAACAATGTGGACATTTATATAGCGCTTGAATCTTGTAAAGCAACAATCAAGAGCTTCAGATTGTTGATTCGGCTGATCAGTCCCCGGGAGATCTGGAGAAGCGTCGCACTTAGCGCTGCGCCACCCTTTAATCAAACCTTTTTGTTTTTTTTATTTTTTTATTTTTTTGGCTGCAGCTGTATTATTCCTATCAGAGATGGCCATTTTTTCTAAGATGTTTGAAGGGACAACTCTCTTGTTGCGTGGGTTTTTTTTACGTGCGCTAAATAATTACGTGTAAACCACGGGACCTCGGTTATCGTCCATCCGAACGACTTTGAGGCCCAGAACCACCAACTCATGTCTAAGTGGATGGGGGAAAAATTCCGGTCCAAACGGGGTACGAACCGCCGCACACTTCAACAACGCACTTTCTGCTTTCTAGACATGGCGTTACCTCTAGAACCACCTTCCATATGGTTTGGTATCATGTGTTGGAAAACCAAGGGGTCACATGATTTAATTCTTTTTGCGTGAATTCAGACATGGACTTATAGATTGTTTTCATCAAGGACGTGGAATAATAGTGCTCTGGAGAACGATTTTATTTTATACTCTGTAAATCTGTTCCTGAGTCTACCAAAGCCGTGTTGAAGAGAAGAATTAGCTGTAAGAAAACAGTTGTCACGTTTTGAGATTTGGTGTTCACCATTAAAAACTCATAGTTCGACAGTGCTCAATCAGTAGATGTTTTTTTGTCCATTTTGTTAAAGATGTCTGAATCGGAAGTTCACTTTTTGTTGGTGTGTCCATATATGTGTGAAATTAGGGAAAATACTTACCTTCCTAATTTTTTCTCATCGACCTCTGGGTTTTGCGCGACACTTCTGATGGCATGAAAAAACATCGTAAAGCATGCTTTGCATGTATATGATCGAAGCTTATCAAAAGAGGCGAAATGAAACAGAAAAACCAATGACATGACTTCTTAAATCAAGCAAACAGGTGTATATTTTCTTGAAAACAAGGAAAATCTTGAATATTTCAATTTTGGTATGCCATTCTCAACTTTAATGAGAAATGAGCTAATTGCATTGTAAAGGACATTTTATGGTGTGTGCATGCACTCACAATGTGTTGTGTTAATATATAGGTGTAAGTATGTGTAGGTCGTGTGTGTGTGTGCGTGGGTGGTGCTGAGAGAGAAGCAGAGGGCGAGACAGACGAGAGAGATGAAGAGTGCACATATGACTGATCTTTGTGATGGCAACCTGAAATGTGACAATTAATTTAAGTGAAGTGTATTAGCTTTGGTTGGTTTCTCTCAAGATGTCTGAACCTCATGTCACGGCCAAATAGCCTGGAAACATTAAAATAGTGCAAGTTCCGAGTTCTCCAATCTCGTGCAGTCCTGTGTCTTTTTCTGTTTGTCTCTCGGTGTCTGTCTCTCTTTCTCTGTGTCTCTCTCCCTCTTTCTTTCTATCTGTAACACACAAACATACAAAGCATGTCCTTGTTCTCAGATACTGGCCAGCAATGTACTACAGAAGACGCCAAAGATGTCAGCCCCTTGGTACTCAAGCAGAAGACACCAGAGATGTCATCATTCCCTTGGTACTCAAGCAGAAGACACCAGAGATGTCATCATTCCCTTGGTACTCAAGCAGAAGACACCAGAAATGTCATCATTCCCTTGGTACTCAAGCAGAAGACACCAGAGATGTCATCAGCCCCTTGGTACTCAAGCAGAAGACGCCAGAGATGTCATAATTCCCTTGGTACTCAAGCAACATCTTCCATGACAAAACTCACCACCATATGGAAAAGTAAAGAGATCAGTTTCCCAATCAAACTAAAGCTCTACAAAGCCCTAATTCAGACGATCCTGCTGTACGGAAGTGAAACCTGGACATTGACGGCTGAAACAGCAAAGCGAATCCAGTCATTCGAAACAAAATGCCATAGAAAACTACTGGGCATATCCTGGAGAGAACGAAAGACCAATGAATTTGTTAAGAGTCAAATAACACGGCTGGCAGGTCCACAGGAACCCCTTCTCACCATCGTCAAGAAGAAAAAGCTGCATGGTTCGGCACGTCACCCCCCACAACACTCTGCCCAAAAAAGTATGCAGGGAACACTCGAAGGGGCAGAAGGAGGGGAAAACAGAACAAGTCATGGATGGACAACATCACAGAATGGACCAGGATGAATGACTCGGCACTACTGCGCAGAGCCGAGGACCGAGATGGATGGAGGAGGCTTACCACGGCATCGTCTTTCATGTCTCCCCCACGACTGCCAAGGTCACGGGTCTGATGATGATGATGACCCGTGTCTTGATCCAGCAAGTCTATCAGAACGCGTTTATAATTGGTCCAATTCTTGTATATTAAGAGTTACTACACCTTAGCACGTGACTGATGTTGGGACAGCGCCCAGACGAACACTGAGATGAGTACGAATACAACTGCTGTACCAGCAACTGAGTAAAATTTGAATCCCAAATCTTTTGTTCGTTTCATTAACAATGAACAACACGAGCGAGCTGGCTGCCTTCGCGCACACCTTTACACACAGGTAAGAATTTGTATCGTTTAACGAATATTTTATAATTTTAAGAATTTGTATCGTTTAACGAATATTTTATAATTTTCCTGTTTCCGAGTTTTTAAGTTCCATTTTCGAGCAAACCACAGTTAACAAACCGGTCGTACCACAATGGCGCGTAGTCGCATTGAATGGGGCCCAGCAGTTCTAAGAACTATAGGGAGACAGTGTTGAAGCGACGTTCATTCATTTCGCTAGCTATATGCGTCTCCCATAACATCTGTGTTAACTGTGAGCTCCTGAGGTCGTTTCTACATTTTTAAAAAAAAGAGGGGAAGATAGATCTATTTTTTTCCAGCCCTGTCAGAAAGTGGACACGCCATGAAAAAACCCAACACCACCACCAAAGATCGTGAACATAAAAATGGCGGGAACTGACCAAAGAGCGCGGGGTCAGGCGTTTGTTAAGAACTTTGCTTTATTTTTTGGAAATAACTCTTTCCTGTCAGCTTACATTGTTCCACAATGAACTGATGCTGGTCACAGTGGTAAAGGTAACCACTTGCACCCCCACCCAAACAATTTTTTTTAAATCTCCAACCAATAATTATAACAAGGTTGAAGCTGTGGGGGTAGATGAAATCTTATGATGTATGTTTATTTAACATATTTAGTTTTTTAAAAAATTCATGAAGACATATATTTTTTGCCTGGTGCTGTGCAAAGAGTGATTCTGTGAAGTTGACTTCCACCTTAGGCTACCTTGTGGAGTCCTACTTTAGACATTTGCACCAACACTTTTGAAGGGACGTCTTGAGCATTGTTGAATTGGAAAAAAATGTTGATTGGTAAAGCATCTCCTACAGGTAATTTTGCATGTTGGGTATACTCATGTCATCATACCACCCGCCATAGCTGGCTTTCTTGAAAGCATTACTTCCACAGTAATTACGGTCAAGTGAGGTGGAGAGGGACCCTCGCATTCTCGAATTGCGTTGGTGAAAGAAATGAGTGTGCAAAAAATAGTATCGGCAACCTTGTGTGTGTAAACTGTAGTAAATGTACATGGTAACAGCGGTGGTTGTCATGTTTTATGACTGAAAAAAGAAAAAGAGCAGCAGCGCAAGAGCAGACAGGGGAGGGCGAATCTTTCATTGTAATGGCTGGTGATTTTTTTTAAAAATGGTGACCTGTAACCTCTTGCTCCTTACCATCCCCACCCACATCCCTCTTCCTCTACCTCTGCCTCTAACTGTAGGCTCTCTGTGCTGGTGCTTTGCCGATCTCTCATCACTTAAGGGGTTGCTTTGATGTAGGCTCTAGTGTAGTCGGCACTTGACTGGCCATGCTGGCTGCCCTCCCTCACCCCACCCCTCTCCACCATCCACCTACCTTCCTTCTCCTTAAATGATTCTCTCTCTGCGACTGCCCCCCCCCCCCCCCCCTCTCTCTCTCTCTCTCTCTCCTCGCTCTCTCTGTCCTGCCTCCCCCTCTCTTGTCTCTCACCGACTGCTTCTCTCTCTCTCTCTCTCTCTCTCTCTCTCTCTCTCTCTCTCTCTCCTCTCTCGCTCTCTCTCTCGTGTCAGTCCTGTCTGTCTTTTTCTCTGTCTCTCTGTGTCTGTCTCTCTCTGTGTCTCTCTCCCTCTTTCTTTCTATCTGTAACACACAAACGTACAAAGCATGTCCTTGTTCTCAGCTACTGGCCAGCAATGTACAACCTCCACAGAAGACGCCCAAGATGTCAGCCCCTTGGTACTCAAGCAGAAAACACCAGAGATGTCATCAGCCCCTTGGTACTCAAGCAGAAAACACCAGAGATGTCATCATTCCCTTGGTACTCAAGCAGAAGACACCAGAGATGTCATCGGCCCCTTGGTACTCAAGCAGAAGACACCAGAGATGTCATCATTCCCTTGGTACTCAAGCAGAAGACACCAGAGATGTCATCATTCCCTTGGTACTCAAGCAGAAGACACCAGAGATGTCATCATTCCCTTGGTACTCAAGCAGAAGACACCAGAGATGTCATCAGCCCTGGTACTCAAGCAGAAGACACCAGAGATATCATTCCCTTGGTACTCAAGCAGAAGACACCAGAGATGTCATCATTCCCTTGGTACTCAAGCAGAAGACACCAGAGATGTCATCATTCCCTTGGTACTCAAGCAGAAGACACCAGAGATGTCATTATTCCCTTGGTAGTTTAAAAGCATCACCACTTTCTGCATACCCTGAACATGTTTCAGGTGTGATTTACTGTGACTGGAAATAAAACACTGTTCCAAGCATGTAGTGTATGTGTGTGTGGGGGGGAAGGGGGGGGGGGGGAGGTGAGAGAGAGAATGGGAGGGGGGGGGGAGAAAGAGGCATTTTTGTTTAGCTAATGTCAATGTTAATGGAAGTAACACTACATGCTTGGAACAGTGAATTATTTCCAATAAGCAAATGGTTGATGCCATGGATATATGATATTATACTATTATATATATTATACTATTATTATACTTTTCGTCTTTTTCACCTGTCCTATTCAACTGGTCCTTTTATGGATTTTTTTTTGATGTTATGGGTGGGATCACTAGTACTATAATAATTGTTCTAGATATCGCTTCAATGTTTGGTATGATAGTCTGGTTGGTGGAGGGCTTTTCGTGATTATATGTGGGGTTCCTTGTTTTGTTTACATGATTTTTTTTAAAAATTGGGGGGCGTGTTTGTTATTTCCCCCTTTCCTCTCAATACTCCCTGCCTGTCCTTTTCCATCGCTTATTATTGTTGCTTTGTTGTTGCTCTTAGTGGTGGTGGGTAATTATCATAATCATTTGCTTTCAGTAATTCACTCTCATCATTGCCCACTTACTTACAGTAGGTTACATCAATAACTAACTGTGATGTCTGTGTTTTCGTTTTTCAGGAAATGAAAATTAAAGAATTTTTTTTTTTAATAAAACAAATTTATGTCCATCCACATTCATTTAGTTTTTCTCACAAACTAAATACAACAGTTGAAAAATGAAATAATTGTCTCTTGTTTTCAATCTTGAACACTTTCAATGTCGTTTGTTTTTCTTATACATTCTATCACATTCTTTAAAAGCTTGTCCTTGTATTAATGTGCTATCATTCAAATTGCACAGGTAAACAACTTATTACATTGACACTGGTTTAATCCACCATATTGATACAGAACTCTCCGGCCCACTTCCTGTGACCTTCTACTCTATAGCAGTTACTTCCCTTGCATTATTGTTTATGAAACACCGTGGATACGACAGTTATGAATATGAAATAAAGAGTTATTGTAACCTGATATTACTTGTTTAAATAAAAATCTGTTGTTTCATGTTTTGTTTTTGTTGGTTTTTATATTTGTTTTTTAAATCTAATGTGTTATGTTTATTTTATATAGAGGATAATGGAATAAGCTACCATGTACTTTTTTTACATCCAGTCCCCGTGTGTATGCGATTTTGTAAATTTTGTCACCTGTTCCACCGGCGCACAATGGCCTACTCTTCCGAAAAGTGGAACAAGATTTAACATGTGCGCAAGATGTTCTGCGTGCGTTCCCACATGGGGCCTTGGTTTATAGTCTCATTCAAAGGACAGTGGAGTCTGCACTGATATAAACTCCAGGGGGAAAATATCCCCTTGAACAGGTTTTGGACCTGGGTCGTCAGATTATGATCACAAAATTCTAACCACTAGGCCATCACGTCCCCCCTTGTGTGTGTGTGTTCTTTAATTTAACGTCTTTTCACATCAAGTGATATTAGACAATATACTCTGTGTGTCTATGTGTATGTGAGAGAGAAGAGCATGCCTATACATGTTTGTGTATGTGTTATACTGTATGAGCATGCGCAAGTGTGTGTGTCTGTGTGTGTGCAAAAGTATACACTAGAGCAATTATGAATCTGTACATAGTAGTTGTTTTTTTAAATAGGGAGGAGAGGGGGTCCTAACATGTCAAAAATTCAACAAAATCAAATATAACTTTAACAGAAACATTTTTTTTTTTTTTAAAGAAAACTCGACCAACTGGGCTTTTACTCAAGCCTTTCACTATTTCTAGATAACATTTTAAGATTATAAGATAAAATGTCTGAGAGATAAACAAACAGAATCAATGTTAGACAACCAAGCCAGCAAAAACTGTTTTAACATATCACAGTAGAAAACAACACGTCTCGGCATAATCTGATTACCACAAATACATGACACATTTTGAATGAATTTACTTTTCTGGGTATTCAGTCTAAATCTGTATATCAGACTTAACAGTCTATGACTTGCATTTTTTATAACAGAGACACCTTTACGCTTAGACTCGATTCATTCACAACTGGAACATCCTCTTGAATGGTATGTATCATGATATAGAATGTCAAACTGGTTCCAGCAAGTTTTCTTTAGAAGACAATATTCCTCTTTTAAGGACAGCGGAATCTGTATTTTGACTGAAATTTGATTCTTCATAGCCCCCCTTTTTTTGGCTGTACAATCTGCCCATTCATTTCCCCATAGACCACAATGAGATGGTATCCAGAAAAACTGTACACGGGTACCGCCTATGAATAGTTTTTTTAAAAAATAAACTCTAGAAGTGAACAATTCCAGTTCCAATCTAGTATTAAAAGAATCTAAAGACTGTAGAACAGCCTTGGAATCATCACAGAGTAATACTTGTAAATGTGTAAACGGAAAATTTTAGCAGGTAAATTAAAGCCATTACAATAGCAACCAGCTCAGCTGAGAAAATATAAAAGATTTTTCTAATGTAACAAGACCGTTCAATTTTCAGAGCTGGAATTACAAATCCAGCACCTGCAACATTATTATTATGTACAGAGCTGTGTGTGTGTGTGTGTGTACGCGCGCGCACGTTTGGCATTGTATCGCTTTAAAGAATTGTTATTTCTACTGAGTCTGTTTTATTCTTATTTGTTGCTGTAATATTATGGTAGTTAAATATTACCGATAAAGTTGTTTCTTGTTCTTAGATAGATGGCTTGATGGAAAAAAGCAAATGCATTGCTAATTCAATGTATCATCCAGAAATAAAAATTTGACTTCGACTTTGAGTATGTGCAGCCGTATGGGAATGTTGTGCATGCATACTGTTGCACACTTTTGCAGGGATGAATCTATGACTGGCCTGAGTATCACTGATGTTTGGGTGTTCAATTCTTTTTTCAAGATGTGTGGGCAATTGGAAGAAAGCAGTTATGCTGATCTTTGAACACTGTGCGGTTGTACTTTTCTGTGAGAACAGTCAACTCAAAGGCTAAAACAACTGAACAATTTTAAATAATGGGGAGCAATTATTACACCCATGCACACACGCACACAGTGTCACATGTATGCACACACAGAGTGTCACACACACACAACACACACAAACACACACAGTACCTGAACAATCTGAAGGAGGCAGATGAAGTGCACCTCCTACTGGTCACCATATTCAGACAAGGAATCTGCAAAAGAGAACATGAATCAGCGAGTCAACTGACTGTTCTATTAACGTTCCATCCTAGCTCATATACATCAAAGATAAAAACAAATATAAAACACACACACACACACATTAAAAACAACAGGTCCATTATTTCAGTCACAGAATTAAACAGGCACACAATCTCCCCCCACCCAACCCACCCACCCACCAATCCTTGTGTGTGTGTGTGTGTGTGTGTGTGTGTGTGTGAGTGTGAGTGTGTGTGTGCGTGTGTGTATTGTTTTGTTGTTGTTGGTTTGGTTTTTTTGGGGGGAGTGCAGTTTACATTTTTGTAATAAATGTATCAGATGAAATAAGCAATATGATAGCTTACTATTTTCAAAACCTACTTATCAGGGGACGGGATAGCTCAGTGGTCGGAGCACTCGCTTTCCCCCAGCCCAAGTTAAGCAGCGTCGAGCGTGGTTACCAGTTGGATGGGTGACCGTTTGCGCGCCTTGGCTTCAGTACAGTTCCCCCAGTTCACCTAGCTGTAAATGGGTACCTGTCCTCTCTAGGGTCAGGGAAGGTAAAGCAGTGAGGGAGAGGAGATGGGCGCCGCCCTCAATATGCTGGCCCTAGAGAAGTGAGGTCTCTGACGCCTCGCTCCCCTACAACCTTATAGGTTATGGGACTCCTTTACCTTTTTTACCTTTTACTTATGTTCAAATTGATGCTCCAATAACAAATCTAAAATATACATTCACTATCTTCAAATAAGGATTGATACCTAAAGCATAATTTTTCACATTTGCCTACATCCATATTGATTCTTGCTATCTGTTCTTCCACTGAGTACTTCATTTCTAGCATTTTCTCAAGTACATGAAAATTTGGCATACATTTTCTCAAGTTTGCATTGTATCTTGCAAAATGATATGGTCAAATGTGTTATCACTGTAGAAATCTTTATTAGTTCCAAACAGTATGACATTTTCAGTAAGGGATATGTTTGCTGTCACCTTTTAACTGATCTTCAATAATTTTCCAAATATTCGTCACATATTCACAGTGCCAAAACACATGTTCAATGCTGTCCTTTTGTGAAATGCAGAACGAATTATGGTTTGCTACCAGTCCCATTCCTTTTAGCAATACATTTGTGGTAATAATTCTATGCACTATTCCTTTTTTTATGCTCCTTGGCTAGATCTGCAAGGTTCACCAATGGTAATATTTTGCACATGCGGCCATTTTTGTTCACTATGAAGGTAGCTGCATTCCAACTTCAGGGACATCCTAGTCTGAAATCATTTAATCTTAACATCTTTTCTGAAATCATTTATCTTAACATCTTTTCTGAAATCATTTATCTTAACATCTTTTCTGAAATCATTTATCTTAACATCTTTTCTGAAATCATTTAATCATCTTTTCTGAAATCATTTAATCTTATCTTTTCTGAAATCATTTATCTTAACATCTTTTCTGAAATCATTTATCTTAACATCTTTTCTGAAATCATTTATCTTAACATCTTTTCTGAAATCATTTATCTTAACATCTTTTCTGAAATCATTTATCTTAACATCTTTTCTGAAATCATTTAATCTTAACATCTTTTCTGAAATCATTTAATCTTAACATCTTTTCTGAAATCATTTATCTTAACATCTTTTCTGAATCAATTCATCTTTCTGAATCATTAACATCTTTTCTGAAATCATTTATCTTAACATCTTTTCTGAAATCATTTAATCTTAACATCTTTCCTGAAATCATTTAATCTTATCTTTTCTGAAATCATTTAATCTTATCTTTTCTGAAATCAATCTTAACATCTTTTCTGAAATCATTTAATCTTACTTAACATCTTTCCTGAAATCATTTAATCTTATCTTTTCTGAAATCATTTAATCTTAACATCTTTTCTGAAATCATTTAATCTGATCTTTTCTGAAACCATTTAATCTTATCTTTTCTGAAATAATTTAATCTTATCTTTTCTTAAATCGTTTAATCTTAACATCTTTCCTGAAATGATTTAATCTTATCTTTTCTGAAATAATTTAATCTTAACATCTTTTCTGAAATCATTTAATCTTAACATCTTTTCTGAAACCATTTAATCTTATATTTTCTGAAATCATTTAATATTAACATCTTTCATTTTATGCATTATTAAGCAGCAGGAATCTCACTTAAATTTCACAGAAAAGAACTTTCCACTCCACTTTTGACAACACTTTGGTCTCAATTCAACTACTATACTGTAACATAACTGTGTTCCTTTTCACATCAAACACTATTTACTTGGGGCAGCCATTGGACTTTGCTGCTGTGTTCTCCTGTATACTCCACTTCCTTTTGACATCAAATACAGTTTACTCAGGGCAGAATTTAAAGAGTTTGCTGCTGTTTTATCCTGTACACTTCACTTCCCTTTTCTCCAAAGGTTGCAATCATACCTTTACCCCAGGACATTTTTATCAACTCAACATAATTATGTCATACCTTCATTCACATCATCAGCAAATAGGGACAGAGATGAAAGACAAACTATAATTACCAATGTTGAAAGTCAGGGAAATAAGTTTATATGCCGGGGCATGTGATGGAGATAATTCTTATTGGTAAATCAAATAATGGTGAGTATGCATGCACTAACGCATGACACCTCCCCCCTCTTTTCATGCACGCATGCATATATGCATTGTACACACAGACTGTAGTTCTAAGGAATGAACTTAATCCTAGGGACAGCTAGACAACAGATGGGTCTTTTTTTATATTTTAAAGATTCTTTTATATCGAGGATAATGGACTAAGCACTTATGTGCTTTTTTACATCCAGTCCCCATGTGTATGCGGTTTTGTAAATTGTCATCTGTTCCCACTTCTAGGGAAGGTTTCAGCCCTGCCTTTTTTGTTTGTTTGGTTGGTTTTTTCCTCTGCTAGAGCTCTAAGTTTTACCAATGGTCAGATTTTTGCATATGCGTCCATTTTTCCCCCCTCACCACTGAAATAGCCACATTCTGACTTCAGGGATGGTGTCTAATCAGGATGCTTGTGTGCATGCATATTTGAAATGTTATCCGTTCATACGGGCACGAAATGGCCTACTCTTCTGAAAGGTGGAATGTGTTTTAACGTGTGCAAAAGATATTCTGCATGTCTTTGCACATGGGACCTTGGTTTAGAGACTGATATGAAGGACTTCAACATTCAGTTCTATTTTCTCATCAAATTGGGAAGAAAGGGCAAGGCTGGAATTGAACCCAGAATCTCATGGCTTACTTGTTAGGCTGGTTTAACCATCCTGCCGCCTTCCTTCTAACATTCTTTCACTTAAGGGGTGGGGGTAGTGGGTGGAGCTGAGCCTCATTCCTACTATAATCCCCCCCCCTCCCACCTCATTCCTCAGCTACAGCTCCGAGGTTCACCAATGGTAAGATTTTTGTATGTGCGACCATTTTTATCCCACAATAAAGGCAGCCACATTCTGACCTCGGGGATGATGTCTAAACACAACATTACTATGCATATATATTTTGTCATCCCATTCTTACCAGCATGAATGGCCTACTCTTCATAAAGGCAGAATGGATTTTACGATGTGTGCAAGATGATCTGCATGAGTTCACACAGTGGGCCTCAGCTTATAGTCTATTACAAAGGATTTTTGGGGGAGTGGAGTCAGTACTGATGACCTCCAGGGGTAAATCCTCCTGAAAGGGCATCTTGATGGTGGCTTGATCCCTTGCCTATCAAATTAAGCACATTATTCTGACCACTAGGCTATCCCACCACCCATTCATATCATGAACTACAGACGCTGTCAGCAGCGACTTTTTCCTGCCCACACCCAGATTCAAACCTGTGACCTCAGGATTAGGGGTACTTCATGGCCGTGTTCTATTATCTGAACATCTCTTGTTAGTTAACTAAGGAAACTAAAGTGTATTAGATTTTCAATTCAAAGAATTCAGTGTACATTTACAAAAACACAAACACTAGGGTTTGTTGGTATTTTTTAAACATGATAAACACATCTAGTACTTTTTAACAATGGTAGTAAATCCAGATGAGCTACCGATGTTCAGGATTGGCAGTGAAATTATCCAATATAAAAACAATAATAAAATTCTTGGGAGTCATTCTTACGTCTAAACTAGCTTGAAATGCACATATCGAGTATACCTTAACTAAAGCAAGAAAGTGTGTGAATTTACTTTAAATAGAATGTGTGAATTTACTTTAAATGGTAAGTAAGCAATTTTGGCGACAAAGCACTTTAAATCTGAAATGTAAATAGCAACATCCCTTATTCATTCCAAACTGTCTTATGGACAAGGTCTTTTTCAATGCACCCAAGTACTTTCTTAAAAAGTTACAAAGTATTGACTAAGGCATACAGGCTTGCCCTCAGAGTACCTTTTTATGCACCGGCTCTTGGAACTTAAAATAAAACTGGAGAATTGCCCCTAGATGAATACCGACAGTTGGCATACAAAATATGTACTCAGAAGCACAACCTTGAAAATTTTTAATTCACCCCAAGTAAAAATTAAATCAGAAATCAATTTTCCTAAAAGGGCAAAATAAATATCTTCTTAAAGGCCAATGTGTACGTATGTTTCAGACCTTTTTTAACATCTGGAATCAATCAACATACCATGGACACACAAACAAAAGTTCTACCTTATCCTTCATGGGAAATGAACACAGAAAATTTTTATATAGAATTTACTAATATGGCAGTGAAAATCAAAATATGACTTCTAAAGTCCGATCTCCCATTCATCATAAATTTCATTTTAAAGTCTTTACAGATGGTTCACATCTAGATGATCAAGAAAAAGGTTCAGCTTTCATAATACCATCGCTTAAAATAGAAAAATATGCTGGTAAACATCATTTGATATTCACTGCTGAGCTAATAGCAATTTTAATGGCTCTTAAGTATATTCTTGATCTTCTGCTGAATATTTTCAAATTTTACTTTGCGTTGATTCTGAAATCGGTACTCTATGCATTGAAATCTACAGGTTCTAAGAAAATGTATAAAGTTGTATTAAAGAGATCAATCATATCTTACATGCTTTAGCTTTAAAGGGTGTTGCGTCTCTGTTTCAGTGTTGGGTACCTTCACATGCAGAGTTCACACTAAATGAATGGGCCTGACAGAGCTGCAAGGAGAGGTGCAAAGCATGGAGAGGATTCTGTAGAACTACATGTTCCATTATCTTTACAAGAGGGCTATCATTTACTAGAAAAGGCATCGTGGAGCAGGGCTAAAAAAAGCTTATTATCCAAAGGAGTACTTTTCAGACAGGTTTTATTCACTGCCCCTCTTTTAAGGGATATTGATTACTCCGACACCTATTCAAACAACCATCCAAGTTTTGCCATGGCAAGAAAGGCTAGCGTTCTATTTTTTTTCAGATAAAACTGAATGCTTTTATCACTAAATAATTATAGCAAAAATATAACATGTTTCTGTGGTGAGAATATTACCAGCATTCATATAATTTTTCAATGTAAGAGTCTAAAACCATTCTTACCATCTTTTCCTGAGAAATCCTTGGATAAGATATTAAACATTATAATTTGGCCTTTCGTGTAACAAAATCTTTAATGAACAGTCCTATAAGACATATATTATAGTTATAAGTCATGTAAGTATTTCTTATGTACTTATTTGTTGTTATCATTGTTTAGCCATTTTCTGCGCAATGTCTATCTTACGTAACAATAGATAAACATTTTACTGCATACAACCACCAACATAGGTGCCCCCTCCCCTACCCATTGTCTAATATGGCTTATTAGTGAATAGACATAAAATCAAAGCAACAACAACAAAATACAGTACCATTTCAAAAATTTAAATGTTTTACTTCAGTTAAAACAAAGTGTACAGTATGCTATTTACACAAACACACACACTATAGTATGTTACAACTTACATATAATGATAGGTATGTTCAACGCAAGCTACGTATCTCAGCTTGTATACATTTAATGAATTCCTTGATTCACTTTTACTTCAAGGATAATGGAATAAGCACTAATGTGCTTTTTTGCATCCAGTCCCCATGTGTATGCAGTTTTGTCAATTTTGTCACCTGTTCCCACCAGCACATAATGGCCTACTCTTCCGAAAAGCAGAACAGGTTTTAATGTGTGCACAAGATGTTCTGTGTGCCTTCGCACACAGGACCTCGGTTTAAAGTCTCATCCGAAGGACTTTTGGGGGAAGAAGATTTGGCACCGATGTTAACTCAAGGGGAAAAAATCCCTTGAACGAGATTTGAACCCACGTTAGCAGATCACGATGTGCAAAGCTCTAACCACAAGGCTATCCCCCCCACCCCCCCCACCCCCCCTCCCAATTGAAGCATACAGAACAATGAAATACAGCATGGTTAACTGGACACTTAAGACAGGATTGGAGTCCAGTCCTATGAGAAGCCGAACATAGTGATCATTAACAATCAATAAAAATTATTTTATTCTTACCTTTAAACACCGACAGAATTAGGTGCCGTGCCAGGATGTAGATGAGTTAGTACACCGTACACCATTTCAGAATGGCTGCCATTTTGGGATGTGGATTCCCCTGCTAGCAGAGAAAGGACAGTCACTGGAATAGGAAAGGGAAATCAATATCAGATGTCTTGTTCATCAGTCCACACATGTGTTAGAATGGTATCACCTACAGTATAAAAATGATTAAAAAATTAACGTAGGGAACACCACAAATTCAGAGCAATTTATAGAACTTGATCAGTTATGCCACCAATGGAAGCAGACACACACAAAAACCACTTTCAGTTGATCAGATGTTACTTCTGTCGCCAATACGCCAATAGGCAGCATCTACCACAACAATAGGAAGTCTTGGAAAATAAAATGCAACCCAAAAAATATCGAACTACAAAGAAGCAAACACAGCAAACAATGAAACAAAAAGAAGCGAATCCTGAACTCACATCATTAACAGTTTGACACAAATAACTTGAAATAAGTGCAAGACCATCCTTTAGATTAATAAGAATAAATCCTTTGCAATCACAACAAATACTTCCAAGTATAAAATTATATTAATACCTTACCATAATTTTCTCTTTTTCTCACACACACACACTCTCTCTTTCTCTGACCAAGTCACTGGGGTTACTATGATAGACCACTTAGTTTCACACACCAACTATGCACATAATGATAGTATATTGTAGTTCTAACAAACTGTTTTACTTACATTTTGGTGTAGATCTAGCCGTCAGCAACGCAAGGAAGCAAAATAATGAAAATTCTGCTCAAGTACAAGCAAAACGAAGACAAAATTACCAAAATGTTATTTAATTTGAGTACGGCAAGTGGAAAGAACCAAAATGAAACTTCCACCTTATGTGACAAACGAAGAGATGAAAAACGCCCAAAGTGAAATGTCAATCGCAAGCTGCAATGAAAAAAGAAAGCAATGAGAGTTAACTTTCATGAACTGAAGCGAGTGTATATTGACAATCCTGTACTTTTGGATAGCACCGTTTTAGTGAATAGCTGTACATTATACTAGACATGTGGTAATTAAAAGCTCTAATGTTGTTTACTAAAATCTTGTGGTAATAAAAAGCTCTAATGTTGTTTACTAAAATCTTGTGGTAATTAAAAAGCTCTATTGTTGTTTACTAAAATCTCAAGTTATTGTAATCACTTTTATCTGACCACCGATTTCACTGTATGGATTAAACATCAAAAGTGCTATCCACCTTTTATTTATTTCAAGGATAATAGTATAAACACTCATGTGCCTTTATACATCCAGTCCCTGTGTGTATGCAGTTCTGTAAACTTTGTCGTCTGTTTCCACTGGCACTCAATGGCCTACTCTTTTGAAAAGTCAAACAGGTTGTTATATGTGCACAGGATACTCTGAATGCATTTGCACATGGCACCTCAGTTTATAGTCTTATCCACCTGGCCATCCAAGCAAGCCCTCTAAATCCTACTCCATCAAAGTGATGTCTTGCTCACAATTGCCTGTGGGGGCCCATGCCAAAAATCTGTTAAATGATTATACTATCCAAACAAAATTTTGATAAGGTTTGTTTTTTAAATAATGTCTTTAAATAATATTGTGGTATAATCACAGTAATCTGTTAAGTGATTATACTATCCAAACAAAATTTTGAAAAGGTTTGTTTTTTAAATAATATTGTGGTATAATCACAGTGGGGAGGTTTGACCTACTGATGAGCTGTGGCTGAAAAGAGACAAGCACAAATACCTCCCCCCCCCCCCCCCTTCTTACCCTACATTCCCTTGCAAAATAACCACATCTTTGTGATGTAAAAGCTTTTCCCTTTTTAAAAATAAAAATTCAGATCCAGATCTAACTCAAGTGTACCCTTCACCTCTTAGGCTTAATCTAAATATAGGTCACCTACAAACTGCCTGACCTTGGGGGGGGGGGGAGGTCCTCCAATAATAATGCAAGGCTAGGGTACTGCTGCATACCACATTTTGGAATAGATAAAAGGGCCTCATCATTCTCAAAGTATGATCGCTAGAATCTAGCCTAGCATGCCTGTAAACGGAAGACCAAGGCTTATTGACAATCTCTCCGAAATGACCGATGACACTCAGCTGGATTGAATCTAACCCTGGCACACACGAAGAGGTTCAGCCATCTTCATTCATCAAAAAATGATTTTTTTAAAAATCGGTAACCCAGTGTTTTGTTTACAATAAACATCAAGTACCGATACAACCAACAGAACAGCGAATGCTAATATCCTGCCTGGTTACCGTTAATGGTTTCTCCATCTTATGACGCCAGTTGTGCAGCGACAAGGAAGACTAGGCTAAATACCCAAAGAAATCGAAATGGCAAAAAAACGAAATAATGATTTGGGGGGGGGGGGGGGGGGGGGGGGGGGGGGGGGGGGGGGGGGGGGGGCAATAGTGTGTACGTGTGTGAGGAGGTTAGGGGAGGGGTGGGGGGAGTAGACCAAATGCCTTGTTGCAAATGATACATTTTTATTTTACAAATGAGAGGTCATCATTACAATCAAGGGATGAACTTATGAAGGCATCGGAATAGGCCCAGGTGTTTTTCCTCCTTGGTTTGTTTTGTTTTGGGGTTTTTATCCCCCAATCGTTTGGTGTAAGCTACTTTAATAGACAAAACTAGAACATTTCATTATTCTTTCAATATCACTACAATCACGTGATACACGGACACAGCTGTTGGGGGTTTTCTTAAGGTTGCAAGATCCCCTGCTTGCTTACTGAACACACACACACACACACCTACCACGCAGTTGTCAGTTTTTGCGTGCAATGTGTATTGAACTTGTGCAGTACTGGTCTTTGTAGATGCTGCAAAAATGGATGGTGGAAAATATGATGCAATGATAACTATGAAAGCATGAAATCTGAACCGAAAAATTTTGCAAATGTTACTTTTTTTTTGTTTGCTCAGCTCAGCTTCCAACAGCAAAACCAATAAATATTTTTTAAAAAACCCTATAATGTACTACACTTAAGTGTTACAACTGAATTCAATTCTACTGAATACCACTTTAACATTTGGTCACAGCAGATTTCTGGTGACATATGGGCTGCTCTTCCCAGGGAGAGTACATCGTAAGGTCACAGGAGCAACGCATCTTTAAAAAAAAAAAAAAAATTGTGTGTGTGTTTTAAGATATTTTCCCGTTTTTAAGAGCATTTATTTCCCCCAATGACAGCCCCTGTCTTTTTTCTACAAAATTTTGCCAGAGACAACTCTTGTTGCCTTGGACTCATTTTACATGTGCTGAATGCACGCTGTACACCGGAGCTCTGCTGAAGCATGTCTGGAAGACTAGCACCCAGACCACCACTCAAGGTCTACAGGATGGGGGACAAGTTGGACACAAAAGGGAGCGAACCCACAATTGTTTTCTAAGCAGGTGTTGTTACCTCTAGACGGGAGGTACCCGCTGTGCCGCCGACCCGCTGTGCCGCCGACCCGATATGCCGCTATTCCGTTTCTGGGGGTTATTTTTCATGCCCGTGAAAAGTTTTAAATGACGTTTATGATGAAAACACTGAACGACACTGAAGACAAATGGGATACGTTTAATTTTCTATATTTTTAATGAGAAACAAAAACAATAACAAAAAGAAAAAACAGTGTGCTAGAAACGAATTTTAAAGGAAAGTTTCTCAAACAGCTATCAGATGCTTATACTTCAATCACTGAATGTGACCAGATGCAATTTGTCCAAACTGTCGAATTTTTTCTATCCACCTGTGACTGAAAACGTAGACGACAGTGCGAAAATCAAAACAGCTATATATGTGCATGATAGTCTAGATTATAAAATGTGTGTTTCACCAGTACCTAGTAACAACGGGTCGGCGGCATACGGGGTACAAGGTCGGCGGCATAGCGGGTCGTAAAGGCGGCATAGCGGTCGCGCACAACGGATATCGGGCCCGCTCCCCCTCTAGACTACCGACCAATCAGGGTGCTACTGCTGCAACTAATAAAATCTGTGTAGAACTAAGTCAACTTCCACTCACCATAACCTCCTCTCCCTAAATCCCTCTGTACTCCCCCCCCCCCCCCCCCCCCCCCCCTTTTTTTTCTCCAAAAAGAAAAAGAAGAACGGCGTTAAATTGGCAGACCCTGAACCAGTGTCATTATTTGACTGACTCCCAAATATGGATCCCTGTAATTAACTTTAAGCCTAAAAAGTCGCAGGTAAATATTAAACAGGCAATAAATAATAACATTAATGAAAAGATACAATAATCATAGTTAGGGCTGGCTAACAGTGCTTATAAAGATTATTTTTGTGCACTTACTGTCTCGAAACGAGTCTGCCATGGTTAAGTCAAAGTCACGAATACTTCTGTGCACGTCCTCTCAGTAAGAAAGCTGAAGGAAGAAAGGACTGAGCCAATCTGTCACATTCACAGGTTTGTGGGTAAAAAAAAATTCGCTGAATTTGGACTTGTCCAAAGGGGTGACACCTCCGGAATGTGAGCCTCATAAAACTATAGAAACTGGCGAGTACACGCACGTGGATAACCTGAACACCCCTAGTATCAATACTGAGCATTCCCCTGGATGTCCTGCTGGTTTCTGAAACTTTTTTCTTTCTTTTGGTGAATGTTCAATCCTGCAGAAGTCTGACGTCACCGGCAATGTCCAGTTTTTGCAATGTTTCGTTTTGGTTTTTTGCTGCTGTTACCTTCCTGTCCCACCTTCCTACTCCACCCAAATTTCAATACCCCCCCCCCCCCCCCCCCCACCCCCCCCCCCCCCCCCCCCCTTGCCCCCCTTCGTCATATCACACCCCGAGTGTCAGAAATCCAATATCATGCACTGTAAGGCCACCAGCCAGAGAGCCCTGCACTGCTGCTGGGTCACTTTGGTGGTGCTCAGTGGTGCCTGTTCTGAGCTGACATATGCAGCACACCATTTACTTATTCAATAACCATCCACAGAAATCAGCTGTACACTTTTACCCTCCATGCAAAACGCGAGCGCACACACACATCAACTCTACTTTTTTTTTTTTACTCCCTTCACAGAAAAACCATACACACATCAACTCTACATTATTACCCAAACAGTGTTCAGCTTTTTCTGTGGGGTTTGAAAATGTATCCCCCCCCCCCCCCCCCCCCCCCCCCCCTCTCTAAACGGGTATCCCCAGTGTCGTCAACACTACCCTGACTTCAGAGAGACTGAACATATTCTGCAGCCGCAAAGGGAGTACCCCAAATATAACTTCAGTCCCCCCTTTTTCCGCGTTGCAACCCTGCCATCTCCGCCATGGCCCCCCTCGACCCATGTGCGCATGCGTGTGTGGTGTGTGTGTTGTCTCAGCCTATCAGTCTACTGCTTGTCTCTTTGTCTGTCTGTCCACAGCTTTCCTTTTATGGTTGTTTTTTCTTTCTAAAATCTATTCATTCTTTCATTTGTCTTCTCAATCTGTCTGCTTGGTGTGATTTTCCCCCCCAAATCATGGCAAATGATTAGTTTTCATTTAATTTGAGAGCAGGGTAGATACCAATTTGTTTGGATAAATATATATATATATATATATATATATATATATGCATGAATGTATGTATGGATACATGTATATGTTCGTGCTTACGTAGGTATACATGTATGTATGTATGTATGTATGTATGTGTAGTCATTGAACACATTTTTCAAAAAGCTTTTCTCAGCCACATAACATATAATATGTTAATAATTATCATTACTATGAATGAATCAGGTAACATGACGGTGTCATTCCTTTGGTTCTGGTTTCAGTAGCAGACGACAATGCACGGTGAATGCCGATAAAAGCAAAAGAACATGCTACCAGTACCCCGGCGAAGGGAAGGAAGATAGCTCTAGCCATATCAGTGACACTGACACAACCAGGGACACAGGGTAGAAACCTACACGGAGCGTACCTTGCATGCTCCACGTGGTCTGACCTAGTTTTACTTGGCCTGACCTAGTTTTACTTGGGCCGACAGCGTTACCCGGCCAGATGACAATTTTTTTCAGTCTGGACCTGTCTGATATTTATTTTATGTTTTTAAAGGGAACAGAAATTGCCCTGGTTGCCAGGTCAATGATAACGCCTTGTGTAGAACTTGTGATACATAGTGTCGGCCGCTCGCTAAATGGGGCTGCCTTGAATATTGGGCGATACGTTTGTCGTTTATTTATTGGTTTGCTCTCTCTGTCTCTGTCTCTCTCTGTCTGTCTGTCTGGATGTAAAAAAGCACATGAGTGGCTTATTCATTATCCTCGAAATAAAAGAATTTGTCACTCTCTCTCTCCCTCTCTCTCTCTCTCTGGATGTAAAAAAAGCACATGAGTTTGTTTTTTTACAAGATTCAGCGCTATATAAATTCCATATATTATTATTATTATTATTCATTATCCTCGAAATAAAAGAATTTGTCATTGTCATTGTCTCTCTCTGTGATTGTCCTTATACAATAACATTTTGTTTTTGTGCCTTTTCCTTATTTCTCACTAAAATACTAAGCAGTTGGCAACCTCCTTCATGTATGGGCCAATGGCCTTTTTGTGAATAAATCTTTCCAGTTCGAGTTGAGTTCTCTCTCTCTCTCTCTCTCTCTCTCCTCTCTCTCTCTTCCCCTCTCTCTCTCTCTCTCCTCTCTCTCTCTCTCTCTCCCCACCCCCTCTGATGTTAAGGATTTTTTTCTGATTTTATCCCCGATAAGAACAGAGACTGGATGTAAAAAAGCACACGAATGTTTATTCATTATCCTCGAAGTAAAATAGTTTAATGTGATTTTATTTGATTTGATCTCTTTCTATCTGGGGTTGTTAGTTTTTGGGGTGGGTTAGGTTTTTTTTGGGGGGGGGGTTCTTTAAAGGTTTTTTGTTTTCATCTTTTGTTTTACTGAGTGAGTGTATGGATATTGGGCTTATCTTATTATCATGATGTATCCCTAAGAGCGGGGACTGGATGTAAAGAAAGCACATGGGTTATCCTCGAAATTTTAACATGTTACGAAAGAATGTAAGTGAATGTGCTTTTCTTTTTCTGTATAGCTCTTTACATAGTAATGCCTCTTTTATATTTGTGAATACTTCTGTCTACAAAGTTTGTACCATTTAAAATATAAAATACATGGGTGTAAAGCTGGGGAAGGCGCATCAACAACATACACATACTTATGTGTGGATAGACTTAAACTAAACGGACGATGACCAAAGGCACGATTAAATGCAAGAGGAATATAATAATTTTAAAGAACGTTCTTCAAAACATGATTTAACTCCCAAGTTCAAAAAGTTTAAGTTGCATATAAAACAACATGTACAACTATTTTGCGACAGTTAATGGAAACAATAAATCTCAAACTGGGTTTCTAACTCAAAGTATGCAATAAGCATTGAACACAGCAAACTAAAAACTAAGTGATCACGAATTAAGTTTTGCTTGCTCTTTCATTGTATCTTCTTGGTTCTCAAAGTTCATAGTTCTGTGAGGTGTGTGCGTGCGTGGTTTTTTATTTTTTAATTTTTTAAGGTCACTGTTTTTAATTTGAAGTGCATGTGCCTCTAACCAGAGATTAAAATAGCAAAGATTCATTCCAAAGAGTACGGGGGATGGGGGGGGGGGGGGGGGATGGGGTGTGATGAAGATGG
>CM054167.1:24781604-24794104 GCA_028751875.1 Rapana venosa | reverse complement strand
GTACCTGAGTGTGATAATCCACATCACACTGTTGTCGTTGTTGGTAGCTGAGTGTGATAATCCACATCCCAATGTTGTTGGTAGTTGAGTGTGATAATCCACATCCCAATGTTGTTGGTAGTTGAGTGTGATAATCCATGCAACACACTTGTCGTTGGTAGCTGAGTGTGATAATCCACACCCCACTGTTGTCGTTGTCGTTGGTAGCTGAGTGTGATAATCCACCACCCCACAGTTGTCGGTGTGTGTGAAGCTGAGTGTGATAATCCATGTCCCACTGTTGGCGTTGGTAGTTGAGTGTGACAATCCACACCCCAACTGTTGTTGTTGGTAGCTGAGTGTGATAATCCACACAACACTGTTGTCATTGGTGGTAGCTAAGTGTGATAATCCACATCACACTTGTTGGTAGCTGAGTGTGATAATCCACGCAACACTGTTGTCGTCGTTGTTGGTAGCTGAGTGTGATAATCCATACCCCACTGTTGTTGTTGTAGGTAGCTGAGTGTGATAATCCACACCCCACTGTTGTTGTTGTTGTTAGTTGAGTGTGATAATCCATACACCACTGTTGTCGTTGTAGGTAGCTGAGTGTGATAATCCACACAACACTTTTGTAGTTGGTAGCTGAGTGTGATAATCCACAGCCCACTGTTGTCGTTGGTAGCTGAGTGTGATAATCCATACACCACTGTTGTTGTCATTGTAGGTAGCTGAGTGTGATAATCCATGCAACACTGTTGTCGTTGGTAGCTGAGTGTGATAATCCACACCCCACTGTTGTTGTTGTTAGTTGAGTGTGATAATCCATACACCACTGTTGTTGTTGTAGGTAGCTGAGTGTGATAATCCACACGCCACTGTTGTTGTTGTTGGTTGAGTGTGATAATCCATACACCACTGTTGTTGTTGTAGGTAGCTGAGTGTGATAATCCACAGCCCACTGTTGTTGTTGTTAGTTGAGTGTGATAATCCATACACCACTGTTGTCGTTGTAGGTAGCTGAGTGTGATAATCCACACAACACTTTTGTAGTTGGTAGCTGAGTGTGATAATCCACAGCCCACTGTTGTCGTTGGTAGATGAGTGTGATAATCCACAGCCCACTGTTGTCGTTGGTAGCTGAGTGTGATAATCCACATCACACTTGTTGTTGGCAGCCGAGTGTGATAATCCACATCAAACTTGCTGTTGGCAGCTGAGTGTGATAATCCACATCACACTTGGTAGCTGAGTGTGATAATCCACATCACTTGTTGGTAGCCGGGTGTGGTAATCCACATCACTTGTTGGTAGCTGAGTGTGGTAATCCACACCACACCTGTTGTTGGTAGCTGGGTGTGATAATCCACATCACACTTGTTGTTGGCAGCCGAGTGTGATAATCCACATCAAACTTGCTGTTGGCAGCTGAGTGTGATAATCCACATCACACTTGGTAGCTGAGTGTGATAATCCACATCACTTGTTGGTAGCCGGGTGTGGTAATCCACATCACTTGTTGGTAGCTGAGTGTGGTAATCCACACCACACCTGTTGTTGGTAGCTGGGTGTGATAATCCACATCACACCTGTTGTTGGTAGCTGGGTGTGATAATCCACATCACATGTGTTGTTGGTAGCTGGGTGTGATAATCCACATCACACTTGTTGGTAGCTGAGTGTGATAATCCACATCACACTTGTTGTTGGTTGCTGGGTGTGATAATCCACATCACACCTGTTGTTGGTAGCTGAGTGTGATAATCCACATCACACTTGTTGGTGGCTGAGTGTGATAATTCACATCACACTTGTTGTTGGTAGCTGAATGTGATAATCCACATCACACTTGGTAGCTGGGTGTGGTAATCCACATCACACTTGGTAGCCGGGTGTGATAATCCACATCGCACTAGTTGGTAGCTGAGTGTGGTAATCCACATCACACTTGATAGTACCTGGGTGTGACAATCCACACAACACTGCTGTTGGTAGTTGAGTGTGATGACTTTAATAATCCACGTCCCACAGTTGTAACAGCTGACAGTAATAATCCACGCCCCACAGCTGTAACAGCTGACAGTGATAATCCACGCCCCACAGCTGTCAGAAATAATCCACATCCCACTGTTGTAACAGCTGACTGTATTAATCCACGCCCCACAGCTGTAACAGCTGACAGTGATGATCCACGCCCCACACTACCACAGTTGTAACAGCTGACAGTAATAATCCATGCCCCACACTGCCACAGCTGTAACAGCTGACAGTGATCATCCACACCCCACAGTTGTAACAGCTGACAGTGATAATCCACGCCCCACACCCCACAGTTGTAACAGCTGACAGTGATAATCCACGCCCCACACTACCACAGTTGTAACAGCTGACAGTAATAATCCATGCCCCACACTGCCACAGTTGTAACAGCTGACTGTAATAATCCACACCCCACAGTTGTAACAGCTGACAGTGATAATCCATGCCCCACATTGCCACAGTTGTAACAGCTGACAGTGATCATCCACACCCCACAGTTGTAACAGCTGACAGTGATAATCCACGCCCCACAGTTGTAACAGTGATAATCCATGCCCCACAGTTGTAACAGTGATAATCCACACACCACAGTTGTAACAGCTGAGTGATAATCCACACCCCACAGTTGTAACAGCTGACAGTGATAATCCACACCCCACAGTTGTAACAGCTGACAGTGATAATCCACACCCCACAGTTGTAACAGCTGACAGTGATAATCCACATCCCACAGTTGTAACAGCTGACTGATAATCCACACCCACACAGTAACAGCTGACAGTGATAATCCATGCACCACAGTTGTAACAGCTGTGATAATCCATGTCCCACAGTTGTAACAGCTGACAGTGATAATCCATGCCCCACAGTTGTAACAGCTCACAGTGATAATCCACGCCCCACAGTTGTAACAGCTGACAGTGATAATCCACACTCCACACTGCCACAGTTGTAACAGCTGACAGTGATAATCCACGCCCAACAGTTGTAACAGATCACAGTTATAATCCACACCCCACAGATGTAACAGGTGACAGTAATAATCCACACTCCACACTGCCACAGTTGTAACAGCTGACAGTGATAATCCACGCCCCACAGTTGTAACAGCTCACAGTGATAATCCACGCCCCACAGTTGTAACAGATCACAGTTATAATCCACACCCCACAGATGTAACAGGTGACAGTAATAATCCACACTCCACACTGCCACAGTTGTAACAGCTGACAGTGATAATCCACGCCCCACAGTTGTAACAGGTGACTGTGATAATCCACGCCCCACAGTTGTAACAGGTGACTGTGATAATCCACACCCCACAGTTGTAACAGCTGACAGTGGTAATCCACACCCCACAGTTGTAACAGCTCACAGTGATAATCCACGCCCAACAGTTGTAACAGATCACAGTTATAATCCACACCCCACAGATGTAACAGGTGACAGTAATAATCCACACTCCACACTGCCACAGTTGTAACAGCTGACAGTGATAATCCACGCCCCACAGTTGTAACAGCTGTCAGTGATAATCCACGCCCCACAGTTGTAACAGATCACAGTTATAATCCACACCCCACAGATGTAACAGGTGACAGTAATAATCCACACTCCACACTGCCACAGTTGTAACAGCTGACAGTGATAATCCATGCCCCACAGTTGTAACAGGTGACTGTGATAATCCACACTGCCACAGTTGTAACAGCTGACAGTGATAATCCACGCCCCACAGTTGTAACAGCTAACAGTGATAATCCACACCCCACACTGCCACAGTTATAACAGCTGACAGTGATAATCCACACCCCACAGTTGTAACAGCTGACAGTGATAATCCACATCCCACAGTTGTAACAGCTGACTGATAATCCACACAGTAACAGCTGACAGTGATAATCCATGCACCACAGTTGTAACAGCTGTGATAATCCATGCCCCACAGTTGTAACAGCTGACAGTGATAATCCACACCCCACAGTTGTAACAGCTCACAGTGATAATCCACGCCCCACAGTTGTAACAGATCACAGTTATAATCCACACCCCACAGATGTAACAGGTGACAGTAATAATCCACACTCCACACTGCCACAGTTGTAACAGCTGACAGTGATAATCCACGCCCCACAGTTGTAACAGGTGACTGTGATAATCCACGCCCCACAGTTGTACAGGTGACTGTGATAATCCACGCCCCACAGTTGTAACAGCTGACAGTGATAATCCACACCCCACAGTTGTAACAGCTGACAGTGATAATCCATGCCCCACAGTTGTAACAGCTGACAGTGATAATCCATGCCCCACAGTTGTAACAGCTGACAGTGATAATCCACGCCCCACAGTTGTAACAGGTGACTATGATAATCCACACCCCACAGATGTAACAGCTGACAGTGGTAATCCACACCCCACAGTTGTAACAGCTAACAGTGATAATCCACACCCCACACTGCCACAGTTGTAACAGCTGACAGTGATAATCCACACTGCCACAGTTGTAACAGCTGACAGTGATAATCTACGCCCCAAAGTTGTAACAGCTGACAGTGATAATCCACACCCCACAGTTGTAACAGCTGACAGTGATAATCCACACCCCACAGTTGTAACAGCTGACAGTGATAATCCACACCCCACAGTTTTAACAGATGACAGTGGTAATCCACACCCCACAGTTGTAACAGCTAACAGTGATAATCCACACCCCACACTGCCACAGTTGTAACAGCTGACAGTGATAATCCACGCCCCACAGTTGTAACAGCTGACAGTGATAATCTACGCCCCAAAGTTGTAACAGCTGACAGTGATAATCCACACCCCACAGTTGTAACAGCTGACAGTGATAATCCACACCCCACAGTTGTAACAGCTGACAGTGATAATCCACACCCCACAGTTTTAACAGATGACAGTGATAATCCACACCCCACACTGCCACAGTTATAACAGCTGACAGTGATAATCCACACCCCACAGTTGTAACAGCTGACAGTGATAATCCACACCCCACAGTTGTAACAGCTGACAGTGATAATCCACGCCCCACAGTTGTAACAGCTGACAGTGATAATCCACGCCCCACAGTTGTAACAGCTAACAGTGATAATCCACACCCCACACTGCCACAGTTATAACAGCTGACAGTGATAATCCACACCCTACAGTTGTAACAGCTGACAGTGATAATCCACATCCCACAGTTGTAGCAGCTGACAGTGATAATCCACACCCCACAGTTGTAACAGCTGACAGTGATAATCCACACCCCACACTGCCACAGTTGTAACAGCTGACAGTGATAATCCACACTGCCACAGTTGTAACAGCTGACAGTGATAATCCACACCCCACACTGCCACAGTTGTAACAGCTGACAGTGATAATCCACACTGCCACAGTTGTAACAGCTGACAGTGATAATTCATGCCCCACAGTTGTAACAGCTGACAGTGATAATCCATGCCCCACAGTTGTAACAGCTGACTGTGATAATCCACACCCCACAGATGTAACAGCTGACAGTGATAATCCACACCCCACACTGCTACAGTTGTAACAGCTGACAGTGATAATCCACACCCCACAGTTGTACCAGCTGACAGTGATAATCCATGCCCCACAGTTGTAACAGCTGACAGTGATAATCCACACCCCACAGTTGTAACAGCTGACAGTGATAATCCATGCCCCACAGTTGTAACAGCTGTGATAATGCATGCCCCACAGTTGTAACAGCTGACAGTGATAATCCACGCCCCACAGTTGTAACAGCTGACAGTAATAATCCAAGCCCCACACTGCCACAGTTGTAACAGCTGACTGATAATCCACGCCCCACAGTTGTAACAGCTGACAGTAATAATCCAAGCCCCACACTGCCACAGTTGTAACAGCTGACAGTGATAATCCACACTCCACAGTTGTAACAGCTGACAGTGATAATCCACGCCCCACAGTTGTAACAGCTGACTGATAATCCATGCCCCACAGTTGTAACAGCTGACTGATAATCTATGCCCCACACTACCACAGTTGTAACAGCTGACAGTAATAATCCAAGCCCCACACTGCCACAGTTGTAACAGCTGACTGATAATCCACGCCCCACAGTTGTAACAGCTGACAGTAATAATCCAAGCCCCACACTGCCACAGTTGTAACAGCTGACAGTGATAATCCACACCCCACAGTTGTAACAGCTGACAGTGATAATCCACGCCCCACAGTTGTAACAGCTGACTGATAATCCACGCCCCACAGTTGTAACAGCTGACTGATAATCCACGCCCCACACTGCCACAGTTGTAACAGCTGACAGTAATAATCCAAGCCCCACAGTTGTAACAGCTGACAGTGATAATCCATGCCCCACAGTTGTAACAGCTGTGATAATCCACGCCCCACAGTTGTAACAGCTGACAGTAATAATCCAAGCCCCACACTGCCACAGTTGTAACAGCTGACAGTGATAATCCACGCCCCACAGTTGTAACAGCTGTGATAATCCATGCCCCACAGTTGTAACAGCTGACTGATAATCCACGCCCCACACTGCCACAGTTGTAACAGCTGACAGTAATAATCCAAGCCCCACACTGCCACAGTTGTAACAGCTGACAGTGATAATCCACGCCCCACAGTTGTAACAGCTGTGATAATCCATGCCCCACAGTTGTAACAGCTGACAGTGATAATCCACGCCCCACAGTTGTAACAGCTGACAGTAATAATCCATGCCCCACAGTTGTAACAGCTGTGATAATCCATGCCCCACAGTTGTAACAGCTGACAGTAATAATCCATGCCCCACAGTTGTAACAGCTGACAGTGATAATTTACGCCCCACAGTTGTAACAGCTGACTGATAATCCACGCCCCACAGTGGAGACAGCTGACATCGATATTCCATGCCCCATTGTCATTGTTGTTAGCTGACAAAGATGACTGTGATGACCCACAACACATACATCAATGTTGTTGGGTGGCTGATGGTGCACTGAGGGACTTTGGGAGGAGGGAGGATGGGGGTGGTGGGAAGGGGGTTGCTATGAACACTACACCATAACACTGTAGTGTAGTGTCTATCCCTCCCTGTACTTCGCTAGTCTTCCCCCTCTCTGTCTCCCTCAGTCAATAAGAAAGGTTGTTTGTCAGTTCTGGCTGCTCTTTGAGGCCCCATCAGGGTTGCAAGAAAGTAACAGAGCGGTGGGTCCTGGCTGGGCCCCTTTCCAAACCAAAACAGTGAACATTCCTCCTCATAACTATGTGGTGTCGTTAACGGGATCTCTGTCGTTAACGGATACACAACGTTCGCTGGTGAAAGTAGCATCTGCAACAAGACAAAAACAGAAAGGGGAGTTAATCGACAGCAAATAAGAATTCACCCCCACAAAACGATTATTCCAGCGCTGTACCCGGGAAGAGTTAATTAGCCAAACTTTTTTTTAAAAGACAACACAGGGGGGAAAAAACGTTTTTAAAAAAGCACACAGAAGATCAAGCACAAAATTAACCAATTCCACACACACACACACACACACACACACACACACACACACACACACACACACACACAGATGGAATTTCTGACTTGACACAGTAATGTAAGTAAAGCAACAAACTGACGAACTGGCCCCCAACAAAATGCTTTTCAATAAAGATGGGATTTCTGGTATATATATTTCATGCAGTTCACTCTGTATTAAATGGCTGTCTCCAAATAAAACACAGAACACCTAATAACAGGCATAGGCTAACCAGGACAGAAACCTTACTAGATAGGCCTAGAGCTGCGCTAATCATCCACTTCTCCCAGATTAGTTTCCATGGGGAACAGACTGAGAGCCAGGGAGGGGAGGGGAGGGGGCTTACCACACGTAATACCACCTGTCAAACTAGAGTGATAGGGCATTCCTTCGACTTCTTGTTGTGGTTAGGCCTAATTTAGCCTATGTCCAAGGGGAAATTTCTGAATTTGGGGATGAATTCCTTAAGCTCTAGTTGCTGTGTTTAATTGATATGTTCATAAAGAATATTGACACACGGTCATTCTACACACTACCATACCCACAACAAAACTTCACAAAATGCTCTATACGCGCGCGCGTGCGCGCGAAAACGGTTGACAACATTTACAAAACCGCAGGCACACAGGGGAAAACCCCCCAACAAACCACATCAGTGTTTATTCCCTTATCCTCGAAACAAAAGAACAGATGAATGATCTCACTCACACACACACATACGCATGCACGCACGCGCGCGCGCGCACACACATACACACACGTGAGCACGCGCGCAAGCTCGCATGTGCACACACTGCACTCTTGTCTAGGGTGATTCTTCATGTGTTTCTTTGTTTCTTAATTTTATAATAATCTCTTGAGAGAGAGAGAGAGGAGAGAGAGAGAGAGAGAGAGAGAGAGAGAGAGAGAGAGACAGACAGACAGACAGACAGACACAGACAGGCAGACACAGACAGGCACAGTCAGAGATAGTGATAATAGCCTATAGGGGTCTAGATCTCAGTATATTGATTCAGGAGAAGAAGAGGCCGCCAAAAGAAATCATGGGTTGACAACATCAAAGACTGGACCGCCCAACCCCTGCAACACCTACTAGCCACACAGGATCGTGAAGCATGGAAAAAGATCTCTGTTGCGTCTTCTCTCATGTGCGTCCTTTGGGACATGGGACTGACTGACTGACTGACTGACACTACTTCAATGCTCAGCTAGCCTCTTTTGCCCTTGCTCCTCCTTCAAACTGTTGTAAAACTCGGCGCTTGCGCTCAAACACACGCCCATGCGCGCGCGCGCACACACATACAGGGATGGGATAGCCTGGAGTCGGGAGCGTAGCCCACTGCGTTCGTGATCTGCTGACCCCGGTTCGAATCCCGTTGGAGGGGATCCCCCCCCCCCCCCCCCCCCCCCCCCCCAGTTAACATCAGTGCCGACTCCACTCTCCCCAAAAGTCCTTGAATGAGACTATAAATCGAGGTCCCGTGTGCGAACGCACGCAGAACATCTTGCGCACACGTTAAATCCAGTTCCGCTTTTCGGAAGAATAGGCCATTGTGTGCAGGTGGGAACAGATGACAACATTTACTAAACAGCATACACACTGGGACTGGATGTAAAAAAAAGAATGTTTATTTCATTATTATGGAAGTAAAGAATAAGGAAACACACACACACACACACACACACACACACACACACACACACACACACACACACACACACACCACACACAACGTGCGCGCGCCTCTTTTGATATTATTATATTTTAAAATAACGTTCATTTTTTCATTTCCATATCAATTTAGCCATATCAATCGGTTTTGCTGATGCCAAATTTAGATTACAATTTTATGTCGTTTTTAATGTTTCCACATCCCTCTCTCATAAGAATCTCTCTCTCTCTCTCGGGAGGTGAACTGTGGATTACTGAATGAAGTCGACCATTACTGCCCCTGTAATAAACGGTCAATTACAGCAGTCGCAGAGTGACCTACATCCCCATACTGGTCAGGCTGAGTGGTGAAGGACCATGCCATCGGCAGCACTGAACTTCATGGCTCCCCCTCCATCCCTTCTCAAATTCTCAATAAATTCTCGCGAAAACGAAAAATTGCCTTAGCCTACCTCATTTCTTAGAAATCGTGGCACAATTGGCTGTCCCTCGCGTCGTCTGTCCTTTGCATCAGCTGTTCCGTGGTGGCACTAGGCATGGCAAGGCACTTAGGCCTACTGATGGATGACAACCCGCCCAAAAGCCTAGGCTAGGCTAGCTAGGCCTAAAAGCCTAGAGGAAGCGTTATTAGGTCTCCTGCTGCCTTCATCACAACCACACCCATCCACACACACCCCGCTGTTTCTGGCAGCTGTATGTATAGGCTAGGCTAAACTGATGACCAGACCTATACTAGGCTAAACCTAGCTGACAGTGTACTGGTTCGAAGACTGTAAGCACTGCATGATGTGTTCTCTGACAACCCCCTCCCCCCCCCTCTCCGCGCCAACCATGGTCTACGACCTTCAGCCACTGAGTAAACAATGTATGCCAGCCGCTGTGTGTAGTAGGCTAGGGGCCTAGCCTATTTGGTTCCATCAGACTTGGACATAAAAGCAGATGGTATAGGCCTAGCTGCTGCGCGCAGTGACTGAGGTAGGTTGATGTTACAGTACTAGGCCTAACAAAATCAGATAGGCCCTAGGACTAGCTACGCTGGTACTAGGCTACTTTCCTAAGATGCAATCAAACCAAACTCAGCAAATCATTATTGACCTCCCCCCCCCCCCCCCCCCCCCCCCCCCCCCCCCCCCCCCCCCCCCCCCCCCCCCCCCCCCCCCCCCTCTCAAGTCCTGAAAGAGGAAGTGTCTACTCATCGGCACCTGTGGAATTTCCTATCGCCAGCAAGAGAGAGAGAGAGAGAGAGAGAGAGAGAGAGAGAGAGAGAGAGATGTGCGAGTTTCTTTATGTGGGTAAACAGGGAGGGGTAAGGTATGTGTGTCTGTGTGTTGATGGTGCAGTACTAACAAAAATCAGATAGGCTGCTTGCCTATGATGCAATCAAACCAAACCAAGCAAAATCATTATTGGCCCGACAGTAGTTCAACCTCCCCCACTCTCAAGTCCTGACAGAGGAAGTGCTCAGGGGCACCTGTGGCATTTCCTACTCGCGAGCAAGTGGTGCTTGCACTTGTAGAGTGAGTTTCTTTATGTGTGTAAACAGGGAGGGGGAAAAGTAAGTGTGTGTGTGTGTGTGTGTGTGTGTGTGTGTGTGTGCGCGCGCGCGCGCGCGCGCGTGCGCGCCTATATTTGTCTCCCTCTCTCTGATCTCTCCACATAACACCCCCTCCACCTCCCTTTCAAACATAAGGTGTCCACACGAATAACCTAGAACTTTACATATACCACCCTCGTTTTCGGTGGGTTTTAAAAAAAAAATTATGTTGCTGCCTCATCTTCTGTGATGTTCCTTTTTTTTGGGGGGGGGGGGGGGGGGGGGGATAGCCTAGTGGTTAGAGCATTGCGCTCGCAATCTGACGACCCCAGGTTCCATTCCCGTTCAAGGGGATATTTTCCCCTGGAGTTAACATCAGTGCAGA
This sequence comes from Rapana venosa, assembly GCA_028751875.1. Taxonomy (NCBI): domain Eukaryota; kingdom Metazoa; phylum Mollusca; class Gastropoda; order Neogastropoda; family Muricidae; genus Rapana; species Rapana venosa. Next base: position 24,782,954 of record CM054167.1, on the reverse strand, counting down.
CTCCACTCTCCCCAAAAGTCCTTCGGATGAGACTATAAACCGAGGCCTCGTGTGCGAACGCATGCAGAACATCTTGCGCACACGTTAAATCATCTTCCGCTTAAGAGTATGCCATTGTGTGCCGGTGGGAACATATAACAGAATTTACAAAACCGCATACACACGGGACTGGATATAAAAAAGCACATAAGTGCTTATTCCATTATCCTAGATATAAAAGAATGAAATAAAACTAAAACTAAATAATTAAATAATTAAGCCCTGACTTTTAGCAGTATACCTTTTCAAAGCTTTGAGAAGCATAAATCTCCAGGCCTCACGATCCAAAGTTTTTTGTAGATGGCATAAGTATAATTATCAAAACTGTAATTAACACCCTGATTACACTAACTGCTTGCCCGACAAGACTTAACTTAATAGGCATGTCCCTGAAACTATGTACACATCTTTTTTAAATTTTTGATTACATGGCTTGGAACTGTAATAATGTGCTTGGTTGCTTGTTAGTTTTTCTTTGTTGCAATACAGTTGTTATGATTTTCTCCCCATTTCTTTTCTGTAATTTTTTAAAAATATGTAAACATGTGCATTTACAGAAGAATCAATTATAACATCATTTGAACTATCCAGTTAAAACTTAATATGAAAGCACTACCTTCTTTTCAAAATAATGATACGTATAATAAGTTGCATGCGTGTAAATGATTTCATTACAAGCGCTTCGATTTGTTTTTGTTTTTTTACAAGATTCAGCGTTATATAAATTCCATATATTATTATTATTATTATTATTATTATTATTATAATACCAGCTTCCAAAAGAAACTGTCATGTGTTGTTGTGGAGCACACGATAACCTGCTGGCGTATTGCTGCTCACAATGCGCCTGTGCATCATCACCATGCTTTCCGGAACAAACAGCTCTTTAAACCAACGGAAAATATGCACACAAACATCGCTTACAGAAGCATTGGAGCAAAACCATTCATCATGTAAACCAAAAAATAAGGAAAACACGAAGGTATGGACTTACCACTGAAAGCAGACAGAAGGAGGTATCTCTCAGTGGTAGTTTTGCAGATACTTCCATCATGAAAACACTGCACTGACTTTGAATGATTGTTCACGTCAATTGAACAATAAACAGATGATTGTGATGTTTCTGTCGGTACAACTCCACGTTAATCTGGCAATAAATAGATGATAATGTTTCTGTTACTTCTTTAAAAAAACCAAAAAAACCGTTTATGTCATTGGTGATGATGCTGATGCTTCTGTTACTTTAAAAAAAAAAAAAAAAAAAAAAAAGTTTAGGCCTATGTAATTAATGATGATGATGATGTTTCTGTT
>CM054167.1:24759104-24776604 GCA_028751875.1 Rapana venosa | reverse complement strand
TCTTCTTTTCTTCTTCTTCTTTCTTATCATTCTTCTTCTTCTTCTTCTCTTCTTTGTCTTCTTCTTCTTCTTTCTTCCCCTCTCTATTAATCTTTTCTTCTTCTTCTTCTTCTTCTTCTTCTTCTTCTTTCATCTTCTTCTTCTTCTTCTTCTCCTTCTTCTTTTTTTTCTTCTCCACCCTCTCTCCTCCTCCCCCCTCATCTCCTCTTCCTCTTCTTCTTCTTCTCCGCCCCTTTTGAAGAAAGACATCAAGAAGTGACAGCTTCCGAACTACAACGCGCGACAGTCTTGTGGGGTGGGAACTGATTCACGCTCTTTGAGCGGGGATAGGGTAGCCTAGTGGTTAGAGCGTTGCGCTTGCGATCCGACGACCCTGGGTTCGAGTCCCCACTGAAGAGTTCGTCCGCCAGCTAATCATCTTCCCCATTGTGATAAGTCTTTGTTTATTGAGAACCCCAACGTCAGCTAACGCGAGCTTTTGATTAGGCTAGTATTGCCCAGTCTCCTGTACACGGTCCTGCGCCCACAGTTGTTTTGTTTGGGCAGTGAAAGCGATTTTTATCGGGGGTTTTTTCTTTTTTTTTCAAAGTGTGTGTGTGTGTGTGTGTGTATTGTGTGTGTGTGTGGGGTGTGTGTGTGTGTGTGTGCCACTTTTGGGGTATGTTTTTATTTTTGCATATTAATAACAGTTTCGCATGTAAAGAAATTGTGTGAATTCTGTGTTGTCGTGTGTGTGTGTGGGGGGGGGGGGGGTGGGGGGGGGCGGGGGGGGGGGTGCGATGCGTGCGTGCGTGCGTGTGTGTGTTCTGTGTGTGTGTGTGTATGTGGTGTGTGTGATATTTTTGGCTTGTTTTTATTTTTGCATATAAATAAGTTTCGCATGTAAAGATTTCCCTTTTACGCAACTACTCTGTTCATTCCTCTCCATCAACCATACTCCTCAGGCATAAGACGTTGCCAAATACATTTCTATATATAGAAATACGTATTTATGCTCGCGCGCATACAACACACTACACCACACACACACACCACTCACACACACTCGCTGTATCGTAGAGTTTAGGCCATTGTGTGCGGTGGGAACAGATGACAGAATTTACAAAAACCGCATACACACGGGGGACTTGATGTAAAAAAAAAAGCCACACCCGTGCATATTCCATTTTCCTCCTGTTTAAACAGAATAGATAAAATTAAAATAAATAGAATAAACACACACACACACACACACACACCACACACACCACACACACACACTTATGCACTTGTGTACTTCTGCTCCCATCTTCAAGGGGACGGGTTACAAAATTGACAAAACCGCATACAGGGTGGCGCTGCTCTTGTGGCGACGCGCTCTCACCGGGGAGAGCAGCCCGAATTTCACGCAGAGAAATCTCGTGACTTAAAGTGGTATAAAATATCAAAATATAAAAAATGTGTAAATTAAAAAAGTACACACGAGGACTGGGGTAAAAATAAAAAAGCACACGAGTACTTCTTCCATTATCCTCGAAATGAAAGAATAAATAAATAAATACATTTCTCTCTCTCTCTCTCTCTCTCTCTCTCTCTCTCTATCTCTCTTCTCTCTCTCTCTCTCTCTCTCTCTCTCTCTCTCTCTCTGTTGTTATTGCTGTAGTTGTTACTTTGTTTTTTGTTGTTGATTTGTTTGAGTTTTTTGTTTGTTTGTTTTTGTTTTGGTGTGTGTGTCGGGGTGTGTGTGTGTGTGTTTGGTGTGTGTGTGTGTTGTGTGTGGAGTGGGGGAACGGTGTTGGGTTTAATTTTGTTTTTGTTTCTTTTTTGGGTTGTTTTTCTTGTTTTTTGTTTGTCTGTTGGGAGGGTGCTTTTGTCGTTTTTTGTTGTTGTTTTTAAATTTATTTTTTGTTTTTTTTCTGTTTTGTTTTTTTTTTTTTTGGGGGGTTTTTTTTTTGGGGGGGGGGGGTTTCGGGGGTTTATTTTGTCGTTTGCTCGCCCGGGGTTGTTTGTTGTTTGTTTGTCTGTTTGTTTGTTTGTTTTTTCTTTTTCTCTTTTTTCTTTAAAAAAAAAAGTTTTTTCCCTTTGCTTCTACTGTTTGAAATAGAGTACTGAGTGCATTTTCAATGTGACCCCACGGGCGGGGGACTGGATGTAAAAAGCACATGAGTACTTATTCATTATCCTGAAAAAAAGAATTTGTTTCTATTACTTACAATGTGTAGATGTTCTTTTTAGGACTTATTGGCTTTTTTTCCCCCCCTTTATTATAAGTGTATGGGTATTGCACTTTTTTTATTATCATGACATTCAATTTGTATGAGTATAATTAAAAAATGTTTGTGTTGATGTGTGCTAATGTGAGTATTACATATTTAGTATTATCCCTGAATTCCCCCCCCCCCCCCCCACACACACACTCACACACACACACACACACACACACACACACACACACACACACACACATACACACACTCACTCACTCACTCACTCACTCACTCATATTCTCTCCCTCAATGACTGTATAGGTTTAGATTTCTTTTTTGTTTTGTTTCTTGTTTTTATTGTGCGGATGTATGGGTATTAAATTTATTTCATTATCATGACATATAATTTGAAACGGATATAATCTAAAATGAGTGTTGATGGGATCGCATACTGTTTTGGGAATTATATATTGGATATTATCTCTGAAATACACACACACATTCTCTCTGTCTCTCTGTCTCTTTCTCACCTTTTATCGTCTCGCTTATAGTTATAGTGTATCCTGATGAAGGATTCACATTTTATATTTTCAATACTTTATTGGACTTGCCTCTGTACATAAGTTTTAATGAGTGCCCTATTTCAATATCTTATAGTTATGTGTAACAAGTATGTGTACCATTTGACATTGTGTAGATGTTTATCTTTAGATTTTTAAATTTTGGGTTGTTTTATTTTTTTGGCTCTGTTGTTGTTCTTGTTGTTGTTGTTTGTTGTTTTTTCTTTTTTTTCTCTTTTTGTTGGTTTTGGGTTTTCTTTCTTTTTGTTTGTTTGTTTTTTTTTGGTTGGGTTTTTTTTTTGGGGGGTGGGGGGGGGGGTGGGTTTTTTAGGGTTTCTTTTATTTGTTTTGCTTGGGGGGGGGGGGGGGGGGGGTTGTTGGGGGGGGGGAGTGTTTTAAAAAGGGTTTTTCCCTTGTTTTTATTGTGAGACTGTATAAGTATTTGGTTTTTTTATTAAGATGTACCCCAAAACGGGCGGGGACGGTGAAAAAAAAGAATATGTGCTTATTATTTTCCTCGAAATAAAAGAATTTGTCATTGTCATTGTCTTTGGGTCATTGTCTCTTTTCTCTCTCTCTCTCTCTCTCTCTCTCTCTCTCTCTCTCTTCTTCTCTCTCTCTCTTTCACACCCCCCAAAATTTACTCAATTATGACAGATAACAATTCCAACTTTTAAGAAGCAGTTCGACAGAGTCTGGCATGTAGCTCTGTGGGAAACCATGAGGCTGTATAACATCAATGCCAACCTCATCAGCACCATAGAATGCCTCTGTGACAAGGCAATCAGAGCAGTCTACTATGACAGCAACATGATTATGAGAATGGTTCCGAACCCCAACTGGAGTACGCCAAGGATGTCAGCTCTCTCCCACCCTCTTTAATATTTTCTTAGAGAAGATAATGGCTGACGCACTTGAAAATCATGAGGGAACAGTCAGCATTGGAGGCCGAACATCTGCTTAAGTTCAATAATAACACACATCACTTCCTACACATCAAGCAACACAAATAATTAATGATAATAATAATAATAATAATAATAATAATAAATAGAATTTATATAGCGCTGTATCCCGTAAAACAAACAAATCGAAGCGCCTGCACTCAAACCATCCACACACATGCAACTTTCTTCAAATAACATAAGATATTTCACATTTATGTACACACACACACACACACACACACACACACACACACACACACACACACACTTAGGTGGTGATGAGGGAGATGAAGGATGCTGTTGAAAAGTAGGAACAGATATGAGGGGAAAGTATCAGGTAGGAAATAAGTGCGTTTTGAGGTTGGATTTGAAGGTATCAAGTGAAGGCTTTTGGCGAAGTGAAAGAGGGAGGTCATTCCAGGTGGATGGGCCAGAAACAGAGAAAGAGCGACGGCCAACAGTGGTTTGTTTGAATCTGGGTATTCGAAAGCACAAGTATCTGCAGCTGAGCGAAGGGAAGGGATGGAGTATACAGGTGAAGACAGTTACAGAGATAAGAGGGTGCAGATTTGTGACGACATTTGAACAGAGAGTATTGGTCTTATAACTTCAGTCTCTGTGAGACAGGAACAAGTGAAGAGATCGCAGAGAATAGAAGAGGAGTGATGTGTCAGATTTTTTTTTTTTTTTTTCTTTCTTAGACCAGTCGATGCTGCAGTGTTGTGGTATGCGTTGAAGAGAGTAGTGGATGATGCATTGGTAGGCCAACCAAGAGAGAATTAACAATAGTTCTAAACGTGAAAGAATGAGAGATGTGACAAGCTTGGAAGGTTGGTCATGTGGACAGATACTTGCGAATTGCGCTTATGCTAGTATGGTGTATAGAGAGAGTAGTAGGCAAGATGGCAGGTATATGAGACGTGATTATTTTTTCTAGAGACGTGTGTTGTCAAGAACTACTCCAAATACTTCACAGAGTTAGACAAAGGAATGAAGTTATTGCCGAGATTCTAGTGAAGTTGTTGTGATGGAGGAAAGTTTATGTTCGGTCCCTATGAGCTATCAATTACAACACATAAAAAACACATATCACTTCCCACATATCCAACAAAACAAATTATTTACCAATTCTCACATTAAAACGCATATGAATTCCCACACATATATTAAAACAAAACAAATGATTTAACAATTCTCACATACCAAAAAACCACACACCCCATTTTGAGGCAAGTAGTTCTTTTTGTACATGTTCATTTCTAATAATCTTTTCTTTGATAAAATAAAGGTGTGCCCGAACACACGTAGTCGTAAGGGGGTGGAGCGAGCTAGGCGTCGAGACCTCAATTCTCAAAGGGCCTTGGTTAGGCCGGTGGGAAACGGATGACAAATTGACCAAAACGCATACAGCGGAAACTTGATGGGGGAAAAAAAAAAGCACATGAGTGCTTATACCATTTATCCTCAGAATAAAAGAATAAAAGAAAGAATAAAGAAAGAAAAGAAAAGGGCCAGATATTGATGAGCGCGTCACGTCCTGTGAAATATGACAGTTTTTTTCTCTGCCCACACAGGTCTTGTATGGACAGTTTGACAAAGAAAGTAATGTTGTTTTAATGACAGAAAGAGAAAGAGCTGGGTATTTATTCAGTCACTTGTTTTGCGAAAATTATATAAAGCTTAGTTTCATTCCTGAGAAGTGTGTGTGTGTGTGTGGTGTGTGTGTGTGGTGTGTGTGTGTGTGTGTGTGTGTGGTGTACAACATACGCGCGCAGATATCTAGCTTATATATATCACACACGCCCGCAACGCACACAGATACCACATAAGCACACGCACACACTCACGCTGATCTCATCTTCTTCCCCCCGGCCGATGCCTCCCGCCCCAACCAACAAATGCTTCCCCAATAAACAATAATTATACCATGTTGCTTCATCAACAAACGATAATTATACCATGCTGCTTCATCAAAAACAATAATTACAACATGTTGCTTCATCAACAAACAATAATCATAACATGTTACTTCATCAAACAAACAATAATTACAACATGTTGCTTCATCAAACAAACAATAATCATAACATGTTGCTTCATCAACAAACGATAGTTATAACATGTTGCTTCATCAACAAACAATAATTATACCATGTTGCTTCATCAACAAACAATAATTATACCATGTTGCTTCATCAACAAGCAATAATTGTAACATGTTTGCTTCAGCAACAAACACTAAATTATAACCATGTTGCTTCATCAAAAAACAATAATTAAAAACATGTTGCTTTATCAAAAAAATAATCATTTAAATGTTGCTTCATAAACAACAAGGAATTATAAATGTTGCTTCATCAACAAATCATTAATTACACATGTTGCTTCATCATACAAACAATAATATATGACATGTTGCTTCATCAACAATCAAAAATTATACCATGTGCTTTTCATAAAACAAACAATAATCATAGCATGATGCTTCATAAACAAACGATATTGCTCAAAAATCTCCATTGTAACCTTGATGAACCGAAATAAACAAAGAACGTTTCAAGCTACAAGGTTTAGTTAGGTCCCCTTTGTGTGACGGGATCGAACGTTTAGTGTGTGTGTGTGTTGTGTGTGTGTGTGTGTTGATGTGTGTGTGTGTGTGTGTGTGATGTGTGTGTGTTCTGTTGTCGTGTGCGCCGTGTGCGTGTTGTTGCGTGCGTGTGGTGTGTGTGCGTGCGCACGCGGCACGTGTGTGTGCTGTGTTGTACGTGTGTGTGTGTGTTTGTACGTGCGTGGCGATGTGTGACGTATGTGTGTGTTTTAGTGCTGCGTTCGTGTGCGTGTGTGTGTACGTGTGTGTGTGTATGTGTGCGAGAGCGAGAGAGAGAGCAGAGGAGCTAGATAGAGAGAGAGAGATGAGAGGAGAGAGAGGGAGAGACGAGAGAGAGACAGGAAAGGAAGAGAGAGAGGAGCGAGAGATGAGAGAGGAGAAGAGATGAGAGAGGACGAACATGAGAAGGAGACGGAGAGAGAAGAGAGAGAGAGCATCACCATCTCCTCATACTGACGGCTGCTGCTGCTGTACTGCTGCGCGCGCGCACCACAGCGTGCGCACACACACAACACACAGCACGCACACAAACGCACACACACAAAACAACGGCACACACCCCACGCCACACAAACACACACGCACACACAAAACAAACACACACACAAACACGCACCACACACACACACACACAACACACACACACACCCACATTCCGGCTTGTATTTTCTTCATGTTTATCTGATTTCTTTGTGTGTGTATATATAATTAGTTCAACGAGTTTGTAATGGCTGGATCTGTGTTTTCTCATATCTTCCATTCAATTGTCCATTCAAGCACATTGACTTTTTATCTCCTTTCCCCATTACCTGTCTTATATTAGTACATTCTAGTTAATAGACGTTAAAACGAACACACACACACACACACATACACATACGCGCCCGCGCGTGCGCGCACACACAGCGAACAACAAACATTTACACCATACACTCACAGAGGCGCCGCGCGCGCACGCTGTGTGTGTCACACTTCACTTAATAAATGACCTAATTGTGGTGTGTGTAAAGCACTGTTTGTTCATATTCGCGCGCGCGCGCGCGCGCGTTCGTGTTGTGTGTGATTGTTTGTATGTGTGTGTTGTTGTGTTTGTTTGTGTGTGTGTGTGTGTGATGTGTGTGTGTTGTGTGTGTGTGTGTGTGTGTGTGGTGTGTGTGTGTGTGTGTGTGTGTTGTGTGAGAGAGAGAGTGTGTGTGTGTGTGTTGGTCTGTCTGTTGTGCGCGCGTGTGCGTGCGTGCGTTGCGTGTGTGTGTGTGGTTTGTGTGTGTGTGTGTGTGTTTGTGTGTTGTGTGTGTGTGTGTGTGTGTCTGCTGTGTGTTGTGTTGTGTGTGTGTGAGGTGTGTGGTGGGGTGTGTGTGTGTGTGTGTGTGAGTGTGTGTGTTGTTGGAATGTGTGTGTGTTGTGTGTGTGTCTGCGCCTGGCCGCTCGATATTCAATTTACTTATGTTTTGTTCTGTTATTTTGTCTATTTTCATTTTGTTTGTTATATTGTTGGTTTGTCTGGTTCTGTGGTTTTCTTCCCCAGTTTGTTTTAGGCACAGATTCAGATTCTAGTTAATCTTGAGCGAATCTAAATCCACTACAACAACAACGAACAAAACAACGACGACAACAACAACAACAAGTACTACTACTTACTACTACTACTACTGCTGCCTGCTGCTGCTGCTGTGATGCTGATGCTGCTGCTGCTGCTGCTGCTGCTGTGCTGGCTGCTGCCACTACACTACTACCACCACATCACCACTTACCACCACCACCACCACCATACACCACCATCACCACTACCACCACCACCAAACACCACCACACTACTACAACTACTACTACTACTACTACTACCACTCACCACCACACACCGCCCCAACCACCACCAACTACTACTTCTACTACTACTACGTCTTCTCGTACTACTACTAATATTACCACCACCACCACCACCACCACCACCACCACCACACCCACCACCACTGTGTACTACTACTACTACACTACTACTTCTACTACTACTACTACTACTATACCACCACCACCACCAATACTACTACCACTACTACTACTAACAGCGCTGCTGCACTACTATACTACTACTACTACTACTAATACTACTTATACTTCTACTGCTGCTTCTACTACTACAAAACCAGAATAAAAAGAAAAGTTAATAACATGACCATGATGACAAACAAACAGACATTTAGACAAACCAACGAACAGACAAACAGAGACGGACAGACGAACAGTCAGACACAGAAAAGATATTGAGAATAGACGTAAACTATGAATTATTCCGACTCTCTGTAAACAAGCCTCTCACATCCTCCCATCCACTGATGATTGTACCAGTCCCGTTTTTATCCCACAAATAGCTTAATTACGCTTACACCATAGGAAAGTCGACCGAATCAATACCACAATTTTTTTTTAGTTGCTTGCTTTTAAACTGGGTCCACACACACACACACACCCCAAAACCCCACCACATTTTAAACAAACTGAAAAAACCTGGCTATTGAAGTTTTTAGACTTGGGCGCGCGCGCGCGACACACCACACACACACTCACACTCTGATATTACACACACACACACAACACACACGCACGCACGCACGCGCACGATATTACACACCACACACACCCACAACACACACCACTTGTCTAATATCACGTAAGTGAAAAGACTTTAAATTAAAAAAAAAGAAAACCACAACACACACCACACACACCACACACACACACACACACCACACAAACACACACACCCACAAACACAAAAAAACCCAACAACCACACACACACACAAAACACAAAACCCCACTGATTTACACCCCCCCCCAAAAAAAACACAACACACACCCCCAACACACACACACACACACAACACCACAACACACCCTGATTTACACCACACAAAACCACAAAACCCACACACACACACACTATAAACCCCCCCCCCCCCCCCCCCCCCCACACACCACACACAAAAAACAACAAAAAAACTTTCAAACAAGTTGAAAAAAAACCCTGGCATTTAAACGGTGTTGTACTATAAAACCCCTGATAGTTTCTGGCCAAACGTACAGAAAAAAACGTGCTGTGGTGTTTTAGCGTGTGCATACTCATACCCAAAGCTGTTTTGGGCATGTGCTGCAAGGGAGGCTACACGCGCCTGCGAGGGGTGGTGGTGTGTGTGAAAGTTGTCTGCGCGCGCGCACGTGCGCGTTACAAACCCTTTCAGAATTATGGACTAGAAGAAAAAATAAATTAGAGTTTTTGATGTGTACACGCGTCTGCGAGTGTGTGTGTGGTGTGTGTTGTGGTGTGTGTGTGTGTTTTGTGTGTGTGTGTGTGCTTAAAAGTTTTTGCGCGCGCGGATGTGCGCGCTTACAAGTCCTTTCCAATATTATTGGACTGAGAAGGAAAAATTAAAAAGAATGCATGCGTGTGTACATGAATATGTATACCCAAAGTCGTAAAGCCGAACACGCAGACGCGCGCGTGCGAGCGTGCGTGTGTGGCTACATTCGCGATCATTCATTCGCGCACACACGCGCGTGCATGCGCGCACACACTCTCACACACAGAGCAGAGAAGTGAACGAAGGGTTAAACAGAGTGTTCTCGCGTGAATGCACACACACACACACGCGCGCGCGCGCGCGCGCGCGCGGGCGCACAAACACACACACTCACACCGCATGCACGCACGCACGCACGCACGCACGCAGAAGTGAGCAAAGGATTGGACAGAGTGAGTGCTCTCTGCTAGCGTGTGCGCATACACATAGAAACACACCCAACACACACACACACACACACACACACACCACACACACACCACACACACACACACACACACACACACACACACACACACACACACACACACACACACACACACACACACACACACACAGGAATAAGCAAAGCATTGGACAGAGTGAGTGCTCTCGCACTACATGTGCGCATACACATAGAAACACACACCACACACACACAACACACACACACACACACACACACACACACACACACACACACACACACACACACACACACACACACACACACACACACACACACACACACACACACACACACACACACACACCACACATTATATAAATGATGAAGATTTAATCAGACTGTCATAAAGGAGAACTCTCCTCCTCCTCCTCTCTCCACACAAAGCTCAGAGTTGCTTGTGTTAAAAACAATCAAGTCCGTGATATTTTGGCATCTTGCATCTACTGTTGGTAAGAAGAAATAAGTGATTTTGTTTATAACTATTATTTTGATACTGACGAATCAAAGCAATCTGAAACAGTTGAAAACAGATTCAAATGAGTGATATATATCTTGTCTTTATATCTGAAACAGTTGAAAACATATTCAAATGAGTGATATATCTATTGTCTTAATATCTGAAACAGTTGAAAACAGATTCAAATGAGTGATAAATATCTTGCCTTGATATCTGAAACAGTTGAAAAACATTCAATTGAGCGATATATCTATTGTCTTTATATCTGAAACAGTTGACAACATATTCAATTGAGTGATATATCTCTTGTCTTTACATATGGAACAGTTGACAACATATTCAATTGAGTGATGTATCTCTTGTCTTTATATCTGAAACAGTTGACAACATATTCAATTGAGTGATATATCTCTTGCCTTTATATCTGAAACAGTTGAACATCATTGATGATATATCTCTTGCCTTTATATCTGAAACAGTTGAAAACATATTCAATTGAGTGATATATCTATTGTCTTTATATCTGAAACAGTTGAAAACAGATTGAATTGAGTGATATATCTCATGCCTTTATATCTGAAACAGTTGAAAATAGATTCAATTGAGTGATATATCTCTTGTCTTATATCTGAAACAGTTGAAAACATATTCAATTGAGTGATATATCTATTGTCTTTATATCTGAAACAGTTGAAAACATATTCAATTGAGTGATATATCTATTGTCTTTATATTGAAACAGTTGAAAACAGATTGAATTGAGTGATATATCTCTTGCCTTTATATTATGGTAAGAGAGAAAGAGAGAACACTGAACACTGAAAGTAATTTATTGCCATTAACAATACAGTCTTTTTGGCAAGGAGCACAGTATAAACACAATTTAAACAATATGCTTTTTGCAACAAGAAAATAACGAAAACCGAAAGAGGAAAAGGCATCTCCAATAACTATATTCAACCGAATGCACTAAGTGTTATCATACATTAATTATTATCACAAGCTTGCACACACACACACACACACAACACACACACACACACACACACACACACCAGTGTCATGTTACCTACAAATCAGCAACAGTGTAGGACAAATCGACACCCGACCCTCACATTCAAATAAGGCAATTTAGCCAATGGAAATCATATTTCACAAATATGAAAAACAAAATAGTGTTACATTGAAAAGATATATCAATTAGCTGCAGTTTTCTTTTTACCCCGCTGTCCCAAGCAAGGGAGATAACTTTTGCAAGTGATTTTAAAAATTATTTATCTTCGATCAAGAGAATGCTAACTAAACCTCTAATTCTTGAGATTTCTTCATTAAATATGAGACATTTCTGACTGATGTCATCGTACGAATTACAATCAATCAAAAAATGCATTTCATCTTCAGTCTGCGTGCCACACATGGGGACTGTGCAGATGTGTCAGTGGAAAACCATGTTTTGCAGGCATTTAGGTCTAAAGTTCTTAATCCGAATCGAGCAAGATTACTCCTATGCCATTTCTGTGTTACAACTGTAACATTTTTTGCCAGAGAAAGTTAACAGAGGAGGTCTAGCCGTCAAGCGACCTCCTTTGCTTGCTTGCTGTAACCCACAACACTGTGGCGGCAACAGATGTAAGCTGCCTACAGAGAAGTTTGCCGAGTTGTAGAAAGGAGTAGAAGGGCCGATGGAGCTCATTTGTTGTTGTTGCTGTTGTTGGTTGTGTTATAGTCCCAGCGAAGATATAGGGACTGTGGTAATGGCAAGCAAGTCATCCCACTTTGGCTCCACCAGCCACCCTAAAAACTAGTTCAATTCTTGAAAGCAACATTATGCTGTGCAAGCATATGATATAATATACACCTCTCTCTCTCTCTCTCTCTCTCTCACACACACACACACATATAAATATATGTGTGTGTGTGTGTGTATGTTGGGCTCAATGCTGTTTTTTTAAAATAAGTGGTAGATTGCCGCCAATCACAGTCTCGTTTCCTGTCACGTGGTATTTGCTCCACAATGGCGGAGGTGTCAAGAAGACAAATCTCATCATTATTACTGAAAGGCATAACACCATTGTAATGCAGGCCTTGGCACTAGACTTACATCAAGAACTGACACAGCTTTAGGCAGGATCCAGGGATGGGGTTTTAACGTGTGGGCAAGGCATTCTTCATACACACAGGACCTGGGTTTGTAGCCCCCTCCGAAAGACTTTTGAAGGGGTATGGAGCCAGTACCTTGTTCACTCCAGGGGAAAATTCCTCTCCAAGGGACAGCACGGCTTAGACCAAACCCAGGGTCTTTCATGTAAGTGTCAGAAACACAAGTCTCTTGGGAAAAATGGGCGCACGTGCAAAAAACTCTTAGAGCTGTAGCCAAGGAACTCCCTCAAAAAGAGACTGTGTTCCCAGTTCAATATCTAGGCTGTGTTCCAGTTTCCATTCAAGACTGACAAGACTGTTATATCTTAAGACAGTCTGGACCTTGGTCATGGTTATCTTGTCTCCTGCGAGGTGTTTTACCGTATGGAGAATCATTTACATGTTGTCTGCTATGTGTCGGTGACTTTTTGTTTTGCTGCGGGCCTAATTTTGTTCTGTGATGTTCCTGTTTTACATGTTGCTCATTCCGATACATACACCCTGGTCATACCCAGAGTTATCAAGTCGTATCTTTAGGGTCGCAAGTCTTTCAATTAGCTTGTCAATGTTGGGCTGCTGTAAAGCCACCAACCAGAGGTACCCTGCACTACTGCTGGGTCGCTTTTGGTGGTGTTCAGTGGTGTCTGTTTGTTAGCTTACGGATGCAGATGTTTAAAGAGTGCCAAAATGTCCCGAAGACAGGTGCAGGTGCATTGAGGTTCTTAGTCTGGTCGTTCAGAACGAATGAATCAAGGAAGGAAAGGAGGACAGAAAGAAGAAGGAATGGTCTCGTTGTTGTCATATGAGCGAAAACGCGCTGCGCTGCCGTTAAGCGCCTGACAAGTCAGGCCCAGTGCATCCACCTTCTGCAAGGGAGAGAATTGTTATATCTTAAGACTGTCTGAGGGGGAAAAAAAAGCAGGAAAATGAACAAGGGAGGCAGAAAGTAGACACGAACGAAGAGGCAGGAAGAAAAGGAAGAAGGCAGAAGCAAAGCGAGGAATTGAAGAGAGGGAATTCCTAGCACAGAAGTTCCAGAATGTGGGGATGCTATAATCTTATACTGACAGGCCCCTCCCCCTGGTATCCCTACGGGGATGATATCGGGTTTAAACCTATCGTTAGGAATACACTGGGCATACATTACAGGGCAAGCATACTCCAACCAATCAGCGCTCAGTGTGACCCAAGCCACACTGTCAGTTACTGATGTCAGGTAAGTTTCAAGGCCTGTATTAAAATATCATTGTGCTTTGTCCTTACGCTTTGTCGCTATACTTTGAGGCTGTATTCATCCATGACAACATCTTATTAAAGTCAGTATTGTCCGCTTAAAGCTGACAAAACATGCTTTGAACTTAGGGCATGGCTGTCTTTAAGGCTAGGTATTTTAAAAAGAAAAAGGCCATACATGCAAATTTCTCACCCAGTGTGTATTTATAGCCACACAGTGATTCATTGGTGTGGTGAGTGAGAGAGAGCATGTGTTCTAGGAAACCCTAATAGGTGTTAAGCTGGAGAACGCCTAACAAACAACAACAACAACACAACAACAACAGAGGTCATCATTAATCCTACACCCATTCTTTGCGCCCAAACATATGTGTTGTGAAAGTCCTTCGGATGAGACTATAAACCGAGGCCCCGTGTGCGAACGCATGCAGAACATCTTGCGCACACTTTAAATCCTGTTCCGCTTTTCGAAAGAGTAGGCCATTGTGTGCCGGTGGGAGCAGATGACAAAATTTACAAAACGCATACACACGGGGACTGGATGTAAAAAAAAAGCACCTGAGTGCTTATTCCATTATCCTCGATAAAAAATATTTAAAAAATGTAAAAAATCATGTCATCTGAGCGCTTTGATTTGTTGCTTTACAAGATTCAGCGCTATATACATTCCATACATTATTATATTATTATTTATTATTGTGAATGTGGTTGATTTCTTTGGAATGATCCTTACCTCACATGCCTTTCAAAACGTATCGTGTAGCAACTCGTCTGCTTCCCACTGACCATTCCAGTCACACAGACTTCAACAGTTATCCCCAACTCAACCCAATTCAACTCAACTGTCTCCATCGCCGCTGTTGTTGTCGGTAGGAGCTTCATGCAATGCCACCAGGATTCTCCATCTTTCTCTGTCTCTGTTGAGTTCTACGATCTCCTGTACCCTTCCCAGACCACTGATTGCAATAATGTTGGCAGTGTAGGATGTTGTTGGTGGTCTGCTTTTCTTTCTCTCTCAACCTTACGGTGGAGAACTATCATCAGATTTGTCTGTGTGTTTCTGTTTGCATGACCAACATATCTCAGTCTACCCTTCCTAATTATCAGCAACAACTCAGGTGTTTTTTTGCGCTGAATTAATCAGGCGCTTTCATTTACTCTTATTTTACTTTTATTTCGAGAATAATGGATAGCACTCATGCCTTTTTTTCATCAGCCGCGTGTAACTGCAGTTGTTGAAATGTGACCTCCATTCGTTCCCACCGGCACACAATGGCCTACTCTTCTGTCCCACCCTTTGACTCTGAGAAGTCGCACTGTCAAACCACCGCAAGCATACCCCAGAAACGGCTCCGGTGTCCGCAGGCTTCGGAATGAAGCTGACAATGCTGTAGCTGGGCATTTGTGTGTGTGTGTCTGCCTTTGCAGCCGCGTGTACACGTAGAACGGAAGGTGTATGGGCAGATTGGGGACCTCCTTTTCAGCTGAAGGTGGTTCTGATCTGGTCCTCGGCACTTTTCGCCTGCTTGTATGCCGGTTGTTGGGTGGTGTAAGCCAACTGCTTCAAAGGGTAGTGGTGGTGGTGGTGGTGGTAATAGTGGTGGTAGCAGCAGCAGTAGTAGTAGTAGTAGTAGTAGCAGCAGCAGTAGCAGCAGCAGCAGCAGCAGCAGCAGCAGCAGTAGTAGTAGTAGTAGTAGTAGTGGCGGTGGTGGTGGTGGTGGTGATGGTGTTTGTGGTAGTGACGGTGGTGGTGGTGGTAGTGTGGTAGCAGCACGTAGTAAGTAGTAGTAGGTAGTAGTAGTAGTAGCAGCAGCAGCAGCAGCAGCATAGTAGTAGTAGTAGTAGTAGTAGTTAGTAGTGGCGGTGGTGGTGGTGGTGGTGATGGTGTTTGTGGTAGTGACGGTGGTGGTGGTGGTAGTAGTGGTAGCAGCAGCAGTAGTAGTAGTAGTAGTAGTGTTAGTGTAGGTGTTAGTAGAGCAGCAGCAGCAGCAGAAGCAGTAGTAGTAGTAGTAGCAGCAGCAGCAGCAGCAGCAGCAGTAGTAGTAGTAGTAGTAGTAGTAGTAGTGGTGGTGATGGGGGTGGTGTTTGTGGTGGTGATGGTGGTGGTGGTGGTAGTAGTAGCGGTAGCAGCAGCAGCAGCAGCAGCAGCAGTAGTAGTAGTAGTAGTAGTAGTAGTAGTAGTAGTAGATGTAGTAGTAGTAGTTGTAGTGGTAGTACTAGTAGTAGTAGTGGCGGTGATGGTGGTAGTGGTACTAGTAGCGGAAGCAGCAGCAGCAGCAGCAGTAGTAGCAGTAGTAGTAGTAGTAGTAGTAGTAGTAGTAGCAGCAGCAGCAGCAGTAGTAGCAGCAGCAGCAGCAGTAGTAGCAGTAGTAGTAGTAGTAGTAGTAGTAGTAGTAAAAGCAGCAGCCGCAGCAGTAGCAGCAGCAGCAGCAGCAGCAGTCGTAGTAGTGGTTGTAGTAGTAGCAGCAGCAGTAGTAAAAGCATCAGCAGCAGTAGCAGCAGTAGTAGTAGCAGCAGCAGCAGCAGCAGCAAGCAGCAGTAGTAATAGTAGTAGTAGTTGTAGTGGTGGTGGTGGTGGTGGCGGTGGTGGTGGTGGTAGTAGTAGCAGGAGCAGCAGTGGTAGTAGCAACGGCGGCGGCGGCGGCGGCGGCGGCAGCAGAGCAGCAGCAGCAGCAGCAGCAGTAGTAGTAGTAGTAGTAGTAATAGTAGTAGTAGTGGTAGTAGTAGCAGTAGCTGTTGTTGTTTATGTTTTCTTGTTGTTTTTGTTGTTATCATCGGTGTTATTGCTGTTGTTGTAATGAAATAATGATAGCGGGATTGGTGATTCTCATTCTGATGCTGATGCTGATGCTGCTGATGATGATGATGATGATTCTTCCTCTGAAGTTGAAGCATGGCTGCCTAATTGGCGAGCTACTTAAAAAAAACAACCCAAGCCATACACGCTAATTTCTCATCCAGTGTGTACTTATGACCTCACAGTAATACCCAGGTGTGCATGTTCTGGGTGACTTTCAAAGTGTTTAGCTATAGAAGGTGGAGGAAGAGGAGGAGGAGGAGAAGAATTGCGAAGAAGAAGAAGAATTGCGAAGAAGAAGAAGAATTGCGAAGAAGAAATGCGAAAAATTGCAAAGAAGATTTGCAAAGAAGAAGAGGAAGATTACGACAACTAGCAACAGAACAAAAAAGACAAGAGTATACATAATGGTGACATTGATTGTAGAGGTTGTGATAGTGGTGGTGGATGTTGATGGTGGTGGTGATGATGATAATGGTGATATAAAAACGACGATACAATTTTTCATCAACATCGTCAACACCATCGCTTGTAGACTGTGCACTACCCTTAGTTATATACGTTCAAAGTTTTCCAGACACAGGTGCACCGATACTGTTCGAGGATTTTTTATTATTGTATTGTATAACACTTTAAGTCACGGCAGATTTATCTGCGTGAAATTCGGGCTGCTCTCCTCGTGGAGAGTGCGTCGCCACAAGAGCAGCGCCACCCATTACTTTTTTTCTTTCTTTTTTCCTGTCTGCATAATTTATGTATTTGGTTTC
>CM054167.1:24751604-24754104 GCA_028751875.1 Rapana venosa | reverse complement strand
CACACACAACACAACACACCACAACACAACACACACATATATGTGAACATCACTCACTCACTCATCCCTTGGTCAGGACAACCGTTGGGGTACCCGCACGGACGCTGCAAGTGGACCGCCAAATGGTTCTGTCCTGGGCTGTTTTCAGGAGGCTTGGTACAGTGAGGCCGGTCCACTCCTTGATGTTGGATATCCAGCTTTTGCGTGGTCGTCCCTGCCTCCTTGCTCCTTCCACCATTCCCTGCAGGACTGTCTTTGACAGGCTGTTATGCCTTGTTGTGTGGCCAAACCACTTCAGTTTCCTCCGTTTGACTGTATCTAGCAATGGTTCTTGTTTGCCAGCCATTGCCTCGATCTGCTGCCAGACGTAGTCATTGGTTTTGCGGTCTCTGTAGGTGATGTTCAGGATCCGCCTGAGGCACTTCATCTCAAAGGCTTGAATGCGACGTTCTAAATCGGCAGTAAGTGTCCATGCTTCACAGCTGTACAAGGCAATGGATGTGACGAGTGCCTTGTAGAGTCTGACCTTAGTGTGGGTTCTGATGTTGTGGTTTCTCCACACTTTCGCCAGCTTAGTCATGGAGGAGAGTGCCACAGCAAGTCTGATCTTCACCTCTTGTGTGCTCGTGCCTTCTTTGGTGATGACTGCTCCAAGGTACTTGAAAGTTTCCACCTCCTCTAGTGTCTCGCCACTCATCTTGATGCTGGTGGGAGTGGTCGGTGTGGTACTGTTCACTAGGATCTTGCTCTTTTCCGTGCTGATCTCCATACCGTGGGCATTGGCTGATGTTTCCAGTCTGGTGGTGAGATCCTGGAGTTCTTCTTCACTGCGGCCCATGAGATCAATATCGTCTGCGAATCGAAGATTGCAGACTGGCCTTCCTCCTATTGTGATTGTGGTCTTGAAGCCAAGGAGGGCCTCCTGCATGATGTTCTCCAGGAACACGTTGAAAAGAACGGGGGATAGCGGGCAGCCTTGTCGAACTCCAACTGAAGTCCGGAAGAACTCCCCGATTTATCCACCCATGAGGACTGCACTGTGGGAGCTGTCATACAGCGCCTAGATGACTTGAATCAGGTCCTCGTCGAAGCTATAGTCTCTCATGACTTGCCACAGAGCTTCTTGCCACACTCGATCGAAGGCCTTCTTGAAGTCAATGAAGTTGTTGTAGAGCTGTAGCTGTTCTTGATCTGTTCATGTTAAGATCACTATTTTGTGTGTGTTGGTTATTACTATTCTGACCACACATGAGCACGCACACGCATGCATGCAGGGATACACACACACGCACATGCACTTACACAAAGTAGATCTCTCCCCCCCTCTTTCTCTCTCTCCTCCCCCCTTCTCTCTCTCTCTCGCTCGCTCGCTCTCGTATTTAGTCTCCTATTTTTACGGTTGTCTGGTATAACTTTAAGTGGAAAGACTTAAAATTGAAGACTTACTTACTACTTACACACACACACACACACACACACACACACACACACACACACACACAACACACACACCCCACACACACACAAAGAAAGGTGGTAGGTTTTATACTCTTTTTGTAGATTTTTCCAAAGCATTTGACAGTGTTGACAGAATAAAACTTTTATTTCTGCTGCTGCAAAAAGAATCCATGATAAAATGTTCATGACGCTGCAAAGCTGTACAAAAGTGTGAAGGCAGCTGTGAGAGTCGGGCTCACATTACTGAATATTTTGATTGTTTTTCTGGTGTCAGACAAGGTTGTATTTGATCCCCTATTATTTTCGTTTTTTATTTCTGAACTAGAATCAGATCTCACGGGATCAGATACTCAAGGCGTAGATGTCTTTCTGAGCCATCGGCATACTCTCACTTATGAAATGCAGATGATATTGCTTTAGTTTCAGATTCAGTTGTAGACTTGCAGAAAAAGATCAATTGTTTGGAAAAAATAATTGTAAGAAATGGGGACTTTCTGTAAATATGGACAAAACTAAAGTAGTCGTTTTTAAAAATGGTGGAATGTATTAAGAAGTCTGAAAAATGGGGGTTATTTAGAAACCCAGATACAAGTAGAATCTAGTTAAAAATTATCTGGTGTGGTTTAGCTCAGCATTGAACGGGTCAAGATGTATCGAAAATCTCTCGGAAAAGCATCGAAGGCTGTTGCTGGTATCAAAAGATTGTACTTCAGTTAAAGAATTTTCCAGCATCTACATTTTTTAGTATTTTGATACAAAAGTGAAACCAATCCTCCTCTAGGTTTCTGAAATTTGGGGTTTTCAGCAGTATCATGATATTGAAAAATACAGGTAAAAATTTGCAAAATGGTCCTGGGGTTGGCAGAGATGTTAAAAATTAATATTTGCCTTGGCGATTGTGGGAGATATCCCATTTTTGTTGACACTGTTACAGAGTAATCAAATATTGGCTAAAAATTTTGGATATGCCTGATCATAGATATCCCAGACAATGCTACAATATGTTTTGTAGACGGATGAAGCAGGGAGAATAAATTGGGTA
>CM054167.1:24679104-24746604 GCA_028751875.1 Rapana venosa | reverse complement strand
ACTCTCTCGGCCAAGTGGGCATAAGGACAGTCAGCGTTGGAGATGTTCTCCAAAGGCCAACCAGCCCCCAGGGCTGCAGCACATAAGGACTGTGCGAGTCAAGCCTCCTAGTCAGAGAGTCATAGTCGATCACTAAAGACTAAGCTGTAAAGTGGAATTCCATGAGTGGGAAAGCCACTGGTCATACAGCCTCTCACTTTGCTGTTGCCCCCAGCGTCAATGGTTTAATCAAGAACTGTGATAAAGCCCAGGCGCTGACAGCCGCAGCACAAAACACCACACCACGCCACACACACTGCACCACATCATACTGAAACACACCTTACCACATCACAATGCACAACACCATACAATACCACACCACGACAAAGCACCACACCAAATTAAGCTACTATAATACACCCCACCCCACTACAACACACCCTCACCGCACGACATCACACCACACCACACAATACCACACCACATGACAATACCACACCACGACAAAGCACCACACCAAATTAAGCCACTAAAACACAACACACCCCACTACAACACATCACACTCCATTACAACACCCCTCACGGCACGACATCACACCACCACACCACACTACACCACACCGCACCGCACCACACCACACCACACCACAACCACACCACACCACACAAACACCACATCACAACAACCACACCACACCACATCACACCATACCACACCACAACAACCACACTATACCACACCACACCAACCAAGTTTCCATCTTGTGTTTCCACCACATCAATGCAGACTCCACTCTCTCTAAAAGTCCTTGGGATGAGACTATAAACCGAAGTCCCGTGTGCGAACGCACGCAGAAGCATTTGCGCACACGGTAAAAACCCGTTCCCATTTTTCGGAAGAGAAGGCCATTGTGTGTCGGTGGAAACGGATGACAAAATTGACAAAACTGCATATTTACGGGGACTGGATTGTTAAAAAAAAAATGTACAAGAACGCTTATTCCATTATCCTTTAAATAACAGAATAAGATAAAATAAAAAGAATAAGATAAATAACCTTTCAGCGCAGGGAGTGACTGACTGACTACCCAGGGCCTAGCTTCCGTGGCTGAAGGCACTTTCCAATCAGTGTGTGCTAAACATTGGCGCGCTCTTTGCTCTTAGCCCATGCTGCTTGTAGAGTGACTTCGGCTGGCTGATTCGTCTGTCTGTCTGTCTGCCTGCCTACCTGGATGAATGGATGGATGGATGGATGGATAGATGGATGATGGGAGGGAGGGAGGGAGGAAAGTCTAGGTGGCTGACTGGCTTACTGGCAGACTGACTAACCTCCTTCTTTTCCGCAATTCTTGTTCTTGTTCTTCGCAACTCTTCTTCGCAATTCTTCTTTTTCGCAATTCTTCTTCTTTAGAAGTCTTTTTCACATTTCTTCTTCTTCTTCTCTTTGTAATTGTTCTTGTTCTTGTTCTTCTTCTTCTTCTCTTCTTTTTCTTCTCATTCTTCTTCTTTTCTCAATTCTTCTTCTTCTCTTCTTCTTCTTCTTCTTCTTCTTCTTCTTCTTCTCTCTTCTTCTTCTTCTTCTTCTTCTTCTTCTTCTTCTTCTTCTTCTTCTTCTTTGTAATTGTTCTTCGCAATCTTTCTTCTTCTTTGCAATTTTCCTCATAGATTTTATTTATCTGCTTCTTCTTCGCAATTCCTCTTCTTCTTCCCTAACTCGGTTGTGAGTTGTAAGGGTACCACGCTAAAGAGCTGTTCAACAATGCATTCTCTTTATATCGGTTGTCTGACAAAGCCTGGGCTTCTGCAATGGTTTCCCCGTCCGTTCAGCTGTGTTGTTCTTCCACCCATTACCCTGTCCACCTCTTTGTCTCTCTTCTTTAACAGTTCTCTGCAACTTGGCAACATGGATTCTACCAACATAGCTTTCTTTTCTTGACCTAAGTCAGCAGATCTTTGTATGGGCCGGAGTAGGATCTGCTAGTTTGCAGCACTTGATTATCGTCAATGTATCTAACGTTTAATATCTTGCAATAACATCTCATCATCAAAGTCTGGGTTCTACTCTCTGGATCCACTGCCATGTGTATTCATGTCTCACATACACGCAGAAAGATGAAAGACACCCACGCACGCAGGAACCTCATTTTGTGATCCATAGAGATGTTCTTGCTGGTTCATACAAGCTTCAGTTGTGACAGTCCTGTTGCTGATTTTAGTGCTCTTGATAGGATGACTTGTTTGGATCTCTCATTGCTGATCATAGATGTCAAGTACGCGAACTTTCGAACTGCTTAATGGTTTTTGCCTGTGGGTATATAACATGTCGGTAGTGATTGTGGAGTTGTGTCTGGCCATCAGCTTGGCTTTCTTGGTGGCTATTTCTATTCTACAACGTATTGATGTTTTGCCCAGTCTTTTCAAACACTTGCAGATTTTTTGTTTTACTGCCTGGTCATCTAAGTCGTCTGCAAAGAGAAGGTTTGTAATTGTTATTTCTCTAGTGCCAAGTGTTCCGATATGATCTTAAGGGGCATTAATTTTAATGCGTTTCAGACACATTGAGTACAGCGTAGGAGATAGAAAGTAACCCTGACAGACTCCTCCTAAACACCATTCACTTTGTATAATTTTGTAAGTACCGCTGTATACTTTGGAATAAAGCTGCTGGGTGGTGTTGGGTAGCGTCTACCTGATGTTATGTTCCTTCGGTATGGCCCATAGTGTCCCACACCTTCCTTACTCTGTCAAATGCATTTTTGAAGTCTAAAAAAAAACCCACCCAGCAAACATGGTACATGTCATACTGATGTTGGGAGTGTTTTTCATAGAAGGTGCGCAGTTCAATAATCTGTTCAATTGCACTTCTGTGAAATTCAGTCCGTTCTTCAAAATATATAGCATAATTTTTAAGAGGTGTTTAACATTGACATTCGCAGTGGGGGTGGGGGGGGGGGGGGGGTGTTTGGTGGTCTGTTTGTGCTAAATGTGCCAGATGAAAATATCACATGAGACATCCATCTAAGGTGGTGACCACTAAAACGTCCCCCAAACGACAGTCTCCTGTGAATTTCCAGACCCTAAAGACTTTGACATAAACTCACTACAAGCATGGCGAAGTGTACGGGAGAGGATGTCATAATGTCTCTTCTCCTCTTTACAATTGACCTGATAGTACTTTAAACAACAGTTGTTGGTGTGCAAAACCCTTGCATTATGAATCTGCATATCAACTCTGGATACAAACCAAGAAAAAATGCAAAAAGCAGTAATTGTTTCTATAGATGAAAATTTTCTCACCAGGACAGAACTCTAGAAATATCTTGCTCTCTTTTACAAGTTATAAGTACTTTGAAAAAAGCTGATCCAGGAGCTGAGGTGACATTTATCAAACCAACATCAAACAAAGGGCAAACAATCATGCATGCATACCATCTGTCACTTTTTAACCGTTTTATACCAAGATTGAGCAAATAATTATTTGATGTATTTATTTTGTCAAGTTTTGGGTTTTTACATGTTAAATTACTTCATACTGTTAAACAAATTCAGAGCAATCTTCCAACGATTTTTCAATGAGTTCAAATTCAGACCACATCACTTGAGAGATTTCGTTTTAGAGGTCTGCAAGAAAGGGTCGGGGGGTGTCTGTTTGAGAACACCAAACAATGCTGATTGTTGGTGAACTAGAAAGACATCTTTTGTACTTAACTGCAGTATCATTTAAAGTATAATATCACGAGTGATGTAATTTCCAAATGAAATCATCCAGAAGGCTTCTACACATTTCCTGGCGAGACCACAGAACCAACGACTCAGTGTGGCAAGAAAACAGCTGTATAACAATTACAAACTATACAAGGATAAATTCATCTCTGAAAGCTGTTTCTTAATGTTGCCAATAATATCGCCCTAGCATTTGTAAAATGTTTTAGCTTTGAATCACAAACTTCCAATTCAAACAGGAAGAGTGCTGAATGTTTCCTGTTGAAGTGAGGCATTGTTCAAAGTGTGATCTTTGTGAAACAGAGGATGAATTTCTTTCTTTCTTTAATTTTCCTAACTTAATGACTGAGAGAAAAAATAGTTACCAAAAGTTTATTGTGAAAGTGTGATCTTTGTGAAATAGATGAGGAATTTCTTTCTTTCTTTAATTGTCCTAATTTTATAAAAGAAAGAAAAACGAAATGTTTACCGAAAGTTTATTGGGAAACCCCAAATTTGTTGAAATTCAACTTTCTTTTTAATTGAAAAAATAAACGTCAGCTTGCTCAGTTAGTTCCTTTTCTCACGAAAATATTTAAAGCACTTTGACTGTGCTCAGCATAATGACTGCTTTAAAGTACTCGTCTTTAAATATCACTTATGTATGATTATTCTTGTCATGTTCATTTTCACCATGGTATGTTAGTTATCTGTTGATGCGTTAACTATATTGCTCTCTTGATAATTTCGATGTTTGTTGTTTAATTGGTCTCAAAGGTCAGACCCTGTTTCATGTTTTAAGTCAGTTACAAGCAACGTGTAACACTTTCCTGTATCCCTAATGGGGTTTTGAAATAAACTTTGCCTTGCCTTGCCTTGTCTCCCCTCGCCTTTTCTTGCTATGCCTTTCCATGCCTTTCCTTGCCTTGTCTTGCCTTGCCTTGTCTTGCCTTATCAAGAATTCTCATGTAATTTCACATTTCCACTGCTGGAATTCTTCTCTGTAGGTCTGTTGCCAGAGTCCAAGACTTTGCAACACATACAGGAAGATGGAAAGTGTTGCTGTTATCGCCCATACCTTTTTGAAAGTTGTCATCCTTTCTTGCCAGCACGCAATGGCCTACTCTTCTCAAAGGCGGAACGAGAATTGGCCTACGAGAATCACTGAAAACTCTAGAACTTGTTTATAATTAAACATTACACAGTTACCAACTTTAATTAAATCTGAACAAATCTTACTAGGAGTATGTAGTGATTATTGTGTTCCCTTCGTAATTATAAAAAAAACGTGTAAGTCATAAAACCAGCCCCTACAAAAGAATCACCCATGATGATAAACAACTTGACAATGAAAAGTTTTGTCATCTTCTTTTAGGAGATAAATGGATTGAGATAATCATTGATAAAGCATTAGATAAAAATACAGAATTATTCACTGAAGTGGTTTTTAATTGCAAAATAATGTGTGGTGGTCAAGTTTACTATCACCCTAGAGATGTTCCTTGATTGAAAACATCATCTTCGAATGTGAATGAAAATAAAAGGAATTAATCCCACAAACGACCCAAAAGTAGTCGTCATGCCTTCATACAAGTCCAAAACCAGGTTATAGGTATGAAGAGACTTAGAATGATGATATCTTATGAAGAGCTAGATAACAACATGTGTCAGATCTAGAACAGTTTGGTTGTAAACACTGGTGGAAACTAGTTAAACACTTTCAAGACAAAAATTAGCATTGGCTCACTTGAACATAACCGAAAACTTTTTTTCTCATGCAAAGCAAAAGTAAATATTTTAAATGAGATCTTTGTTGAGCAGTCTACATTACACTCCTAAGAAGAGTTGCCACCTGTATTTTACCTGTTTCAGGTAACTAGCTGAATTCTATTTTGCTTTCTTTGAATGAAATTAAAGATATCATTTTAAATTTAGAGAAGAAAAGGTACCAGCACCCATTCACAACAGATTACCTATCTGGGCAGCTAATGTTATTTGTGAATCTTTGAGCTTATTATCTAACATATCACTTCAAATAGGAATATTTCCAAAACAATGGAAATATATACATACTACACCCATACAGGAAAATGGTCAAAAAGATTTATATAAAAATTATTGATCTGTCTCAGTACTTAGCTGCTTTGGAAAGATACATTCACAAAAATTAAATATGTATGTCTTTCAAACAGACCAATGATATTCTCACTCCTAACCAGTGTGAGTTTGTGCATGAAGATTCTACAGTTAATCAGCTTTAAAGTATGTATAACAATCTGTGTACAGCTTTTGATAAAGGTATAAAAACTCAAGCTATATATTCTGACATATCTAAAGCCCTTGATCAAGTATTGTACCAAGGTCTTCTGGCAAAGCTCAAATCTGTTGAAATTACAGGTAACTTGTTAAAATTGTTTAGACTATTTTGTCAGATCACACACAGAGCGTAGTTATTAAGGGATGAAAATCTTGAACAAAAACAGTACATACTAGTGTTCCTCAAGGCTCAGTGCTTGCACCCCTTCTGTTTCTTGTCTACTAATGTTATCGTAGTTGAACTTGTTACAGATATCAAACTTTTCGCAGACGATACAAGCACCTCCCTAAGCTCTTGTAATCAACAGTTGAGAATTGAAATTTTGAATTTAGGCTTTGAAAAAGTAAATAAATGAGCACAGCTTTGAAAAGTTACTGTCATAAAGAAAAGGCTGAACTGGCCAATTTTGTAAGAGATCTCAACCCAATGTTATATGTATATGTGGTGGGTGCATGTAGCAATACTCACCCTTTGACACAGGGAGGGGATTTTGCTCCATTTTGCACCGTCCCCCACCCCCAGCCTTTTTGTTCTCTCTCTCTCTCGCTCACCCGCTCAACATGCTCTCCCTCCCTCCAGGTTTTTTCTTTCTCTCTTGCTCTCCCCACCCCTCTCCTCTCTGCCCCTCCCACTCTCTTTGTCCTCTTTGTCCCCCTTCCCCCCCCTCTCTCTCTCCCCATCCCTCTCTCTATCCCGCTCTTTCCATCTCTCTCTCCCACGCTCTCTCTGACCCTCCCTCCATCCCGCTCTCCCCAACCCAATGTCCATCATGACATTTGGGCATACTCAACGTCAGTGTGTTTCCCATCATAAACAAACCGTATCACTATCCAAAACAACTGTGCATGGGATGAACATGTAAACAAAAAATATTGCAAGTAAGTATAACCTACTTATTTCTTCTTTTTTTTTTTTTTATATTTTAGGCTGCACAAGTATGTGTTAATCAGGAAAGCACTAAACATCATGCATGAATAATTTATCTTACAGTTATGTGATTGTAGTTATATAATTTGGGATAGTTGCTCTAAGAAACTTCTTTTTGCTGCCTCATCTTCTGTGACGTTCCTGTCCTGCTATTCCCACATCACTCATTCCAATCTCTCCCCTCCATCCATATCCAGATTTGTTATGTCGCATCCTCAGGGTTGAAAGTCCAGAGGGAGCCCTTCGCTGTCAGGCCGCCGTGGGGCCACCAGCCAGAGAGGCACTGCACAGCTGCTGGGTCACAGTGGTAGTGTTCTGAGCTAACATACCCCAGACACCACCTACTACCAAGTAATGTTTTCACACATACAATTATTTGTAGTTATTTGTGAAAACTTTACTTTGTGTATGTGTAAATGTAACATCCTCAAAAATGGCTGACGCATTTAAAAACTCTGAGGGAACAGTCATCACTTGAGGCAGGACAATAACATTTTTTCCTAGCCACCCACGGCCCATCTGGAAAAGAATAAGAGCTAATCAATTTGTTAAATCACCTTGATGAAGGAAGGAACAAGATTTTTGATGTTCTGTGTGATAGGTGGGTTTCCTATTAGGCTACCTTTTTTTCCCCTTGAGGAAGGAATGTTTATTCTGTTGTTATTGTTTTGTTTGCTTTTTTGTTTGTTTCTTGTTGTTGTTTTATTTTGCTTTGTTGGGAGTGGGTGGGTCAGGAGGGGGGTGGGGGTAGTTAAAGAAATAAAATAGTCTCAGATGAATGTTAGAAAAATGAAAATCATCAGAACATTGTCTAAAGCTTCGCTTCATTCTTACGCTGGTGACACGACAAATGTTCTTTTCCATATTTTATGTGTTGTTTTGTTTTTTCTCAAGAAGTTGGTGGACACCAGAGGAATCTATAATTTATTATTATGAGCTTTAAAAGTTTTCAATCAGAAAACGTTCTTCAAATTTTGCATGAGTGGTGAATCAGAGACTCGTCTTTAACTGAAGATACTTGTTATTATTGTTGATGTACTGGGAAGTGCTATGCGAACCCCCCTCACCCCCACCCCCCACTTTTTAATTATTTTTTTCGATTGGTGTTTTGAAAATTGGTGTGTTGTTTTTATACTGAGTATCCTTGCCCTAAGTACGGTGTGTTGCCAAAGCAAACGACGGAAGCGGAAGTTGTGAATGTTATGGCGCCATCTTTAAGAACGAAAGTGGTTTGGTCAGAACAGCTAGATGTGTAATGATTATCTGTTGCTAATTGGTGCATTTTACGAACAGAAGGCAGCGTCAAATGGTTTCCTGTGACAGACAGTAAGACATGTCCGGGACAGCTTTCCTCGAAGAAATCGTGACTTGGGATGACGAGAAACGAGCAGAGAAAGTGGAAGAAGCTCTCCCACGATTGATTGTATCCACCCAAGATTTATTGATCACCATGACGATAACAGATTATGATCGATCGATTGCTGATCTATATTGTTATGTTGCTGTAACTGGATATGAATGCGTCGGTGAAGATAAAGTTTGAATAAAATAGGTTTCATTTTAGGAACTAGTAGATCGCACTTGGCGATTAAAAAAACCAAACACTAAATCAAATATTGGCAGTTTCGAGTTTGGCGATCGTTTTTTTTCAAGTAAGATTTTCTTATTCTGTCACAGTTATAGAGGTCACGACACAAGCAGTGCAGAGAATTTGGCCATTAAATGATATAAACCAAATCTGAAGAGCTTTCAAAACAAGGAGAAAATGTTTTGAAATCTTTTGAAAAAAACTGAGAAGAGTATTGTATAATCATTAAAATTTGATATGTTATTTTTTGCTAAGGAGATTAATTGTCTTACTGGGGGCTACTGCACTCATTTGAAAATGGGCTGTTTTCTATGATCAAATACATAGTTTCTCTCCAGCAGTAAACTCACTAAACTGGTAATGTACTTCAGCATGACAGATGAGAAGTGTTGTTTATCATTTTCATATCAAGTTCTTTTTGAAACTCTGAAAGTTTCTTGACCATTTGACAGCTTTGTCTTGAAAACTACAAATCATATGATGAAGCTGTTGGTAAGTTATATAGTATGGTAGCTTAACCCTTGAATTGTAAAATAGACCTAGTGAATTCCTTTGTGACTTTGTCTCAGCTAAATAGTAAATTTCTTGTACTTTTTTTCAAGTTTGTTTTTGGGTGGTGGTGGTGGTTTGGGTTTTTTAGGTTTCTTTTTATTTTCATTTTTTCAATGTGAAGGGAGGGGTGGGGTTCAGGTTAAGAAATAGAGTTTTGATTAGGTATAAAAAAATTTAAATTTTTTTTATCTCAAAGTAAGATTAAGCTCAGAAATTAATACTCTTACACTGTGCTTTGTACAACACTAGAGAACATACATATATCTGTGATATTGACTTATGTTGTGTGTAAACTGGTACGTGCATGTGTGTGTGTGTATGTGTCACCGTGTATGTGTTGCACTGTGTATGTGTGTCATTGCGTCAGTGTGTGTGTGTCTGTTTTTTGGGTGTAATTGTAGTTTGTACTCTGTGTCTGTGTCTCATTGTATGTGTCTGTGTGAGTGTGTCAGTATGGTGTCGGTGTGTTGGCTGTTGCACTGTATACCATGTAGCTTTAGACATTTTTAAAAATATAATTTTCATAGATCTATCTATCTGTGTTATTCAGTTTATTGATACTTTATTTTTTATTCGTGCAATACTAAATCAGGGTATGCATGCATACATGTGTGTGTATACATGTATACATGTATCATTGTGTGTCACTGTATGTATGTAGCTTTAGACTTCGTTGAATGTTTATCTACCTGATCAAATGTTACTTAATATATTGCTTTTATAATATATTTATCAATTATGAATGATATCTTATTTCCCTTTATGAGATACTAATACTATCATACTAAATTCTTCTTGCAAGGACTGAAACAACAAGCATCAGCCTATTTTAGTATTTAAAACATTTCTTTTCCACTACACCATATCTGCCTGACCAAGAAATCATTATAGCAGATAACGCTTCACCAACTGCAATTTTAAGTATAAATTATTAATTTAATGCTTTGAAAGTCAAGTTCTATCATTTTGGGGTGGGGTTTGTTTGTGTGTGTGTGTGTGTGTGTGCGTGTGTGTGTGTGTGTGTGTGTGTGTGTGTGCAGGCATTCTGCAGATTCTGTGTCAGTCCTTTGTCCCGGTGGTACAGCAGGACCAGCTGGAAGACAGGGTCTTCTGCCCAGTGTCTCCTCAGGTATTGTTGTTTTCTTATTGTAGTGTAATGTCGTGTGGTGTATTGTCATGGGCAGAATAGTCCAGCAGCTCGTGTATTGTTGATTTTTAATTTTTTTTAAAAAAATGTTATTAGTAATTTCATATTAGTTTTTCACTTCAAGTAGTCTGGCCCAGGCCAAAAGCTGTGTCAGTTATTGATGTCAGCTAATTGCCAAGGCCTACATTAAAACGTTGTTATGTTGTAAAATGTTGTGTTGAGATTGCCTTCAGCCATGACAAGCTCTTAACATAACAAGCCGCACTTTCCTTTGTTAAAGGAGAAAAAAATCCTCTGAAGTCGGAGTATGGCTGCCTCTATGGCGAGGTGCTTGAAAAAGAGTCATACACGCAAACTTCTCATCCAGTGTGTACTTCCTATCTCACATAGATTCCCAGGTGGGATGAGTGAGTCAGAGTGCATGTTCTGGGTGACCCCCAGGGTGTAAAGCTGGGGAACGCACAACAACAACTTCAAGTAGTTTTTTTCAAATTTTACAGAACAGCTGTTGTGTTAAACGGTAGCATGAGCTATTGAAAGGCACAGTTACGGTTAATCTGTGCCGCACACTTATTATAAATATAATTGATGTAAAAATCCAATGTACAATGTCACTGTAAGTGTCAGTCTTCCTTCCCCAACCCATCCTCCCACTCCCACCCTCCTCTTCCCATCCCCTAATCCTGAATACATTCAAGGTTGTAGAGTTTTGAACTCTAGAGCATTATCAGGTGTGATTTTCAGGGTAGTCAGAGAGGAGTGACTTGCTACGTGATAGTTTCACAAAATTCAGATTGATCATTTTTCTCTCATGTGTAATGCTTAGTTTTCATTGCTAGAAGAAAATGTTTGCAAGCATCATATATGAGGAATATAAATTTGGATGTTCCTTAAGTGTCATCTGCAAGATGGTGAGGACACAGGGGGATATTCAAAAGAGGAAGACAAGAACAAAGGAAGACTTGGAGTTGGACAGAAAACATCAAAGAATGGACCGACCTGAACATGACAGTTCTAAGTACTATTTACCAAATTTTTAAAAAAAATAACTCAAGACTGACCAACCTGATGAAAACTGTCAACCAGCATATTTTTCATGCCCCCCTCTCCCCCACACCGTGACCCTCCCCACTTCAATAGTTATGACAGACAGTCAAGGGACCGAGGATGATGATATGTGTTAATTTTATTATGCTTTCTGTATCAACAGTAGATATGTTGTAAAACATAGTGACATGTATCGTGTGCGATGTTGTCTATGTCCATACAGATATGTCAGCTGTTGGACTCGGTGGTTGAAGAAGTTCACGAAGCCGTTAGGGAGGATGAAGATATTGACACGGATCACCTGATCACACTGTTGCAGGTAACGCATTGACTGAGAGAAAGAACATAGTACATTGTATGTATCCATGCTGTGTGTGTGTGTGTGTGTGTGTGTGTGTGTGTGTTATGTGTGTATGTGTGTGTGTGTGTGTGTGTGTGTATTTGTGTGTGTGTTTGAATTTTATTTGTTTTTATTTATTCTTTTATTTTGAGGATAATGGAATAAGCACTCATGTGCTTTTTTTTACATCCAGTCCCCATGTTGTATGCAGTTTTGTCAATTTTCTCATGTTCCCACCGACACACAGTGGCCTACTCTTCAAAAAAACGGAACAGGTTTAAACAGGCTCAAACTGCTCTGCATGCTTTGTCCCCTGGAAAAAACTACTAGCACCCAGGCCACCACTCACAGTCTGGTAGATGTGGGGGGCTGGGGGTGGGGGGGGGAAGAGCTTCAAACTGGAACTGAACGCATAGTCTTTCGCTTTCTAAATGGGTGCGATACCATCAGACCTTCCACAGCTGTCAGTTTACCCCACTGTCTTTGCTGCTATCCATCCCATCCCATCCCATCCCATCCCATCCCATCCCATCCCATCCCATCCCAGTCCAACTGGTGCTGGTTATAGCAGGGACTGGCCACACTTGAGACTTGGTAAATGGAAGGAGCGCGCTGATTTTAGTTAGCACTGGGCCCTGGACCCTCGACTTGAGTTGTGCTGGGTTTGTGCGCTGTGCAAGCTCCGATCCACTAAGTTTACAATGTGTGTGTTATGTTTCAGCATGTGGTGAATGTGGCGCAGTGTGTGGAGGAGTGTGTCAAGCACATGACGACGATGGCGGGCCTTCACACGGACCATGTACGCTCCTTGCTGACCTCGTCCTTCCATGTCCTCAAGGGATCTTACTCTCATTGTCAGGTAGGTAGGATTGAAAAGAGAGTGGTAGGTGTTAGGATAATGTTCAATTTTGTATTTTTTCAGATATTTTTTGTTTGGGTTTGTTGTTGGGTATTTTTAGGGGGGGGGGGGGGTCTTTTGTTTCTTTGTTCTTGTTTTTTTTTCTATTTATCAGCTACAGCCCCGAGGTTCACCAGTGCTGGCATTAGCCGCCATAAAGGCATTTCAACCTCGGGGGTTATATCTAAACACAACGCCAGTATGCATAGTTGTTGTTGTTGTTTTTCAGATGTTATCATCCGTTTTTACCAACATGCAGTGACCTACTCTTTCGAAAGACAGAATGGGTTTTAACATGTGTGTAAGTTGTTGTGCATATGTTCGGACATGAGTCCTCAGTTGATAATTCATCCGAAAGACTTCTAGGGGAGTGGAATGGGTACTGATAACTCCAGGGGGAAAATTCTCTTGAGGGTTCCTCGGTAGTGGCTTGAGCCCAGGCCACCAGATCATGAGGTCTACACTCTAACCACTGGGCTATCCCCCCCCCCCCCCCCCCACCCCTCTGGTTTGTTTGTTTATTTTTTTAAAAGGACATTGTGGTTGTATGGTGATGATTGTTGCTGTGTAAAATCAATATTGTACGTAGGAAGTATTTTTTGTATTTGCAGTGGCAAGTGTTATAGTAACTCCCATTTTCTTATTTTTTCAGATATTTTTTGTTGTTGTTTGCATAGGAAGTCAGGTGACTACTGAGTTATCTCATGTGTTTTTGTTTATTTTTTATTATGTGTGTGTGTGAGTGTTTTGTGTGTGTGTGTTTGGGCATGTGCGCGTATGTGTGTATGGTGTGTGTGTGTGTGTGCACACGCACGTATGTGTGTGTGTATGGTATGTGTGTGTGCGCGTGCCCGCATGCACATATGTGTGTGAATGGTGTTTGTGTGCGTGTGTGTGTGTTTGTGTGTGTGCATGCTTGCGTGCGTGCGTGCACGTGTGTGTGTGTGTTCAGGAGAGTGGCGGGCTGTATGGGGATCTCCTGCCCGCTCTGTCAGACACGTTGTCGCTCATGTTCAGAACTGCACACTCCCTGCAGATGGTTGGTGCACTGCTGTTCTCTTTCTCCTTCTTGTCTGTCTCTTTAGGCAGTAGATGTTTATGTGTGGGTTTGGTTTTTCTTTGCTAGCTTCTTGCCCATGTTTGTACACATGCATGCATGCATAAATACATACGTGCATGTGCATGCACTCACAAAACATATGCACGCACACACACATATGCGCACACAAACACATGCATGCACTCACACATGCACACACACACAAACATGTACACACAAACACATGCATGCACAAACACACATGCACACACACAAACATATGCACACACAAACGCATGCATACATACACACACAAACACACACACGCCTGCGCTCACACACACACGCCTGCGCTCACACACACACACACACTGTGGCACACTTATTCAACATTTTGGTCATATATAGATAAACCCAATTCAGGTGTGTGTGTGTGTGTGCGTGCGCGTGTGTGAGTGAGTGAGTGTGATGTCAAATGGTGTTTCATTTTAATATCTACGATACTCATTTTTTTATTTATGTTGTGTCATAATATGAAAACCCCACTTCACAATTTCTCATTCTGAGATAATAAAGTAGTCTTGGATCTGTATGAGTGTGTCATGACTGTACATGCCTGTCACTGGTGTCAGTGTTCAGCTCGGTAATGGCTTTTCATGGGATGGCTCAAGGCCACAATCAAGGGGTATTGACTTGATGTGACTTCTTCATCTTCTTCCTTTTTTGTCATGTTTCTCCCAGGGGAGGTTTGACATTGATGAGCTTTCTCCATCTCTCTCTGTTTTGAACTGGGACAGGATAGCTCAGTGGTCGGAGCACTCGCTTTCCCCCAGCCAAGTTAAGCAGCGTCAAGCGTGGTTACCAGTTGGATGGGTGACCGTTTGCATGCCTTGGCTTCAGTACAGTTCCCCCAGTTCACCCAGCTGTAAATGGGTACCTGCCCTCTTTAGGGTCAGGGAAGGTAAAGCAGCGAGGGAGAGGAGATGGGCGCCGCCCTCAATATGCTGGCTCTAGAGAAGTGAGGTCTCTGACGCCTCGCTACCCTACGACCTTATAGGTTATGGGACTCCTTTACCTTTACCTTTTACCTTATTTATGCTGCCCCTTTCTCTTAAGATCATCTGCAATACAGGCAGCCCAGGTCTTGCTAGGTCTTCCCTTTGGTCTCTTTCCATCCACTACGAAGTTCATTGCTCTTTTTATGATGTGGTGGTCTGCTTTCCGTTGACTTGACTTGACATTTTAAATTTAAAAAAGAAGTCTGATGAACTGGGTGTGGCAGGTGTTGCTGAATATGTTGGACAAGCTGGTCATCACACAGACCTTGTCTGATCAGGCTCTGCAAGATATCGCCCAAGGTAACTTTTGGGGATTGGGGGTGGGGGAGAGGTTGAGGGGGGGTTGGGGGGGGCGAGATTGTGACAGGATCTTTAAAACTTGGAGGAGGAGGGGTTAATTAATTATTGTTGTTGTTATAATAATAATATTATTTTTGTTGTTGCTGTTATCATTAATAATAATAATATCATCATTATTGCTATTATTCTTTTCACTATTTTTATCACTATTATTGTTTTGTTGTTGTTATCATTGTTATTGTATCAGTTCCTTAGGTGTATAGATTGAAAAAGCGTTTATGTTCAGTCTTTTGTCCGTTCAGTTGTAATTGTTTTCTAAAGATAGTACCGAGCAGTCAAATATTCAAAAACAACACCCCACCCCTACCTCCACCCCCCAAACCTAACAGTATGTGTAGAAATATCCGGGTGATAGGAGGCCAGTCTGTATGTATACATGTGCCATGTAGTTGTTGTGAGTATGGCTGCTGCGTGTTTGAATGCTTTCATTTGTATATGTATGTATACATGTATTAGGGGATGGGATAGCTCAGTGGTCAGAGCACTCGCTTTTCCCCAGCTAAGGTTAAGCAGCATCGAGCAAGGTTACCACTTGGATGGGTGACCGTTTGGCTTCAGTACAGTTCCCCCAGTTCACCCAGCTGTAAATGGGTACCTGCCCCTCTTTAGGGTCAAGGAAGGTAAAACAGTGAGGGAGAGGAGATAGGTGCCACCCTCAATATGCTGGTCCCTTGAGAAGTTGAGGTCTCTGATGCCTCACTCCCCTACGACCACATAGGTTATAGGACACCTTTACCTTACTTTACTGTTATGTATTGACAAAATGTAATGTGATGTGTGTGCAGTTTGTGCAGACCTGTTGGCGGTGTGTCGGATAGTGGCGTGTCTGGACTTGAAGCTGACCATCAGTCTGTGGAAAGCTTTGTCCAGGTCAGTGAAAGAACCCTCGTCTTCTTGTCCGTTAACTTTACCGTATGACAGCCTTTAACAGCTCAAATCCCCACTACCCCGCCAAAGTGTATTACCTTCATGTATGTGTGTGTGTGTGTGTGTGTGAGTGTGTGTGTTTGTGTGTGTGTGTGTGTGTTTGTATATGGAAATATCAGTTTGTTAAAAGCTATTTGTGATCGATGGCATGAGTGAAAATAGGCTGAATGCAAGCACTTTGATTTGTTCAAGAACGAAATATAGTGCTGTATAAATTCCATATATTTATTTTATTTATTTATTTATATCACTTTAAGTCACGTCAGATTTCTCTGCGTGAAATTCGGGCTGCTCTCCCTGGGAAGAGAGCGTCGCCACAAGCGCAGCGCCACCCTTTAAAAAAATTTTTTTTCTGTCTACAACTGCATTTGTTTCCCTATCAGAGTGGCTTTTTTTCTATAGAATTTTGCCAGGGACAACTCTCTTGTTGCCGTGGGTTCTTTTACGTGCGCTAAATAATTTTTGTGTAACACACGGGACCTCAGTTTATCGTCTCATCCGAAAGACTAGCTCCCAGACCACCACTCAAGGTCTAGTGGATGGGGAAAAATTTTCGGGTCCAAACGGGATTTGAACCACTGCCCACTTCCGACCCAGACTTTTTGCTTTCTAGACATGCACGTTACCTCTAGACCACCAATTCATATATATTATTATTATGAAGAGAATAGAGAAAGAAGAGGGAGTTTTGTGTGTGAGTGTGTGTGAGAGTGTGTGTGTGTGTGTACTCGTGAGTGCACCTGTGTACTCGTGAGTGCACCTGTGTACATGCTCACCTGCGTGTGTACTTGTGCTTGTGTGTATGGTTTGTCTTTTCATGGTTTGAATCAAACAGCTCTGTGTAATGAGTTGGTTTGCATGATTTTACACTCTGTCATCATCATCATTTGTTATTATCATCATTTTTGTATTATTGTCATTATGCTGTAGTTATTATTATCATCATCTACATTATCATCATCACTATTGTTGTTATCATCATCATTTGTTGTTATTATTATCATTTTTTTTCCCTTCTTTTTCTTTTCAGTCTTCTTCTTCTTTTCCCTCTTCATCTTCTTATCATTATTATCATTAGTATCGTTATTTGTGTTGCTGTTGTTGTTTTTGTTGATTTTTCTATTGTTATTATTCCTTTGAGAAGGAAGGTGGCAGGATGGTTAAGACGTTTGCCTGCCAACAAGTAAACCGTGAGGTTCTGGGTTCGATTCCCAGCCTCGCCCTTTCTTCCCAGTTTGACAAAAAAAATCGAACTGAATGTCAAAGTCCTTCGGATGAGACTATAAACCGAGGCCCTGTGTGCAAACGCATGAAGAACATCTTGCGCACACGTTAAATCCTGTTCCGCTTTTTGAAAGAGTAGGCCATTGTGTGCCGGTGGGAACAGATGACAAAATTTACAAAACCGCATACATATGGAGACTGGATGTAAAAAAAAAAGCACCTGAGTGCTTATTCCATTATCCTCGATAAAAAATTTTTTTTTTTTAAATTCATGTCATCTGAGCGCTTTGATTTGTTGCTTTACAAGATTCAGCGCTATATAAATTCCATACATTATTATTATTATCATCATCATCATCATCATCATCATCCTACATGGGTGTGCAGGTTGGCGGGGCCACAGGCTGAGGTGTTGCACAGCTGTATGGATGTGTCAGGTATGGTGACCTACCTGTGTGAGGAGATCCACTCAGGTATCACCCGCCTCCTCCAGTCTGCCCCTGCCCCTGCCTCTGCCGCCCAGGAGGTAGGCTAATTAACAGCAAGTGATATAATAATAATAATAATAATAATAACAATGTATGGAATTTATGTAGCGCTGAATCTTGTAAAGCAACAAATCAAAGCGCTTTTTTTTATATATATCAAGGATAATGGAAAAAGCACTCATGTGCTTTTTTACATCCAGTCCCCCCGTGTGTATGCGGTTTTGTAAAATGTTGTCATCTGTTCCCACCGGCACACAATGGCCTACTCTTTCGAAAAGCAGAACAGGATTTAACATGTGCGCAAGATGTTCTGCATGCGTGCGTTTGCACACGGGGCCTCGGTTTATAGTCTCATCCGAAGGACTTTGACATTCAGTTCAATTTTTTGTCAAACTGGGAAGAAAGGGCGAGGAGGCTGGGAATCGAACCCAGAACCTCACGGTTTACTTGTTGGCAGGCGAACGTCTTAACCATCCTGCCACCTTCAGCGGTACTTGTTTCTGCAGCGTCCTTATGAGTGACAGAAGTAGCCGTGTGGTTAGAGCCATGTACTTGTGACCTCAGGGGATGGGGTAGCCTAGGGGTTAGAACATCGCGCTCGCAATCTGACGACCCGGGTTCAATTCCCGTTCAAGGGGGGATACTTTCCCCTGGAGTTAACATCAGTGCAGACTCCACTCTCCCCAAAAAGTCCTTTGGATGAGACTATAAACCGAGGCCCCGTGTGCAAACACACGCAGAACATCTTGCGCACACGTTAAATCCTGTTCCGCTTTTCGTAAGAGTAGGCCATTGTGTGCTGGTGGGAACAGATGACAAAATTTACAAAACTGCATACACACGAGGACTGGATGTAAAAAAGCACATGTGCTTATTCCATTATCCTCAATATTAAATAAAATTTTAAAAAAATAAATGGGTAATTTTTTTTAGTTATTCCGAGGCTAGAGATCTGAGGTTCACCAATGGGGAGATTTTGTAATAATAATAATAATGTATGGAATTTATATAGCGCTGAATCTTGTAAAGCAACAAATCAAAGCGCTCGATTTTGTGTATGTGACGGTTTGCCTACCATTAAGGTAACAGTGTACCAACTTTGGGGATGAAGTCTAAACACAATACAGTGTGCATGCTGGGTTTTTGTTGTTGGGTGTTTTTTTATTTTTCCTTCTGTTGCTATCGGCATGCCTTTGCCTACTTTTCCTAAAAGGTGAAACTGGTTTTAACATGTGCGCAAGATTTTTCTCTGTGTATTTGTACACAGGGACCTCGGTTTATAGTCCCATTCAAAGGACTTATTGGGGAATGGAGTGGGAACTGATTGTTGACATTTAAACATTACAAAACAAGAAGTAGCCCTAACTGAATTACTTCTAGTCAGTGAACAAAAATATTAGCACGTTCGTTTGCTTGAATCAATGCCACTTTCTTCAAGTTAGGGACTGTGTATATATACATTTTCTACAAATTTCTCTATTGAGGAATGGTTTTGTGGCTGTATCTTGTTGTCTTTATAGGGGACGGGATAGCTCAGTGGTCGGAGCACTCGCTTTCCCCCAGCCAAGTTAAGCAGCGTCGAGCGTGGTTACCAGTTGGATGGGTGACCGTTTGCGCGCCTTGGCTTCAGTACAGTTCCCCCAGTTCACCCAGCTGTAAATGGGTACCTGCCCTCTTTAGGGTCAGGGAAGGTAAAGCAGCGAGGGAGAGGAGATGGGCGCCGCCCTCAATATGCTGGCCCTAGAGAAGTGAGGTCTCTGACTCCTCGCTCCCCTACGACCTTATAGGTTATGGGACTCCTTTACCTTTTACCTATTGAGGAATGTTTTGTGGCTGCTGTATCATGTTGCAGAGCTTGTCGCAGGGGGATGAGAAAGTGTTCCAGAAGTCGGTCAGGATTGCGGGCTTTCAGACGAAAGTGTTGGTGGCCCTGGTCAGGGATTTCCGCAGTTACCTGGCCGACTGCACGGCCAGCCTTCACTCACTGCTGCTGTGCTTAAACAGGTCTCCGCTGACTGTCTGTCACTGTCATCATCTGTATCAGTGTTGTTCATTGTGCTGTTTGTGTCTTTGCCGTTTACCATTCATGCGTTTTTGTATTTGTAGTATCATTTACTGGTGTTGGGTGGGCGGGGGGGGGGGGGGGGGGGGGGGGGGTAGGGGGTAGGGTAGCGTCGTGGTTTGGTATTAATAATAATAATAATAATGT
The DNA here is from genome assembly GCA_028751875.1 of Rapana venosa. Taxonomy (NCBI): domain Eukaryota; kingdom Metazoa; phylum Mollusca; class Gastropoda; order Neogastropoda; family Muricidae; genus Rapana; species Rapana venosa. The sequence goes on along the minus strand of CM054167.1, from coordinate 24,726,797 downwards.
ATGGAATTTATATAGCGCTGAATCTTGTAGAGCAAGAAATCAAAGCGCTCAGATTTTTAAAAAAAATAATTTTTTTTAATATCGAGGATAACGGAATAAGCACTCATGCGCTTTTTTTTTTTTACATCCAGTCCCCGTGTGTTATGCGGTTTTGTAAATTTTGTCATCTGTTCCCACCGGCACACAATGGCCTACTCTTTCGAAAAGCGGAACAGGATTTAACGTGTGCGCAAGCATGTTCTGTTTGTGTCTTTGCCGTTTATCATACATGCGTTTTTATATTTGTAGTATCATTTACTGGTATAGGGTAGCCTCATGGTTTGGTGTGAAGTCATTTCTGGTGGATTTGATGTGAAAAGGGGCTGTCTGATAAAACAGCCAGAACAAAAGCGTGCCTCTCTTGCTGATTTCACTTCACATCAGAAGTTAAACATTAAAATTTGTTACCTTTCTTTTTTCCCCCCCTCCCCCTCAGCATCTTACCACCCAGCATCTCAGCACCCAGACTGCAGAAAAAGCATGAAGAAGATCTGCGCCAACAGCTCTGTAACGCAGCCCAGCCATTGCTGTCCCATCTGTTGACCAACGCTTCCTTCATCCACCATGTCCTGAAGACAACAGGTATGTTGGCTGATGAGAACACGACAGATTTTTTATTGTGAATTTACAAAAGTGGGGCTGGGGGCTGGGGAGTAGGGTGGGGAAGGGTGGGGGTGGAAATAGGCTGGGGGGGGGGGAGGGGGGATAGGATATTGGGGAGTGGGGGGTGGGGGGATAGGCTAGTGGTTAGATCATTATACTCATGATCCCGCAGTAACTGAGGGTGTAGCAGGTTCAAGTCTTCTGTGACCTGTCTGTTCAAGGGGATTTATTTTCTCCCCATGGAGTTGAAACAGGTACTTGTTTTTCTTTTTCCTTGTATTTCTGCCAAAGCTCCAAAGTTGACCAATGGAGAGCCTGTGGGTAAATGACCATTCACCCTCTATTAAGGTAGCCGCATCCAACTTCGGCAATGGTGTCTAAACACAACACCAGTGTGCATGCATGTTTAAAAATGTTGTCATCGGTTCCTGCAAGCACGCAATGGTGTACTGTTCGGTAAGGGCCGAGGTAACCTGAAGCGCTCAGTGATGTTGAAGATCTCTGCACAATTACCCTTCTATGAATCGAGGGGCTGTTCCAGTGAAATTCTTCCTCGTTATGAACATTTGTTTCATTTTGATGTTAATCAGCTGGAGCGGCTTTAAATGTAGACAATAATGTAGCTTGTGTACGCTTAATCATTCATTATTTGTGGTTGTTTTGTGTCCTGTTGTTGCCAGTGGATATCGCAGTATTGGGGGGGGGGGGGGGGGGGGGGGGGGGGGGGGGACAGCATTGTGATTGCACAACAGTGGGGCAGATGAACTGCATTTGGATGATTTCTTTACATGAGGTTTCATCAGATGGCAGCAGTTAGCTTGGACAGGTGAAGTTGTTTGGCAGGGAACACCTGTAGCTGCTTTTATCATCACACCAGCCCTAGATGTCGTGGCAGTGTTAGAGAAGATGTTATGTTCTCTTGCCTTGGTGGTGGGGGCATTGTTGGGGGATTTGTGTCATTCCTCGGCTATAGCTCAGAGGTTCACCAATGGTGAGATTTTGATTATAATGTGGTTTTAGCTTTGTGCCTCGTGCTTGTTGCCGACCCATGAAGGTACCGCATTCCAACTTTAGGGATGCCGGCTAGGTATTATTTATTTTTTCATTCCTTGGCTAGAGCTGTGGGGTTCACCAAATTGTAGATTTCACATATGTGACCGTTTTTACCCCACTATGAATATGCCGGGTATGTTCATATTTCCATAACCTACCAAACGCTAACATGAATTACAGGATTTTCAACATGCATATTTTACCTTCTGCATGTGTATATAAACGAAGAAAATTACAGCACTGGCAGGTCTGCACTTGAATTTGACCTGGGAGATGGTAAAAAAAAAAAAAATCCCCACTATTCACCAAACAGCCGCCAAGATTCGAACCCATGACTTCATGGACCCATAGGATTGAAGTTCACAAAAACCGTCGAACGTTTGTTGAAGAGCTGTGAAAACCGAACGCTACGCTACATGACAAAGATCAAATGGGAAGACAGGATCACGAATAAAGAACTATAGAAAATGTGCAAAGTCGATGATCTGAAGTCTGTAGCTAGTAGCAACAGACTGCGCTGGTTTGGGCACGTTCAACGGAAAGCAGACCACCACATCATAAATAGAGCAATGAACTTGGTAATGGAAGGAAAGAGACCAAAGGGAAAACCTAGCAAGACCTGGGCTGCCTGTATTGCAGATGATTTTAGAAAAAGGGGCAGCATAAATAAGGAGGAAGCTCAAAACAGAGAGAGATGGAGGAGAAGGCTCATCAAATGTCAAACCTCCCCTGGGAGAAACATGACAATAAAGGAAGAAGAAGAAGAGTACTGCCTATACAGACAACAGTGTAGCTTATGTATGCTTAATCAGATCATTACTTGTGGTTATTTTGTATCATGTTGTCGCCAGTGGAGATCGCAGTATTAGGGGAGAGGGTAGACCTGCGTTCACATAACCATGGGGGTGGGGGGATGAACGTGTGGTTGGATGATTTCTTTGAACACATCGTCATCAGATAGCGGTAGTCAGCTAAGACAGGCGCAATTGCTTGGTGGGGAACACGTGTAGTTGCCTTTATCATCACGCCAACCCTAGATGTCATGGTTTTTTTTTGTTTTTTGTTTTTTCCCATTCCTTGGCTATATCTCCTAGGTTCACTAATGGTGAGATTTTGCGGATGCAGTTGTTATGGCCCACAATGAAGGTAGCTGCATTCTAACTTCAGGGATGTTATGCTGGGTATGTTCATGTTTCCATAGCCCACTGAATGCTAACATGAATTACAGGATTTTTAACATGCATATTTGATCTTTGCATGTGTGTATATAAACGAAGAAAATCACAGCACTGGCAGGTCTGCACTTGAAGCTGACCTGGGAGATGGTAAAAATTCCCCATGCTTAATTCTCCACACGCTGCCAAGATTCGAACCCATGACTTCATGGACCGGTAGGATTGAAGTTGTTAGTCTTAACCACTCGGCTGTGGCGTTTGTCTCACTGGTCTGTGATGGTTGTTGTGTGTGCAGACATGGATCCCAGGACCGCTTTGGCCAGACTGCTGCTCTGTGTCATGGTCATGGATGGAGTGGCTCAGGCTTCAGGTCATTTTTCTCTTGCTTTTCTTTTTTTATCATCGTGTGCTTTCTTGTGTTGTGTTGTCTTCTTGTACGTTTTGTTTTTGACTGGTCTTCTTTTTATTATTCGTCTTTTTTTGGTCTTTTTTCTCTCCGTTTTTTTAAGTTTTTTTCCTTTGTATATGTATGGTACGGTATGTAGTTGTCGGAGCATGTTTCCAAGCAAGTTTTAAGTGCTTTATGGAGCTATACTTTTCAGTTAGTTATGGTGACTGTTTAGTGCTTTCGCTTAGTACAGGATTTCCCCCATTCTCCAGCTGTAAACTGAGAATGCTTGTGTAGGACAATTGAAGGTTAAAAGCATGCGAGGGAGAGTGTAGATGGTGCGCGGCTCAATATGCTGGCCCTAGAGAAATGAGGTCTCTGACGCCTCGCTCCCCTACGACCTAATAGGTTATGGGAATCCTTTACCTTTACCTATATGTATGTATGTATGTAAATATAAAAATGAATATGTAGATATGTAAATGTTGCTTTTTAAGTAGAGAGCTATACTCTCTGAATCATAATATATTTAAGTCCTACTGATGCAGCTTTTAGTACATTATAAAAAAACAACACATTTTTAGAGGATTTTTTTCCCCCCTGCATTTCTTCGGTTATGATAAACTGAAGAATGCATGTGAATGCATGCACAACATTTTGTACAGACGTTAAAAACCTATCCAAGGGTAGGCCTGTTATGATGGTGGTATGGATGACATAAACATGCCCAGCATGCATCCTACAACCTGGAGAGGTAGACTCCGCCGGGTTCAACATACCGGCAACACACTGCCTGAAGAATTTACTTCAGTGTAGTGTGCGAACAACTTCAGAGATCTTGAAGATATGTCAAGTGAACTCATGTATACCATGAACAACTGATGTCTTGTTTTAACCATAATTCAAGACTTTTGAATTCTGGTTTCTGTGCAATAGTGGCTCTTTATACTATAGCCAGTAAAAGAGGTATTGGAGCGCAAGTCACTAAGTGATTGCAGCAACATTGAATGTTGTTTTCTTTGTTTGCTTTATTTTGCCATTTTCCTCTTTTTAAATTTTTTTAGGAGTGGGTCACATTTTGGTGTTTCGTTCATTTTCTGTTTAACGGTGCACTCAGTTAAACAATATTTGGAAAAAACAGAGGCATACCAAAATATCTCAGAATTAGAATTGTCAAAGCACTGATCTGACCTATTTTGCTGTATGGGTCAGAGGTCTGGACGCTACGAAAATTAGACTGAAACAACATAAATGCAGCCAAAATGTAGTGCTACAGGCGACTTCTAAGAGTCAAGTGGTCAGACAGAAGAACAAGTGAAAGCATTTTTGATGAACTCCCAGTGCAAAGACAAATAATGGCTGAAATCCATAAGCACAGATTGAGAGATACATTGGTCATGCGAACAGACACAGAGACAAATCTGATGAGGACAGTTCTCCAAGGTAAGGTTGAGGTCAGAAGGAAAAGAGGCAGACCACCAACATCCTACATTGCCAACATCACTGGGATCAAAGGTCTGGGAGGGAGGGCTACAGGAGATGGTAGAACTCAGCAAAGCAGAAAGAGATGGTGAACCCTGATGGCATCATTTTTTGGAGCTCCTGTCAATGACTGTGGTGATGGAGGCAGTTGAGTAGTTTTCTTTTTGTGATTTTCTTTGTTCTTCTTTATCATTTCTTTACTATTCCTTTTTTTCTGTATCTTTTCTTTCTTAAGTGTTACTGTCATGAAGAAAAATTTATCATTGAGAGTGGTTATGTATTTTTGTGTGTGTGTGTTAAACAGGGGACATTGTATCCATGTGGCTTAATGCGTCATCAACTTCTTCATTGCTGGTGGAAGATGAGTCTGACCCTAATCTTATGTTGGCTGTCTTCTCAACGCTTCATATGTGTAAGTTTATCAGTGTGTTGTGTGTGTGCGCGCTTGTGATAGCTGCCAACCATTCCTTTATTCCTTGAAGTTTTCTGGTTTTTAGCCATGAATCTGATTTTCCAGGTTGGTTTTTTTTTAAACAAAATGTTCTAGTTCCCAAAATTAAAAATCAACATAAATCAAGTAGAACGTCATTGCACATGCTGGTTTCCAGTGCCGCTTTCAAAGAAGAACAGGTTCATCCCATAATCTGATGGCTGTGCCCATCACAAGTTTGTTCTCAAACGCAAGGAGGATTTTCCATACATTCGACAAAGTAAAAGTTACACCTTTTGCTGCAGTCTTATCTGTGCTGTTGCAATTTAAAAATTTTGCATGGCTGACAAAATGACATGACTGCACATGAGAAGACCAGTTGTGGCACATGCTAAGACAGTTGAATTCCAAGTTTGGGTCTTGAAAAAATACTTGAGCGGGTCTGGAAAAAAGTCTTGAAAAAGTCTGGGAAAATTTCAGGAATTTGTTTGGACAAGTTTGCTAATATTGCATGTGAATTAGTTATGGTTTTTCTTATTGAATTGTGTTTTCGTATCATGAAAATTGTGTTGGCACATATGAAAAGATTTTTGTAGCTTTTTGGATGAAACATCAGACTCAGATTTCTTGTTCTCTTCACCATTAACACCTGTGGGATTTCAGGTCATGTGGAAGTCTGCCTACCTGTCTACCTGCCAGGTCCACCTTGTGAGGGAAAACCACACAGGTAGGGTAGGTCCTGGTTTGGATGGATGCAGTAGTTTGGAGCTATTTTTTTCTCACTTGTCTCGGTACTGCAACAGTAAAAAAAAAAAAAAGATTATTTGCATTTCTTAAAAAATTTGTATATGTTAGTGTCTGGTCTCTCTGCAGTTTGGCCAAGACTCTCTGTAAAGTAAAGGTAAAGGTGTCCCATAACTTATGTGGTCGTAGGGGAGCGAGGCATCAGAGACCTCAACTTCTCTAAGGGACCAGCATATTGAGGGTGGCACCCATCTCTTCTCCCTCGCTGCTTTACCTTCCCTGACCCTAAAGAGGCAGGTTCCCATTTACAGCTGGGGGACTGTATTGAAGCCAAGGTGCGCAAACGGTCACCCAAGACTCTCTGTATCAGGCTGAACGTGGAAGAAAGCTTCATTTTATACATATTGAGGGGGGAGGAAGATAGCTGAGTGGTGAGTGGTTTGGGATCTGATGGTCTGAGTCACTATCAAGGTGCCCGTTTGAGGGGATTTTTCCCTGGAGTTAACATCAATGCTAACTCCACTCCCCTGAAAGTCCTTCGGATGAGACTGTAAACTGAAGTCCCATGCGCGAACACGCAGAGAACATCTTGCGCACATGTTAAAACTCGTAACTGCGTTTCTGAAGAGTAGGTCATTGTGTCCTAGTTAAGAATGGACAAAAAAAAGTAAAACAATGAGGGGAGGAGTGGTGTCTTTTTTTTTTTGAGGTTTCCTTTTTCTTGAATGCGGGCGTTTTTCAATGACATTTTGTTTGTACCTGCCGAGGTTTCGTTGTATGTGGGTTTTTGGGGGGGGAGGGAGAGGGTTGATTTTTTTTTTCTGTAAGCAGAAATGGCTATCAAACACGTAAACTGGTTTATTTGACCTACAGAAGCCCCGAAGTCGGAATGCAGCTACCTTCATGGTGGGCTAAAACTGTCGCGTACACAAAATCTCACCATCGGTGAACCTCAAAGAGTTCTGGCTGAGGAACAGAATAAGCAAAACAAAATAATAACTTACAGAAAAAATGGTAATGATAACATCCCATCATCCCATTCATTGGAATGAAATGAGATAAAAAAACAACCTTCAAAGTTCTACCTGAGGAACAAAACAACAACAACAACAACAGAACAAAGAAACAACCCCAAAACTTAAAGGAAAAAAATGGTAATAATAACATCATCATCCCATTCATTGGAATGAAATGAGATAATATACCTTCAAAGTTCTACTTGAGGAACAATACAACGACAACAACAAAAAACAACAACCCCAAAACTTAAAGAAAAAAAATGGTAATAATATCATCATCCCATTCATTGGAATGAAATGAGATAATATACCTTCAAAGTTCTACCAGAGGAACAAAATAACAACAACAAAACAAACCAAACAACAACAACCCCAAAACTTAAAGGAAAAAATGGTAATAATAACATCATCATCCCATTCATTGGAATGAAAAGAGGTAAAACAACCTTCAAAGTTCTACTTGAGGAACAAAACAACAACAACAAAAACAAAAAACCCCAACAACCCCAAAACTTAAAGAAAAAAAATGGTAATAATAACATCATCATTCCATTCATTCGAATGAAATGAGATAAAACAACCTTCAAAGTTCTACCTGAGGAACAAAACAACAACAACAACAACAAAAACAAACAACAACAACCCCAAAACTTAAAGAAAAAAAAGGTAATAATAACATCGTGAGCTCAGTTGTTGGAATGAAATGAGATAAAACAACTGACTGTGTGTGTGTATGTATGTATGCGTGTGTGTTGTGTGTGTGTGTTGTGTCTATGTTTGTGTGTGTGTGTGTCTATGTGCGTGCATGTGTGTGTGTGTGTGTGTATGTGCGTGCATGTGTGTGTACGTGTGTGCGTGCATGTGTGCGTGCTGTTTTTCAGAAGCGTCAGCCTGTACCAGTTTGTGGTGGAGCATGTCTCTGCTTTCGTCGCCAGCTGTCCGGCGAAATATTTCCACATCGTTGTGAGTTCAAACCTCCCCTCCCCCTCCTCCTCCTCTTCCCTCCCTTTTCGTCTCCCCCACTCAGGCGTAGCTTTGTGGTAAGAAGGTTTAACTTGTACCTGAGGGCATAGCTTCGAGTTTCCATTTAAAGTATTCAGTGTGGGGGTGGGGGGTGGTGTTTGTTGTTGCGTTTTTCTGTCCCCTGGAGTTAACATTGGTTCTGGACCGGCCATCTCAGAATGGCTGGCAGCTAACACATATACACACACGCACACACGCTCGCAGACACACTAACGCACACTCGCATCTCACAGGTTCGATTCCCGTTCAATGGGATATTTTCCCCTGGAGTTTACATCAGTGCAGACTCCACTCTCCCCAAAAGTCCTTCGGATGAGACTATAAACCAAGGCCCCGTGTGCGAACACATGCAGAACATCTTGCGCACACGTTAAAATCCTGTTCCGCTTTTCGTAAGAGTAGGCCATTGTGTGCCGGTGGGAACAGATAACTTACAAAACCGCATACACATGGGGACTGATTGGAAAAAAGCACACAATGCTTATTCCATTATCCTCGATATAAAAGAATAAAATTAAAATAAATAAATAAAAATAAACACTAACACACTCTCACAAACACACACATACTAACACTAACACTAACGATCTACTTATCAACTTCCTAACAGAATTTCCATCTTCTAACGCATGGTGTTTTTATTTTTCTCCCCCAGGAGAAGAGTCTACTGGAAGTTCTGCTGGGTTCAAATCCCATTTCATCCCAGGCTGCAGCCGACTGTTGGTGCTTCTTGGCCCGGTGGGTACTTTGCTTGTGTGAGATGCGAGTTATGTGTTCATACTCTGGCAGTGTGTCTGACTCTCGCTGGGGACGGGATAGCTCAGTGGTCAGAGCACTCGCTTTCCCCCAGCCAAGGTTAAGCAGCATCCAGCGTGGTTACCACTTGGATGGGTGACCGTTTGTATGTTTTTGGCTTCAGTGTAGTCCCCAGTTCATCCAGCTGTAAATGGGTACCTGCCTCTTTAGGGTCAGGGAAGGTAAAGAAAGCAGCGAGGAAGAGGTGATGGGTGCCACTGCCCTCAATATGCTGGCCCCTGGAGAAGTCAAGGTCACTGATGCTTCAAATCCCCTATGACCACATAGGTTATGGGACACCTTTACCTTTACCTTGACTCTGGCTGTATGTGAGCATGCAAGCATGTATTATATATATATATATATATATATATTGTTATAGAGCATATATTATTATATATATATATATATATATATTTTGTTCCTTGGCTAGAGCTCCGATGCTCTCCAATGGTGAGATTATGCGTATGCAACCATTTTTGTCCACCATGAAGGTAGCCACATTCCTACTTCAGGGAGCATGTGTACATATATTTTTGATTGCATATTTGTGTACTGTATTGTATCGCACTTGTGTACTGTATTGTATCGCACTTGTGTACTGTATTGTATCGCATGTTTCACTCTACTCATGAAATTTTCTTTTTTCTCATATGGCATAGAGCTACTCCTCGGAAAGTTTTCACCATTGGTAGAGATTGGAATTAACGATTATTTTTACCAACCTTTTTACCAGTTGACTGCACTCTGACTTTGAGGATGATGTCTAAACACTACGTCAGTGAGCGCATGTTTTTAAAAATGTTGTCATCCGTTCCTGCTGGCATTCATTGGCCTATTCTTCTGAAAGGTGAAAGGGTATTTTAGCGCAAAGTGTTCTGCATGTATTCTCACACAGAGTCTTGTTTTTAAGTTTCATCCAAACGATTTTCAAGGGAGTGTAGCCAGTACTGATTTAACTCAGGGGAAAAAATCCCCTTGAACAGGGGTCTGAGTGGTGGCTCAAACCCAGGATGTCAGATCACAAACATCAGCGCTCTGACCACTAAGCTACCTACCTTCCACTCATAAAATTTGAGTTGTTCTCTGTGTGGGGATGGAGAGAGCCTCAATGCAGACAGTGCCACCCTTGAAAACTTTCAGGCAATAATTATGTCTTGGTGAATGGAATCTGGCAGTTAGGGAGGGGGCAGGATAGCCTAGTACTTTCTTTGGATAGGTCATAAAAGTTTCTTAAATCATGATCAAATGTTTTTAATCTACATTGTTCATTCATTTTTCATTTAATAAAATATACGCCTTTACTGACATTAGTTCAGAATTGAATTTACAAGATTTTTTTTTTCAACAGTCACTCATTTCGTGAGTTGGGGGGGGGGGGGGGGGAGAATTCCCTGGCAAAGGAGGTTTTCTTATTAGCCAAAATCCTTGACTGGATAAGGGGATAAAGATCCCGTAATTCATGTCAGCGTTTGGTGAATTACGGAAACATGAACATACCCAGCATGCATCATGCACTAAAAATGAGCTGCTCTGCAGTCGGAAGGCCAATAGGGAAGACATCCTGCAGAGTTACAAGCACTGTTCGTACTAACATGAACACTTGCTTCTTTTTTCATACATGTATTGGTGTTTTATTCGTACGCATGCAAATATCGTTACTTCTTTTTTTTAAAAATCTCGGGGTAGAAGGTGTTGTGTTCATCTGAAGAACTCTGACATTCAATTAATTTCTTACGCCAAATTGGGAAGAAAGGGTGTGGCCGAGAATCGAACCCAGAGCCTCACGGTTTACTTGTTGGCAGGCGAATGTCTTAACCATCCTGCCACCTTCCTTAAAGATGTTTTTGATTTGATTTGATACTTGATGATGATGACGTTGAAGATGGTGATGATGGTGATGGTAATGATGGTGAATGTGATGATGGTGAAGATGATGACTGTGATGATGATGATGCTGAAGATGATGATGAAGGTGGTGGTGGTGATGATGATGATGGTGGTGGTGATGATGATGATGGTGATGATGATGATGATGATGATGATGATGATGCTGATGTAGGTACGGCACGGCTGAGCTGTGCTGGCAACAGACCCAGCAGATGTTGTCGCTGGTGCTGCACGTGCAGGAGCTGGCTCCTCACTGCGCGACCTACAGACCCCTCACCTCGCTTCTCGCACGACTGATCAAGTTTCTCAGTCCTCAGCATCAGGTACATTTTTGTTTTGTTTTTGGATCTTGCTTTTATATATATTTTTATATTATATATATATATATATTTTTATATTATATATATATGTATATATATGTATATTTAAAAAAAAAAAAAAGATATATTATATATATATATAAATATATATATATATATATTTATATATATATATATGTGTGTGTGTGTGTGTGTGTGTATATATATATATTTATATATATATATACTTTGTCGGGGACAGGATAGCTCAGTGGTCAGAGCACTCGCTTTCCCCCAGCCAAGGTTTTAAGCAGCATCGAGCGTGGTTACCACTTGGATGGGTGACTGTTTGCACACCTTGGCTCCAGTACAGTCCCCCAGTTCACCCATCTGTAAATGGGTACCTGCCCTCTTTAGGGTCAGGGAAGGTAAAGCAGCGAGGGAGAGGAGATGGGCGCCGGCCTCCCTCAATATGCTGGCTTCTAGAGAAGCTGAGGTCTGTGATGCCTCGCTCCCCTATGATACATATACACACAGGGACTGGATGTAAAAAAGCACATGAGTGCTTATTCCATTATCCTCGAAATAAAGGAATAAAATAAATAAACAAAATTTAAAAAAACAAAATAAAAACCGACCACTTAGGTTATGGGAACACCTTTACCTCTTACTTTCTTGTTACCGTGGCTTCTTTTACATGCGTGATATGTATGTCGCATATAGGCACTCGGTTTTTTATTTTTTCCTACAGTGTTACAAAAAGACTCGAACCCAGACCACTGTTCATGGCTTGTCTCTCTTTTCTATGTTCCCTTACTGGAATGGGTGCATAGTGTCAGGTCTTCTCCTGTGCTTGTCACTCTGCAGGAGGTCTGCCAGCTGGCCTCAGCCCACACATTCCAACTCAGAGCAGCTCACTCCGTTGTACAGGTTGCATGCTGGGTATGCTTGTGTTTCCGTAACCCACCAAACGCTGACATGAATTACATGATTTTTAATGTGCATGTTTGATTTTCTGCATGTGTATATCCTCAAATATTATTAAGGCACTGGCAGGTCTGCACTTAAAAGTTGACGTGGGAGATCATAAAAATCCCCACCCTAAAGTCATGAGACTCTGCCGCCAAGATTCAAAACCATGACTTCATGGATCATTGAAAACCAAAAGTCTTAATCACTCGGCTGTAGCATCCGTTATTCAAGATTTCATGAACTAGAGAATGGAGAGAGAGAGAGAGAGGAGAGAGAGGGAGAGAGAGAGAGAGAGAAGAGAGAGAGAGAGGAGAGATAAGCTGGCTTCAGACGGGAATCAAAGCCCCAGGTCTGTCTCACTTTCTAGACAGGTGCATTGCTGCGGGACCACCAGTGGCACAACACACACACACAACACACACTACAACACACACCTCACTTACACGACACACCACCTCACTTACAACACACACACACACACTCACACACCACACACACCACACACACTCACACACACACCTCACTTACACACACACACACTCACACAACACACACACTCACTACACACACACTCACACACACACTCACTTACCACACACACACACACACACACACACTCACTTACACACACACCACTTACACACACACTCACTTACACACACACACACACTCACACACACACTAACACACTACACACACACACCACATCACTTACACACACAACACACACACAATCACACACACACACACACACACTTACACACACACCACACACACACACACAACACACACACACACACCAACCTCTCTCTCTCTCTCTCTCTCTCTCTCCCCCATACACACACACTCTCACTCTCTCTCTCTCCTTCAGATGAGACTACAAAATGAGGTCTGGAATGCAGAAATCTTGCGCACACATTAAAACCCTTTCCGCCTTTCAGAAGAGTAGGCCATTGTGTGCTGCAGGAATGGATGACAAAATTCACAAAACTGCATACACATGGGAGGAACTGGACGGGGAGAAAAAAAGAAGCACACGAGTGCTTATTCCACTACCCTCAAAGTAAAAGAATAACATAAAATTTTAAAAAAAGGAATGGATGACAAAATTTACAAAACTGCATACACACAGGATAGACAGCTCAGTGGCCGGAGCACTAGCTTTCCCCCAGCCAAGTTAAGCAGCGTCGAGCGTGGTTACCAGTTGGATGGGTGACCCTTTGCGCGCCTTGGCTTCAGTACAGTTCCCCCAGTTCACCCAGCTGTAAATGGGTACCTGCCCTCTTTAGGGTCAGGGAAGGTAAAGCAGCGAGGGAGAGGAGATGGGCGCCACCTCAATATGCTGGCCCCTAGAGAAGTGAGGTCTCTGACGCCTCGCTCCCCTACGACCTTATAGGTTATGGGACTCCTTTACCTCCTTTTACCCTGCATACACACGGGAGGAACTGGACGGGGGGAAAAAAGCACACGAGTACTTATTCCATTACCCTCGAAATAAAAGAATATAAAAAAATTAATAAAAAAAAAATTAACACACACACTCACACCTTTTCCGTTTGTGCGCAGACCGAGCTGATGACAACGCTGGCGGCGGTCCCTCACCTGGGCGTGATGGGGGAGGTGGGGGCCAGCGTGCTCACCTGCATGACGGCCCAGGAGTGGTGCGGGTCGCTGGTTCCAGTCTGCCTCTCCGCCCTCAACACCTTAGCTCTCTCCCCAGACCCCTCCCTGACGCAGGCAGCTGCTGTGGTGAGTCCTCTGGCAGGGGTCGTGCGGTCCTTAACTCACTTGGTTTAGGCGGTCAACTCGTGATCCAGAGGTCGCGGGTTTCGACCCCCGCTCGGCTCGGTGTTGTGTCCTTGGGAAAGACACTTTACTCCTATTTTCCTCACTCCACCCAGGTGTACAAGTGGGTACCAGCTCTGCTGGGGAAGTATCTGGCGACAGACTAGCATCCTGTCACAGGGGTGGTGAAAAACCATCAGTTCGCTTAACGCTACAGAAACCGGGATAAGTTCCGGCTCTATGGGGCCTTCTGGCTCGAAAAGAACATACTTAACTCACTCGGGACGGCCAATTCTCTCCCTTGCTTTTCCCCACAGACGGCCCATTTGTAATGGTTAGTAAAATATAAAATCATAAAAAATACAAAACACATAGTAAGAAAATGAAATTTTCTGAACTTATGAATAACATGCTGGGTTAGTACATATAAAAAAATGGAAGCTCTCACTTCAGTAAAACGCCGTCATTGAGACCTAATCTGATCCCTGCTATTTTGCACTGAGTTTGCTTCTGACGCCATCTTTGACATGTATGCATGAATGCTGGGCATGTGGGCTACTCTCTGCAACCGCAAACAAAGAGCTCGGAACACACGGAATCACCCAACAACGCACTGCATTCCACCTTGGACAGGCTCACGAAGCTATTTTAGCTGCACGAGTCATAGTATCATGCGGCCACCCTGTGAAAAATCTGCAAATAGCAAATCCGCTATAGCGATGAGTCGTCCAAAACCGTGGCTTTACACTGATCTGCTATAGCGGACAGCCGTCCTCTGAGAGTTAAAGGTCCTTAAAAGTCCTTAGTTTTTAGGGTCCCCATTTCAAGGCCTTGAAAGTCCTTAACTCAATGGAGTCGCAGTGAAATGGATCCCGCCATTTTGCGGCGACGCATGATTTTGGCTATATTTGAAAAATTCAACAGACTTACCCAACATAATAATGACATACACATTATACGTCTTTGAAAAGTTTATTATGTCTACTTTTGAGATTATTACACAGTTTTTTCAATAGATGACTGTAATTGTTTTTTTTACAAATTTTCAAAGTATGTCACTGAATGCTGAAAAATAAAATGTTTTGAAAATGAGGGCTGCTTATCTTACATGGCTTGAACTGTTTATCAACTAAGTCCCCTTGAAACAGTGTGATGATTTTTCACCAAAGTAAAGTTCCCTGAAGTTGGCTGAATCCATTTGATGTCACTTTTTGCGTATACAATTTTTGTTTATAAAATCATAACACTGGAGAGACCGAAATCCCAAAGAATACGGTTGTCAATATGTCAAAGAAAAGTAGCCAACACACGCAAACTAGGCAAGCTTATGGTCAAGGAAAGCAACTGATATTAGAAAAATGATTGCCCTACAGGCCAGAGTACTTTTCCTTCAGTTGAACATCGCTTAGTGTATTTTTAAAAAAATCGTAATTCTGCAGAATCTTAAGCTTCGGCATGTCACAGTGAAGGAGAGGAGAGCTGAATCTTAAGATTCGGCTCAACCTCATTGAGTTAAAAATCAGACATAAGCCTCCAGGTCCTTAAAAAGTGCTTAAATCTTTCTTTTACTGGGGAGAGAGAGAGAGAGAGAGAGAGAGAGTTTGTAGATGGATGATTAGGTGATCACTTAGATTGAAGTGTTTTATGCTAAGTGGACACATTGGGCCAACGATTGTTTTTGATTTACCCCCAATTAACCTCAGCGGAAATATTGATTTCTTGTTATGAAGAAATTTGCACAAAATGGCTGTAAATGTTGTTTTCTTTGCAGCTTTAAACTGTGTGAACATTGTTAAAATGCAACTGCTGTTTGTCAGTGAATGTCCTTAAAAAAATGAGAGTGAGGTCCTTAAAAGTCCTTAAATTTTCTTCCCAAAGTTCTGTATGAACCTTGTCTTCATGGGTGGCCTTCTGCTTACAAATACCTAGATTCGACCAATCCCCTGTCGGCCGTCACTCTTTATCTATTTCAGGTCCAGGGATCTGGAATGGCCTCCCTCTCTCTCTTTGCCAAAAGCCTTCGTATGACACTTTTAAATCCAGCCTCAACACATACTTATTTCAAACATAAGATCTTCCTCTCCTGTTTTCATCTCGTAGCTGTCCCTGCGTTCAACAGCTGAAATCCCATCAACCTGCCAAAGTGTATGACAGTTATGTGTGTGTGTGTGTGTGCGCGCATGTGTGTGTGCGCGCGCGCATGTGTGTGTGTGTGTGCGTGCGCATGTGTGTGTGTGTTTTTTAAAATTAATTTATTTATTCTTTTATATCGAGGATAATGGAATAAGCACTCATGTGCTTTTTTACATCTAGTCCCCGTGTGTATGCGGTTTTGTAAATTCTGTCCTCTGTTCCCACCGGTGCACAATGGCGTACTCTTACGAAAAGTGGAACAGGATTTTAACGTGTGCGCAAGATGTTCTATGTGCGTTCGCACACGGGGCCTCGGTTTATAGTCTCATCCGAAGGACTTTTGGGGAGAGTGGAGTTTGTGTGTGCGCGCGCACATGTGTGTGTGTGTATTTGGACTTGTTAGTACTATTACTTCAACAGACACTGCTGCCAAGATTCGAACCCTACGATTTCATCGACGCCTAGGGGATAGAAGTCAAATAGTCTTAACCTCTTGGCTTTTTTAGCGTCTGTCAAATGTCAGTCAGTGTAAAAAGAAAAAACAAAACATCCCCACAGAATCTTCAAACTACTGACCCCCCAGATTCCAGCCATGCAGTGCCTGCACGCGGTACTTCAAGGCGACACGGGGGCCGAGCGGTTAACCCCGCAACAGGGCGCTGCTCTGCTGGACACGGTCAGATCCCTGTGGGACGCCGCGCTTCCTGCTTCTTCAGCTGTGGTGGTGCTGGACCTGCGCCAGAGTGATAGCCGCATGAGGCATGCTTACCTCTCAGCCCTGCTGCTGCTAACCTCCGATTTCGCCGAACAGCTGGGTGTTAAACTGATACTGCAGGTAGGTAGGTATGCAGGTGGTTTGAGATGTGGTTTTAGAGAGAGAGTGGTGTTGTGTTGTTGTGTTGTATTGTACTGGTCATAAATCTTTTGTCTATTGAGGGCTTGGAACATCCTCTCTCATAGTGTTCAACATTGCAACTCTGTCAGAGCTCTGTGCTAAAGGCTTGCCTTTTTCAATTGTCATACAGCTTTTTTTTCTTTTTCTTTTCTTTTTGTTCCTCAGAGCTCCAAGGTTCACCAATAGTGATGTTTCGTGTGTGTGACCGTTTTTGCCTACCATTAAGTCTTGGGTTTTTTTTTTTTTTTTTTTTTTTTTTTTTTTTTTTTCCTCATCTTTGGGGGATGCCCGTCCTGCTGTTCCAGGTCTTCCTCTCCGCCCAACCATCCAGATGGTGATGTTTCCTAGGTCGGATGTCCCACGAGCCATATATCGCCGCGTGGGGCACCAGCCGGGGCCCTGACTGTCCCTGGTCATTGGTGGTGTTAGTGGGCCTGTCTGAGTTCAGGCAGTGGCACACTAGCTAAGCCCCTAGTCTGGGTCTGTTGGGTTGTTGTTGGTTTTTCTGTCTTGGTTCATTCTACCTAGGGGTGGTACTTGAGGGGGGATTGCGTACGGGGGGGGGGGATGGTTTGTTCCTGGCTACGCAGCTCACAACGTGAGATTGTGTTTGCGTAGTGCGACTGATTTTGTGCCCCCTTAGTGAACGCATCCATTTGGAATAGTCCAGTGTCCTGACTTTCTCCACTTCATCTGATGTGTTGGCACATGCACTGAAGTTTTTCAGGCAGTGGTGTTATTGTGGCAGTTCCCTTGGCGGAGCCATCCCTTCCAGGTGGCAGGGTGCATTCGGGGATCTCATGTCATTCAACTACCCCCCCACCCCCCCCCCAGCCAGAGCTTGTCTACTCTTCAACAAAAAGCTGGAGTGTGCAGGGGGGCGGAATAGCCAAGTGGTTAGAGCTCTGCGCTCGCATTTTGATGACTTGTGTTCAGATCACCGCTGAGTTGACCGTTAGAGGGGATTTTTTTCCCCTCCTGGAGTTAACATCAGCAGTTGTCAGTAACTGCTCACATAACTTTTCATCCACAGATTCTGCTGCTGTCGCACAAATCTTGAAAGATTCGGCTTCAAGGGAGCTGACCCTGGCTGTGTTACAGCTGATGCAGTCCCTTGGGCGGCTCAAGTGTCCCCCTTCAGTGGAGGTAGGTGTTGGAGAGCAGTCGGCCACCTGCACGGTAAAACGCAGTAACTCTGTTCTCCCACAGTTTGGAAAATACCCCCTTTTTTCTGTTATCTCAAAACTCGGTGCAGAAGGCAACGTTTGCTTGAAAGCTTTAGTCCAGAGAGCTTACAAAAGTCTGCAATTTCGGGATCAAACGGAAAATTGGAATTTTTTTGTTTCTCTCCAAATTTTGGAAAATAGAGTTGCTGTGTTTTGTTATTTGGGGGCAGTATTGGATCAACATGATTTTTTTTGTTGGGACTCTTTTTGTTTGTTTTGTTGTTTCATTGGGGTTTTTTGGAAGTGGGGGGGGGTTAATAGTTTTACTTTTGCTATCATTTTGTAAACTTATTACCTAAAATAAGTACTGATGCAGTTCATAATGATGTGAAAGAAACGAGGAGAGTATATTATATTGAGTCACCCCCTATGTGTCTCATTTTTACAACTTCAGCATCAAGCCATTCCCATTTGTGTCACAGCAGTGCAACATAGGCACTGTAAGGGTTAATCCCTTTACTGTCTTACTGATTTTACCCTCAGTGGCAGCCATTTGCCTGAAGCGGTTTGGTTCAGAAACTCTTGTCACTGTTGTTGGGCATTTCTCAGCTTAACAGCTGGGCATCACCTAGAATGTGAACTCTGACTTGACTCCTCCACTTGGGAATCACTGTGAGATCGAAAATGATGAGAAGTTTGCTTGTAGGACTGTTTTCAAAAAAATGTTTGGGGAGTGGGGGTAGGGGGGATAGCTTAGTGGTTAGAGCATTGCACTTGTGATCTGACAGCCTTGGATCGAGCCACCACAGAGGCGCCTGTTTTAGGAGATTTTCCCCTGGAGTTAACAACAGTGCTAACTCCGCTTCCCAAAAGTGAGGATGAACCAAGACTGACACATTTGCAGAAGTTGAGACCCTTAGTCAGTGTTTCGGTCTTCACAGCAAGGACAGATCCTGGGGAAGATCAGCGACACGTTTACACAGGTTAGATCCTTAGACACTTCACAGCAAGGACAGATCCTAGGGAAGATCAGCCACACGTTTACACAGGTTAAATCCTTAGACACTTCACAACAAGGACAGATCTTAGGGAAGATCAGCGACACATTTACACAGGTTAAATGCTTAGTCACTGTTTCTGTCTTCACAGCAAGGACAGATGTTAGGGAAGATCAGCGACACGTTTACACAGGTTAAATCCTTAGTCACTGTTTCTGTCTTCACAGCAAGGACAGATCTTAGGGAAGATCAGCGACACGTTTACACAGGTTAAATCCTTAGACACTTCACAGCAAGGACAGATCTTAGGGAAGGAAGATCAGAGACACGTTTGCACAGGTTAAATCCTTAGTCACTCTGTGTTCACAGCAAGGACAGATCTTAGAGAAGATCAGCAACACGTTTACACAGGTTAAATCCTTAGACACTGTGTCTGTCTTCACAGCAAGGACAGATCTTAGGGAAGATCAGCAACACGTTTGCACAGGTTAAACCCTTAGTCACTGTGTCTGTGTCCACAGCAAGGACAGATCCTGGGGAAGATCAGCGACACGTTTACACAGGTTAAATCCTTAGTCACTGTGTCTGTCTTCACAGCAAGGACAGATCTTAGGGAAGATCAGCGACACGTTTGCACAGGTTAAATCCTTAGTCACTGTGTCTGTATCCACAGCAAGGACAGATCCTTGGGAAGATCAGCGACACGTTTGCACAGGTTAAATCCTTAGTCACTGTGTCTGTCTTCACAGCAAGGACAGATCTTAGGGAAGATCAGCGACACGTTTGCACAGGTTAAATCCTTAGTCACTGTGTCTGTGTTCACAGCAAGGACAGATCTTAGGGAAGGAAGATCAGAGACACGTTAACACAGGTTAAACCCTTAGTCACTGTGTCTGTGTCCACAGCAAGGACAGATCCTGGGGAAGATCAGCGACACGTTTGCAGTGGCGCTGACTCATCCGTCGGCCGTGGTGCAGTTTGCAGCCTGGATGCCTTCACCCGGTTTGCGGAGCAGACGCCGCACGAAGCCGTTGTGCCGCAGTGTCTGGTGCAGCAGGAAGGCCTGCAGGACATAGTGGCTGCCTATCTGCAGAAGGTGAGTCAGTCAGGTAGCCACTTCTGGTTTTTTATCTCTCTGTGTATGTGTTGGGGGAGGGGAGTACATGTGTGTTTGGGGAGGGGGGGGGGGGTTGTTGGAGGGGGGTGTGGAAAGAGGTATATATATAGGAGGATTAAGGGAGGAGGCAGGTGTGTGTGTGTTGCTGTGTTAATTGTGAAAGTGTGTGTGTTTCTGTGTGTTTGTGCGCTAATTGTCAAAGTTTGTATGTGTTAGTGTGTGTGTTAATTGTGACAGTGTGTGTATGTGTGTGTTTGTGCGCTAGTTGTGAAAGTGTGTGTGTGTCAATTGTAACAGTGTGAGTATGTGTGTGTTTGTGTGTTAATTGTGAAAGTGTGTGTGTGTGTGTTGATTTCAAATTTTTTTGTGGAGGGACTTGTTAAAGTAAACATTAATGAATACATTATTCACGCATGTCCGAGTCTGTGTACTTCACCATACTATACGCCTGTCCATGCTGTAATTTATTTTATTTTATTTATTTATTTTAATTTAATTTATTCTTTTATATCGAGGATAATGGAATAAGCACTCATGTGCTTTTTTACGTCCAGTCCCCCGGTTTTGTAAATTTTGTCATCTGTTTCCACCGGCACACTATGGCCTACTCTTTCGAAAAGCAGAACAGGATTTAACATGTGCGCAAGATGTTCTGCATGCGTTCGCACACGGGGCCTCGGTTTATAGTGTCATCCGAAGGACTTTGACATTCAGTTCGATTTTTTTGTCAAACTGGGAAGAAAGGGCGAGGCTGGGAATGGAACCCAGAACCTCACGGTTTACTTGTTGGCAGGCAAATGTCTTAACCATCCTGCCACCTTCATTCCATAATCCATGAAGTACCCTTCCTTGGAAGATTTGTAAGTTTTCTGTTTGACTTGACTTGACTTACGCAGACACCACCTACAGGAGAAGAGTCATTCAGCACAGTCAGCTTCCTGCAACACCAACAACAACAGTTTGAGGCGGGTCTGCACAGTCAGAATCGAACCCTGGAATCCACAACGCTCAGCGAGACCTCGGAACCAAACCCAAAGCGACAGAAAGTGGACCACTCCAAGAGCCCAGAGCAGTGGCGTGTAAGTATTCTCTTCAGTGCAGTGTCCCCAACAGCTCCTGTGGTCATTGTCCGAGGAGGGGGGGGATGGGGGAGTAGCCTAGCAGTTAGAGCATTGTGTTTGTGATCTGAGGGCCAGGATTTCAGCCTGCTCAAGGGGATTTTTTTTTCTTTGGAGTTAACACCAATACCGACTCCACTCAACTACCCCAAAAGTGCTTTGGATGAGACTGTAAACTAAGGTCCTGTGTGCGAATGCGTGCAGAACATCTTGCGCACACGTTAAAACCCATTCTGTCCTTTGGAAGGGTAGGCCATTGCGTGCCGATAGGAATCAATGACGTTTCTTTTAAAAAAATATTTTTTATTAAAACGTATGCACACTGGTGTCGTGTTTAGACATGATCTCCGAAGTTGGAATACGGGCACCTTAAATATACATTACTATTGTTGTCATAATCATCATTATTATCATCATTATCTTTGTTTTGATTATCTTTAGAAGGTATTGGCTTACAGCCCAGAAAATCTGGTTTTTTTTCTGTATAATCTTATTGTGTTGATATAGTGTGTTGGCAGAATTCACATGAGTACTGACAACAAGGGGTCGGGATAGTTCAGTGGTCAGAGCACTCGCTTTCCCCCAGCTAAGGTTATGCAGCTTCGAGCGTGGTTACCACTTGGATGGGTGGCTGTTTGTGCGTCTTGGCTTCAGTACAGTCCCCCAGTTCACCCAGCTGTAAATGGGTACCTGCCCTCTTTAGGGTCAGGGAATGTAAAGCAGCGAGGGAGAGGAGATGGGTGCCGCCCTCAATATGCTGGCCCCTAGAGAAGCTGAGGTCTCTGACGCCTCGCTCCCCTACGACCACATAAGTTATGGGACACCTTTACCTTTTACTGACAACAACAACAACAAACCCAACCAACAACCAAAAAAAGCCCTCCTCTTGTTTTCAGACCGTTTACCAGGACACTCTGGAAGAACTGGAGATGCTGACCCTGAAGATGGAGAAGCTGCAAGCAGACAGTCCTGCACCAGACTGGGTGAAGGCTCGAGGGAGACCTCTTCTGCAACGACTGTCAGTGTGCTTAGATCACAGATGAGCCTTCGTCAGCAGTGCCTGAAGGAAGGACTGTGTTTTAGAGACGGTGTTATTGTTGTTGGTGGTGTTGTTGTTGCGGCGTGTTCCCCAGCTTAACACCCTGGGGGGTCACCAGAATAACATGCCACACTCTGACTCGCTCATCATCCCACCTGGGAATCACAGTGAGATAGGAAGTACACTGAATGAGAAGTTTGCATGTAGGACTCTTTTTCAAGTACCTCACCATATAGGCAGCCATACTCTGACTTCAGAGGATTATTTTTCTCCTTTAACAAAGGAGAGTGCGGGTTGTTATGTTGAGAGCTTGTCATGGCTGAAGGTACAATCTCAACACAACATTTGACAACATAACAACATTTTAGTGTAGGCCTTGGCAATTAGCTGACATCGATAACTGACACAGCTTTTGGTCTGGGCCATAGAGAAGGGTGTTGATCAGCAAGATATGTTCTGTGGGTTTTGGTGACTGCAAACATCATGTGCGTTTGATAACTACCATGGCGTTGGCATGTTTTGAGTTTATTTTGTACAGTACAGGGAAAAAAAGTGAAAGAGGTTGTTTTTTTTTGGGGGGGGGTTGTTTACAACGTGAATGATCCATGAATAAAACATCTTCAGATGAAGGGGAAAAATGAGTGGGGTTATTTTGTGTGTGTGGTGTGGTGTTGTGTTTGTGTGCGCGTGTGTGCACTCATGGATCGTGTGTATGCGCGCATGGATGTGTCTGTGGGTTTATGTTTGTGAGTGTTGTTGCTTCGATTTTAGATATTTTCACTCAAAGTGATATTAGATTTTTATTTTATTTAATTTTTATTTATACCACTTTTAAGTCACAAGATTTCTCTGTGTGAAATTATGGCTGCTCTCCCCGGGGAGAGCGTGTCGCCACAAGAGCAGCGCCACCCTTTTGTTTTGTTTTTTTTTGGTCTGCAACTGTATTTGTTTCCCTATCAGAGTGGCTTTTCTCTAAGAATTTTGCCAGGGACAACTCTCTTGTTGCTGTGGGTTCTTTTACGTGCGCTGAATAATTATGTGTAACACACGGGACCTCGGTTTATCATCTCATTCGAAAGACTAGCGCCCAGACCACCACTCATGATCTAATGGATGGGGGAAAAGTTTCGGGCCCAAAAGGGATTCAAACCACCGCACACTTCTGACCCGGACGTTTCACTTTCTAGACAGGAGCGTTACCTCTAGACCACCGATCCACCGATAATTACATGTTTGTGAGTGTGTGTGTGTCTGTATGTGAGTGTGTATGTGTATGTTTGTGCATGTGAAACAAAAAGAGCATTAGGCTGATAGGGATCATCTATGGGCACAATATCAGGATCTATGTCCATAGGTCTGTGATAATCTTCTATATTATTGTGAGACTGATAGGGATCATCTATTCTATGGGCACAGCATCATCAATTCATCATCAAAATCATCATTGTAATTGCCCTTCACGGGATGAATAAAGTGTTTTTGACTTGACTTGACTCTTATGTCCATAGGTTCGTGACACTTTCTATATCAGTAGGCTGATTGGGATTATCTATGGGCACAGCATCTATGTCCATAGGTTTGTGACACTCTTCTATATCAGTAGGCTGATTGGGATTATCTATGGGCACAGCATCTATGTCCATAGGTTTGTGACACTCTTCTATATCAGTAGGCTAATTGGGATTATCTATGGGCACAGCATCTATGTCCATAGGGTAGTGATACTCTTCTATATCAGTAGGCTGATTGGGATTATCTATGGGCACAGCATCTATGTCCATAGGTTTGTGATACTCTTCTATATCGTTAGGCCGATAGGGATTATCTATCTCTATAGGCATGGCACGATTATTTATAGGTAGGTGGTGATTTTCTATGCTGTCAGGACGATAGAGACTGTCTTATATTTACAGGGTCATCAGGAACAGTTCTGTAGCTAGTAGCAATAGACTGCGCTGGTTTGGGCACGTTCCACGGAAAGCAGACCACCACACCATAAAAAGAGCAATGAACTTCGTAGTGGATGGAAAGAGACCAAAGGGAAGACCTAGCAAAACCTGGGCTGCCTGTATTGCAGATGATCTTAGAGAAAGGGGCATAAATAAGGAGGAAGCTCTCAAAACAGAGAGAGATGGAGAAGGCTCATCAACGTCAAACCTCCCCTGGGAGAAACATGACAAAAAAGGAAGAAAAGGCTCAGCTCTGCATATAAGCTCTTGGTCATCCATCCTACCAACAGACAGTCCAGTGTGAACCTGCCTACCTATAAATTGGGGCTCACGGTCTAGGGTGCTAAGGCTTGGACCTTGCGGGGCCTGTGACACATAGACTTACAGCCTCAAACTGACCCTGAACAGTTAAACCTATAGTCTGATACTGACCTTGATCACTAAGAGCCTCAGAACGCATCTGAGCTCTTACAAAGTCTGGGCGCTGAGCGTTCACTGAAGCAAAGAATCAGGTCCAAGCTTAGATCCCCTTTTAGTTTCATTAATTAATTAAGAGAACTTAACTGGAGCTGTGATTGAGTAGCTCTAAATAAACGTAAAAAGTTTTTGAGGTTGAACACAAAACAAACACCATCAAAACTGTTTATATAATCCACTGTGCGAATTGACCAGCAAAATCCGAAGCTTAGTGATGACGTACAGTTAATGTCCAGTTTTTATAGGGAGTTGTGTGACCTTCACCAGTGCTGGGAAGCAGACGGGCTCACGTATGCTTGGAATGTCAACATCCCAGCACGCCCAAAGTATTGCTCAAAATGGCTGAACACCTCTTGCCCGCTAAAACTCGAAACATTCATAGTCCCCTGTTTGGATGCCGGGGGTGGGGGCCTGTCAGTATAAATAGCATCCCCACATTCTGGGAATTCTGTGCCAGAAATTTTCTCTTTTCTATCACTCTCCTTATTTCTGCCTTGTTCCTTTTCTTCCTGTCACCTCCTCTTTGTCTATTTTCTGCCTTCTTGGTCCATTCTCCTGCCTTTTTCCCCAGAAAGACTTAAAATGTAACAATTCTCTCTTGTGCCGAAGTCAGATGCGCTGGGCCTGGCTTGTCAGGCGCTTAACGGCAGCGTGACGCATTTTCGCTCATATGACAGACAACAACAATTGCTGTCTGAGTGTTGGAAGAAGAAGAATATAATTTGCAATATTCAGAGGTACATATTGTTCTTTAGAATGGGAGATGAGTGTGTTTGTTATGTGAACAAACGCTACACAAGGCCACATCGATTGATAAGCAAAGAATGACTGTAACATGATGAAATATTGGAATCATAGCAAGTAGGTAAATTGAAAAATATAATTTACTGACAAAAATATGATTTACAGACAAAATATGATTTACTGACATAGTGACAGGTACATGAATTGGTATGAATCATAGTTGTTGAGAGAAGCTACTGTTTTGGGACTGTGCCCCCCCGCCACCCCCCCCCCCCCCCCCCGACCACTGAGCTATACTGTCCCATATATATATCATATATATATATATATGGGACAGTAAAAGCTCATTGGTCGATGCACTCGCTTTCCCCCAGCCAAGGTTAAGCAGCATCGAGCATTTACCAGTCGGATGGGTGACCGTTTTTCGTGCCTCGCTTCAGTACAGTCCCCCAGTTCCACCCAGCTGTAAATGGGTACCTGCCCTCTTTAGGCTCAGGGAAGGTAAAGCAGCGAGAGGAGAGGAGATGGGTGTCGCTTCATATCGGCCTCGGAGTAGGGCCCCAGTTGGCCCCCCCTAGGAAATTTTGGGGGTTTTTTTTTAAAAAATTTCAAAGTTGTATGTGTTTAGTGTGTGGTAATTGTGAAAGGGTTATGTGTGGTTGGCGCTAGTTGTGAAATGTGGTGTGTCAATTGTAACAGGTGAGTATGTTGGTTTGTGTTTAATGTGAAAGTGGTGTGTTGTGTTGATTCAAATTTTTTTGTGGAGGGACTTGTTAAAGTAAACATTAATGAATACATTATCACGCAATGTCCGAGTCGTGTACTTCACCATATTTACGCCTGCACTGAATTAAATTTTATTTTATTATTAATTTAATTTAATTTATTATTATATACGAGGATAATGAATAACATCATGTGCTTTTTTACGTCCAGACCCCGGTTTTGTAAAAAAAAATTTTGAAACTGTTTCAACCACACTATGGCCAAATCTTGAAAGCAAAAAACAGATTTAACAGTGGCAAATGTTCTGCATGCTTCGCACACGGGCCTGGTTTAAAAAGTGTCATCCGAAGGACTTTGACATTCATTTCGATTTTTTGTCAACTGGAAGAAAGGGCGAGCTGGAAATTTGGAACCCAGAACCTCACGGTTACTTGTGGCAGGCAAATGTCTTAACCACCTGCCACCTTCATCATAACCCAAATGAAGTACCCTTCTGGAAGATTGAAATTTCTGTTGACTGACTTGACTTACGCAGACACCACCACAGAGAAGGTCATTCAGCACAGTCAGCTCCTGCAACACAACAACAACAGTTTGAGGGGTCTGCACAGTCAAATCGAACCCGGGAATCCACAAACGCCAGCAACTCGGAACCAAACCAAAGCGACAGAAGTGACCACTCCAAAAAGCCAGAGCAGTGGCGTGAAAGTATTCTCTCAGTGCAGTGTCCCCAAACAGCTCCTGTGGTCATGCCCGAGGGGGGGATGGGGATAGCTACAGTTAGACATGGTTTGTAAATCTGAGGCCAGATTCAGCCTGCCAAGGGATTTTTTTCTTTGGAGTTAAAAACCAAAAACCGATCACCAATACCCCAAAAGTCCCTTTGGATGAGACTGAAAACTAAGGTCCTGTGTGCGAATGCGTGCAGAACATCTTGCGCACACGTTAAAACCATTCTGTCCTTTGGAAGGGAAGCCATGCTGCGAAGGAATCAATGACGTTTCTTTTAAAAAAATATTTTTAAATTAAAAAGTATCAAACGGGTGTGTTAAGACATGATTCCGAAAGTTGGAATACGGAAACCTTTAAATATACATAACTATTGTTGTATAATAAATCATTATTATCATCTTTAAATCTTTTTTTGGATTATCTTTAGAAGGTATTGCTTACAGCCCGAAATCGTTTTTTTTCTGTAAAATCCTTAGTGGTTGATAAGTGTGTTGGCAAAAATCACATGAGAAAACAAAACCAAGGGTCGGGATAGTTCAGGGGCAGAGCACTCGTTCCCCCACTAAGGTATGCAGTTTCGAGCGTGGTACCACTTGGAGGTGGCTGTTGGGCGTCTTGCTCAGTACAGCCCCCAGTTCACCCAGTGTAAATGGTACCTGCCCTTTGGGTCGGGGAATGTAAAAGCAGGAGGAGAGAGATGGTGCCGCCCAATATGCGGCCCCTAGAAAGTGAGGTCCGAGCCTCGCTCCCCTACGACCAAAAAATTTAGGGGAAACACCTTTACCTTTACTGACAACAACAACAACAAACCCAACCAAAAACCCAAAAAAAAAGCCCTCCCTTTTTTCCCAGACCGTTTACCGGGACACTCTGGAAGAACTGGAGATGCTGACCCTGAAGATGGAGAAGCTGCAAGCAGACCAGTCCTGCACCAGACGGGGTGAAGGCTCGAGGGAGACCTCTTCTGCAACGACTGTCAGTGTGCTTAGATCACAGATGAGCCTTCGTCAGCAGTGCCTGAAGGAAGGACTGTTTTTAGAGACGGTGTTGTTTGTTTTTGGGTGGTGTTGTTGTTGCGGCGTGTTCCCCAGCTTAAACCCGGGGGGGTCACCCAGAATAACATGCCAAAACTCTGACTCGCTCATCATCCACCTGGGAACACAGTGAGATAGGAAGTACACTGAATGAGAAGTTTGCATGTAGGACTCTTTTTCAAGTACCTCACCATATAGGCAGCCATACTCTGACTTCAGAGGATTATTTTCTCCTTTAACAAAGGAGAGTGGGGTTGTTATGTGAGAGCTTGTCAGGGCTGAAGGTACAATCTCACACAACATTTGACAACATAACATTTTAGTGTAGGCCTTGGCTTTAAAGCTGACATCGATAACTGACACAGCTTTTGGTCTGGGCCATAGAGAAGGGTGTTGATCAGCAAGATATTTTTCTGTGGGTTTTGGTGACTGCAAACATCATGTGCGTTTGATAACTACCATGGCGTTGGCATGTTTTGAGTTTATTTTGTACAGTACAGGAAAAAAAAGTGAAAGAGGTTGTTTTTTTTTGGGGGGGGGGTTGTTTACAACGTGAATGATCCATAAAATAAAACATCTTCAGATGAAGGGGAAAAATGAGTGGGTTATTTTGTGTGTGTGGTGTGGTGTGTGTTTGTGTGCGCGTGTGTGCACTCATGATCGTGTGAAAGCGCGCATGGATGTGTCTGTGGGTTTATGTTTGTGAGTGTTGTTGCTTCGATTTTAGATATTTTCACTAAAAGTGATATTAGATTTTATTTTATTTAATTTTTATTTATACCACTTTTAAGTCACAAGATTCTCTGTGTGAAATTATGGCTGCTCTCCCCGGGAAGCGTGTCCCCCACAAGAGCACGCCACCCTTTTGTTTTTTTTTTTTTTGGTCTGCAACTGTATTTGTTCCCTATCAGAGTGGCTTTTCTCTAAAATTTTGCCAGGGACAACTCTCTTGTGCTGTGGGGTTCTTTTACGTGCGCTGAATAATTATGTGTAACACACGGGACCTCGTTTATCATCTTCATTCGAAAGACTAGCGCCCAGACCACCACTCATGATCTAATGGATGGGGGAAAAGTTTCGGGCCCAAAAGGATTCAAACCACCGCACACTTCTGCCCCGGGACGTTTCACTTTCTAGACAGGAGCGTTACCTCTAGACCACCGATCCACCGATAATTACATGTTTGTGAGTGTGTGTGTGTCTGTATGTGAGTGTGTATGTGTATGTTTGTGCATGTGAAACAAAAAGAGCATTAGGCTGATAGGGATCATCTATGGGCACAATATCAGGATCTATGTCCATAGGTCTGTGATAATCTTCTATATTATTGTGAGACTGATAGGGACCATCTATTCTATGGGCACAGCATCATCAATTCATCATCAAAATCATCATTGTAATTGCCCTTCACGGGATGAATAAAGTGTTTTTGACTTGACTTGACTCTTATGTCCATAGGTTCGTGACACTTTCTATATCAGTAGGCTGATTGGGATTATCTATGGGCACAGCATCTATGTCCATAGGTTTGTGACACTCTTCTATATCAGTAGGCTGATTGGGATTATCTATGGGCACAGCATCAATGTCCATAGGTTTGTGACACTCTTCTATATCAGTAGGCTAATTGGGATATCTATGGACAGCATCTATGTCCATAGGGTAGTGATACTCTTCTATATCAGTGGGCTGATTGGGATTATCTATGGGCACAGCATCTATGTCCTAGGTTTGTGATACTCTTCTATATCGTTAGGCCGATAGGGATTATCTATCTCTATAGGCATGGCACATTTTTTATAGGTAGGTGGTAAATTTTCTATGCGTCGGGACGATAGAGACTGTCTTATATTACAGGGTCATCAGGAACAGTTCTGTAGCTAGTAGCAATAGACTGCGCTGGTTTGGGCACGTTCCACGGAAAGCAGACCACCAAAAACCATAAAAAGAGCAATGAACTTCGTAGTGGAGGAAAGAGCCCAAAAAGGGAAGACCTAGCAAAACCTGGGCTGCCTGTATTGCAAAAGATCTTAGAGAAAGGGGCAAAAATAAGGAGGAAGCTCTCAAAACAGAGAGAGATGGAGAAGGCTAAATCAACGTCAACCTCCCCTGGGAGAAACATGACAAAAAAGGAAGAAAAGGCTCACTCTGCATATAAGCTCTTGGTCATCCATCCTACCAACAGACAGTCCAGGTGAACCTCCCTACCTATAAATTGGGGCTCAGGGTTAGGGTGCTAAGGCTTGGACCTTGCGGGGCCTGTGACACATAGATTTACAGCCTAAAAAACTGACCTGAACATTAAACCTATAGTCTGATACTGACCTTGATCACTAAGAGCCCAGAACGCATCTGAGCTTTTTACAAAGCCCTGGGCGTGCTGAGCGTTCACTGAAGCAAAGAATCAGGTCCAAGCTTAGATCCCCTTTTAGTTTCATTAATTAATTAAGAGAACTTAACTGGAGCTGTGATTGAGTAGCTCTAAATAAACGTAAAAAGTTTTTGAGGTTGAACACAAAACAAACACCATCAAAACTGTTTATATAATCCACTGTGCGAATTGACCAGCAAAATCCGAAGCTTAGTGATGACGTACAGTTAATGTCCAGTTTTTATAGGGAGTTGTGTGACCTTCACCAGTGCTGGGAAGCAGACGGGCTCACGTATGCTTGGAATGTCAACGTCCCAGCACGCCCAAAGTATTGCTCAAAATGGCTGAACACCTCTTGCCCGCTAAAACTCGAAACATTCATAGTCCCCTGTTTGGATGCCGCGGGGGGACCCTGTCAGTATAAACAGCATCCCCACATTCTGGAAATTCTGTGCCAGAAATTGCCTCTTTTCTATCACTCTCCTTATTTCTGCCTTGTTCCTTTTCTTCCTGTCACCTCCCTTTGTCTATTTTCTGCTTCTTGGTCCATTCTCTCCTGCCTTTTTTTCCCCAGAAAGATTTAAAAATGTAACAATTCTCTTTTGGCCGAATTTCAATGCGCTGGGCCTGGCTTGTCAGGCGCTTAACGGCAGCGTGACGCATTTTCCGCTCATATGACAGACAACAACAATTGCTGTCTGAGTGTTGGAAGAAGAAGAATATAATTTGCAATATTCAGGTACAAAATTGTTTTTTAAAGAATGGAGATGAGTGTGTTTGTTTTTGTGAACAAACGCTACACAAGGCCACATCGATTGATAAGCAAAGAATGACTGTAACATGATGAAATATTGGAATCATAGCAAGTAGGTAAATTAAAAAATATAATTTAACTGACAAAAATATGATTTACAGACAAAATATGATTTACTGACATAGTGACAGGTACAATGAATTGGTATGAATCATAGTTGTTGAGAGAAGCTACTGTTGGTACTGTGCCCCCGCCCCCCCCCCCCCCCCCCCGACCACTGACTATACTGTCCCATATATATATCAAATATATATATATGGGACAGTATAGCTCATTGGTCGGATGCACTCGCTTTCCCCCAGCCAAGGTTAAGCAGCATCGAGCATGGTTACCAGTCGGATGGGTGACCGTTTTCGTGCCTCGGCTTCAGTACAGTCCCCCAGTTCACCCAGCTGTAAATGGGTACCTGCCCTCTTTAGGCTCAGGGAAGGTAAAGCAGCGAGAGGAGAGGAGATGGGTGTCGCCTTCAATATGCTGGCCTCTAGAGAAGTGAGGTCTCTGATGCTGATGGCTCCTCTACGACCTTATAGGTTATGGGACATACACACAGCACACGCAGATATATATATATATATCATAGTTATAATCTCAAACTAAGAAATTCATTCATATTAGGTTATGAGCAAAAGACTACACACCTAAGGAGAAAAGAGCTTTCAATCTAGAGCACTATACAAAATCAACACATTATGCTGTCTCTGCCAACAACTCATATATATATCTGGCATACTTCCTCCTTCGGATGAGACTATAAACCGAGGCCCCGTGTGTGAACGCATGCAGAACATCTTGCACACACGTTAAATCCTGTTCCGCTTTTCGAAAGAGTAGGCCATGGTATGCTGGTGGGAACAGATGACAAAATTTACAAAACCACATACACATGGGGACTGGATGTAAAAAAAAAAAAAAAGCACGTGAGTGCTTATTCCATTATCCTCGATATATACTTTTTAAAAATGTCATCTGAGCGCTTTGATTTGTTGCTTTACAAGATTCAGCGCTATATAAATTCCATACATTATACTCACACAGTTTCTGCGTGTACACACACACACACACAAACATGATCTGTTCATGACACTCACAAGCACAATAGGAGCACACTTTGTGCAAGATAATTTTTATTTATTGTCCTTTGTTTTGTTTGTTTCTTTCTTTGTTCTTTAACCTCAAATACACCGACTTGCCTTCTTGGTACTGTGTGTGTGTGTGTGTTTGATTTTACGTCTGTTCACTTAAAGTGATATTAAATGAAGGAGGTGGGGAAGAGGGCATGATGAGATGAGGGCTTTAAGAAAAAGAGATGCATGTTGGTATTTATGTACATTAAAAAAACTTATTCCAAACCCTATAAACAATATGCTGCAAAAAACATGGCAAAAAAACCCACGCAAATAATAACTACAACACAGAACATTTGAAAACTACTCTAAACTTGGAAAATGACAACTACCAACTAAGCAAAATGATATCATGACAGTAAAGGTGTTATAATTCCACGGTCGCACTTTACAAAAAAGAGAATACTGGAGATGGCATCAGAGACAATTCTATCTCACACAATACTTTGGATTGGTTAAAACTTCGTGCTGAGACTGATCTTGAAATGTTGGTAGGAACTTTTTTTTAAACCTCCACATTGATATAAAGCATGAACATTGGACAGTTTTTCCACCACATATGCATTGTATATTTCTTACAAATTTTGCTGGAAAGGCACTTAATTTCAGTCTATGGATTAAAAAAACAAAATTTTTCTAATACAGGATTTTCGAAAGCCATATTGAGTACAAAGAATGTTCTCAATATCCAGAACAGAACAAGTATGCTGGGGATAGCCAGCCTCTTCCTGTTTCATTTTTACATGTTTCCAGCAAACATTTTGAAGCAAAGCATAACCTTCATGAGGAGAAAGAGAGATATCTAAAACAGATGAACAGCTAGAATGTTTTGCTGCCTTTTTTGGCTGCTTTATCTACTTTTTCATTGAAATAAATACCACAGTGAGATGGAGCCCAGCAGAAAGTAACTTGCGAACCTGTGTGTGTGTGTTGGTGTGTATGTGTTGGTGAGGAACAGATTACGTAAGTTCGTAACTTGCTAAAATGTCGTCATTGCATGGAACACTGACTGACGTCATTATTATTATTATGACGATCAAATTTCCTGTCATCTCCAACCCCCCACCCCCCCACCAACACATCCTTCTGTAACCCAATTTTTGGGCACTGCGCGGAGTGAAAACAACTTCATTGATAAGGGATTAGACCTTGTTAGAAAGAAGCCAAAAGAAAGGTAAGAGACGTTGGCTTTAATCTTGTTTTAAATCTGTATCATATAGTTTAACAAGTTTTAATCTGAGATTTCTAGATTTTTAACGAGGTGAAGGACAGGCCTGCTAATGAATGTATGCATAGGGCCTGTGTGGTCGATGGGGTAGATTTAAAATTAAGACTGGAATGGAGAAGAAGATACCAATTACGATTAGCGTCACGAGGAGTTTGAGCCTAAAATGACACATGTGTGCATGTTTTTTTTGTTTGTTTGGGGTGTGGGTAATGGTTTGTGTTGGTTTTTTGGTGAATTCATAAAGAAATAAAATTTTTAAAAAAATTTAAGTTTAATTTTGGTCTTACCGGCACACAATGGCCTACTCTTCCAAAAGGCAGAGCAGAATTTTAACGTGTGTGCAAGATGTTCTGTGTGTTGTGTTCGCACATGGGACCTCGGTTTATTAGCCTTATCCGAAGGACTTACGGGATGAACAGCGGAGACGGTACCGATGCGAATTTCCTAAAGAAAAAAAAACACACAACCAAACCCGAAAGAGTGCTTTGGTGATATGGCTGGAAACCTTGGGCCGTCACATCACATTAATAAAAACACACTCTCTAAATGGCAAAAAGGCTACCCCCCCCCCCCCCCCTTCCCTACACACACACACACACACACACACACACACACACACACACACACCCCACTTACTTACTTACTTAAGTCACGTTTCACTATCATAGTTCATGTCTGCGACATAAAAAAAAAAAACAACAACCCCCAAAACACCCCCCCAACAAAAAAAACCTTCATCATTTTCAGGTATCGCAGTCCCCAACAACCCCCACCCTCCCCTCCCCTCCCCCCCCCACCCCACCCCCACCACCCCCCCCCTCCAAAAACCCACCAACCCCAACCCCTCCCCCCCTCCACCCCCCCCCACCCCCACCCAAACCCCCACCCCACCCAACCCCACCACCCCCTCCCCCACCCTCACCCAACCCCAACCCCAACCCCACCCCTCACACCCCCACTCACCCCACCCACCCTCCTCCGAACATCACCATGTCTCAAACGCCACCGTTGAAAACGGAGATGGTAGGTCCGGGGCTGTCCCTGCTGGCCAAAGCCGAGGACCTCCATCTGCCCTCGCTGGAACAGATGCTGTGTCGCGAGCGCAGCTACGTGCGCGACATCCCTCAGCCCAGACCTTGCAACAGATTCCTGCTGAGCTCCCCGGTCCGCAAGCGCTCCTTCTACACCGTCCACCAGCCCATCCCCTGGCCGCCGAAGGACCCCGTCAAGAGGAGACCCCGAATCCTGCGCAGGATCATGTACGAGGAGCGCGTGCGCGATATCATGCACCGCGTCTCGCGCACCACTTACTCTTACAGGACCAAGTATCCGAATCTGGCCAAACCCGAGCAGTTGTACACGTGCTGTCCGCGGAAAGGGTTTTGAAAAGACAGAGATTAATTAAATAATTAATTAATTCTTTTATATCGAGCATAATGGGAATATTAAGCACTCGTGTGCTTTTTAAAAAAAAAATCTAGTCGCCGTGTGTATGTGGTTTTGTAAATGTTGTCATCTGTTTCCACCGGCACATAATGGCCTACTCTTTCGAAAAGCGAAACGGGATTTAACGTGTGCGCAAGATGTTCTTCATGCGTTCGAACACGGGGCCTCGGTTTAAGATCTCATCCGAAGAGAGAGAGAGAGAGAGAGAGAGAGAGAGAGAGAGAGAGAGAGAGAGAGAGAGATTTTTCTTGCCTGAGGTTGTGATTTTACAGAGATAGGGAGAATGAATGAATGAATGAATGAATGAATATTTATTTTTAAAGGGTAACAGAATAAGCATTCGCATACCTCTTTTGTCATCATCCGGCCCTTGTCTTGATTAGGGACTATCAACAACACAAGGGGAACAACCCTGCTACAGCAACGAGAACATGATTTAAAGAAAAGAGATAAGTGTGTATGCAAAAATACATCATAATCCCCCAACTGACCTAAGCACAGAGAGAGAGAGAGGGGTGGGGTGGGGGGTGGTGGTTGGTCTCCTGTGTGCAAACGCGCGTAAAACATCATGCGCATACGTTCAAACCTGCTCCCCCTTTCGAAAGAGTAGGCCATTTGTGCCAGTGGGACCCAGGTGACAAAATTGACATGATTTGCATGCACACTGGGACTGCACGTGTGTGTGTGTGTGTGTGTGTGTGTGTGTGTGTGTGTGTGTGTGTGTGTGTGTGTGTGTGTGTATACATCTCTCTCTCTCGCTCTCGCTCTCGTTCTCAATATAAAAGCACATGAGCGCTCATTCCATTATTCTCAAAATAAAAGAACTAAAGAAATACGAGACTTGGTGACTGTGCTCCTTTGGCAGAAAAAGGGAGGTAATTGTTCTGACCATGTGGAGTCTAGATACTCGAAGTGAAGTGAGTAACCTCTGTGTGTGCGTGTGTGT
Organism: Rapana venosa; assembly: GCA_028751875.1. Taxonomy (NCBI): domain Eukaryota; kingdom Metazoa; phylum Mollusca; class Gastropoda; order Neogastropoda; family Muricidae; genus Rapana; species Rapana venosa. The sequence continues at coordinate 24,691,043 of CM054167.1, read as the reverse complement.
GTGTGTGTGTGTGTCTGTGTCTGTGTCGTGTCTGTGTGATTTTTAAATTTTTCTTTTATTTCGAGGATAAAGGAAAAAAGCACTCGTGGTCTTTTTTTTCACATCCACCCTGTGTGTATGCAGTTTGTCCAATTTTGTCACCCGTTCCCCCCTCACACAATGCCTAATCTTGCGAAAAGCGAACGGGTTTTAAACGTGTGCGCAAAGATATCTGCATGCGTTCGCACACGGACCTGGGTTTTAGCACATCCGAAGGACTTTTGGGAGAATGGAGTGGCAATGATGTGACTCCAGAGAAAAAATCCTCTTGAAAGATTCGAACCCAGGTCAACCGGCACGAATAAAAATCTCCCTAACCACAGGCTATCCAGTGTGTGTGTGTTTTGGTTTGAGCCGGCTAGTGTGCTCTTGCTTGCTTGCAAACGCCCCCGCGTGTTTAGAACATGGCTTTTAGGCCACCGGGCCATTTTTCTCTCTCTCTCTCTCTCTCCCTCCTCTCTCACTCTCTCCTCCTCTCTCTCTCTCACTCTCTCTTCCTCTCTCTCCTCTCTCTCTCCTGTGTGGGTCCTCTCTCTCTCTCCTCTCCATCTCTCTCTCTCCATCTCTCTTCTCTCCTCTCTCTCTCTCCACACACACACACATACATGTGCAAATCTATCCTCTTGCAAGCGATTAGAAATCCCCCCCCAAAAAAACCCCATTTCGTCATTGAAATTGTAAGGCAACTCGTGTTAAAAAAATCCTCCAGGACGAAGAGTTTACTCCCTCCTCTAAGCGACGACAACTGCAAACACCACAGCTTGCGCAATGGGAGAGATGAGGGCCGGCCATAAGACACATGGGTTGGGTCCAACCCGGCCATAAGACACATGGGTTGGGTCGAACCCGGCCATAAGACACATGGGTTCGATCCAGCCCGGCCATAAGACACATGGGTTGGGTCCAACCCGGCTATAAGACACATGGGTTAGGTCCAACCCGGCATAAGAACATGGTTAGGTCCAACCCGGCCCTAAGACACTGGTTAGGTCCAACCCGGCCATAAGCCTTTGGGGTTTGGTCCAACCCGGCAAGGGCACATGGTTAGGTCCAACCCGGCCATAAGACACTGGGTTAGGTCAAGCGGGTGACACGAGCACCGGGTGGACGTTCCCAGCTCTGTGGGGGGGAAAAAAGGCAGGAGAATGGATCAGCAGCAGAAATTACCGGCCAGAAGGTTATGACGGAAGAAAAGGAACGAATGGGAAACCAAGAGATGGATATAAAAGAAGGAAATCCTAGCACAGAATTTCCAGAAGATTGGGATGCTATTTATACTGACAGGCTCCCAGTATCCCCATGGTGGTGGAGGGTTTTTTTGTTTTTTTTTAAAGGATATTTTTTTCTATCCTGAAACATGGTACGCAATTATCTCCCTTTCTCCATCTCTTATAGGATGCAATTGTCATTCCGCTGCAACCCATTCGTCCACACAACATAGATACTTATCTTAGAGCTCTGTTATAACTGTGCATTGCTTGCTGTAATTATTTCATGTAGTGGTGCTATACTGTTCTGAACAAAGAGAAGTGTGTGTGTGTGTGTGTGTGTGGGGTGTGTGGTGTGTGTTGTGTGTGTGTGTGTGTTTTGTTGTTTTGTTTGGTTGGGTTTGGGTTTTTTTGGCTTGTTTTTGTGTGGGGTTTTGGTTTTTGGGGTGGGGTTTTTTTGGGGGGGGGGATAGGGGGGGGGTTGCCCCTTTTGTTTTGTTCCTCAGCTAGAGTCCGAGGTTCACCAGGGTTAGATTTTCTAATCACCCTTTTGCTCACCATAAGGCCAGCGCACTCCGTCTTCAGGGAAAAAGTTTCATTCAAAAACCCCAAAACGTTTTTAGATCTAAGAATTTATCAACCTTCATAATTTATGTGAAGTGTGTGTGTGTGTTGGGGGGGGGGGGGGGGTACTTGGTTTTTGTGTGTGTCCCTCCTTCCCCCCCCTCCCCCACCACATTTCAAGTTTTTTGTTTAAAACATTGTTTGTTCAATGAAGATGCATTTAAGCAGACAACGATACCCGCAAGGGGAACGGCATCAAGCTACGTTATTTTAATATAATAAATATAATATAACCAATAATAATAATAATAATAATTAATAATAAAAATAAATAAAAAAAATAATGTATGGAAATTTATATAGCACTGAATCTTGTAAAGCAACAAATCAAAGCGCTCAGATGACTTTTTCTTTTTAATATCGAGGATAATGGAATAAGCATTCATGTGCTTTTTTACATCCAGTCCCCGTGTGTATGCGTGTTTGTAAATTTTGTCATTTGTTCCCACCGGCACACAATGGCCTACTCTTCGAAAAGCGGAACAGGATTTAACGTGTGCGCAAGATGTTCTGCATGCGTTCGCACACGGGGCCTCGGTTTATAGTCTCATCCGAACCCCAGCCCATTGGTAATATTTACATTGTCGAGCGCCTGGGTTTTTTTTAATCACAGTTCTGTATTAAACCATTGACGCTGGGGGCAACAGCGAAGTGAGAGGCTGTATGATCAGTGAGTTTCTTTCCCACTCTGATTCCACTTACACTTAATCTTAGTGTCGACTATGATCTTTAACTAGGAGCTTACTTTCCCCAGTCCTTATGTGCTGCAAGCCCTGGGGGCTGGTTGGCCTTTGGAGAAACTTCCAACGCTGAAATTCTTTATGCCCACTTGGCCCAGAGAGTGGGGATGTGCTGTGGGCAAGGCATCTCCACTATAATCAAATTTCTGCCCAGTTCCGAAACAGCAGCTGCCACTTTTGCTGTTTTGGAGGTCACCGTGTGTTCGACAGGGCTACAATATAACATTAGCATTCAACTACATAAAGTCACTTTTCAGACATACAACTACAACTAACTGAAAAATACGAAAAAAACCCAACAATAAACGAAATAAGAAGACAACAACAACAACCACAATAATAATTTTGATGAAAAGTATACAAAAAGGGGCACTAGGAGGGCAAATGCAAAGCTTCAAGGGAAAAACTTTGTTTGTCACGGCAGCCCAACAAGATACCAGAGGAAGCACTCTATTACAGACACATCTGTTTACATTAATTGTTGTTGTTGCTTTTGTTGTATTTTAAAATCGTTAGACTTTATCAAGAAATAAATACACTGTTTAATAAATGTTAATGTTATCATTAAAGTTAGCTGTTTGTCGCATATGATAACGTTTTGGTTTTGGGTTTGGGTTTTGGAAATTTTAAAAAAAAACGTTTGGTTTATAGAAATGCATGCGTGTTCTAATAAAAAGTTAAGGTGATCAAGAATCATATAAGTCAGCGCCGGGTTTATCACAGTCTTGATTAAAAAACTGACGCTGGGGGAACAGCAAATGAGAGGTTTTATGGGCCAGTGGGTTACTTTCCCACCATGGAATTCCACTTTAAAGCTTAGTCTTCAGTGGATCGACTATGGACTCTCTGCTAGGAGGCCTGACTTCGCACAGTCCTTATGTGCTGCAGCCCTGGGGGCTAGTTGGCCTTTTGGAGAAAAACATCTCCAACTGGACTGTCCCCTTATGCCACTTGGCTGAGAGAGTGGGGATGTGCTGTGGGCAAGGCATCTCCACTATAATCAAATTTCTGCCCAATTTCCGAAACAGCAGCTGCCTCCTGTACTGTTTTGGAGGTCATCGTCGAACACGACAGACAAACATACATACATACAATGTTATCATAAAAGTTGAGCTGTTTGTCGCCATATGATAAAGTATTCAAGTTCTTTTTTTTTAATTACATTTTTTATCTGGTTTTAGAGTTTCAATTGTTTGACGGCGAACAGTTTTGTTGTTGTTGTTGTTGTTGTTTTTAAAGTGGACATTTATAAAATAGAACTGTTCAGATGCTTCTATGGAATAACCCAAGCGCAAGAGGGATCGTTCTATTTCTATTTCTGTTTATGTATGTTTTCACAGACTAAAGAAAATGACACCCGTGTAGTGTGTGGGTGGGTGGGTGGGGTGGGGTGGGGGGTAGCGGTACTGTTCTACCCACCCCCCCCCCCACTGCACACACACACACACACACACAGAGACACCCTTCAAAAGGGGTAAAGAGCTTCAAAGGGAAGTGTTGGGGGGGGGGGGGGGGGGAGTTAGAGGTCAGTTCCCCCCCCCCCCCCCCCCCCCCCTCCCAATTTGAAAAGGGCAAAGGCTATCCATGACAAGCAAAATTGGTGTTTTCATTTCTCCAACGGTCTCTCTTTAATGGGCAACTCCGCGTGAAAAGCCAATTCACTCTTTATCCGACTCTGCCTCTTTCGATCATTCACCCACCCACCGTACCCCTGTTGTGTGTGTGTGGTGTGTGTGTGTTGGTGTGTGTGCGGTAAGTGTGACTGGTTGTGGGGTGACGACTGTGTGTGAGTTGTGGTGTGAGAACTGACTTTGTGAGTGTGTTGTGTGACTGACTGTTGTGTGTGAAATGACTGTGTTGTGACTGACTGTGTTGAGACTGACTGTGTGGTGGACTGCTGGGTGGAGACTGACTGTGTGTGTGGGGACTGACTGTGTGTGGGACTGACTTGTGTGTGAACTGACTGTGTGGTGTGACGACTGTGGTGTGTGACGACTGTGTGTGTGGACGACTGTGTGTGTGAAAGCTTGTGTTGGTTGTGTGTGTGATATTGCTTGCATATAAAACTGTAGTGCGAAGGGAGGGGAGAGAGAGGGTGGGAGAGGGCTGGGAAGGAAGCGAAAGACAACTATCGTTCATCGCTGGGAAATACCTCCGCCCGAAATAAATGTAAGAGTCGAATCAATCTCTATAGCTTAGCACTGCCACCCCTGAAGAGGAGAGAGAGGAGAGGAAGGAGGGAGAAGAGAAGAGGAGAGAGAAAAGAGAAGCTTTGACTAAGTAAGCTGTCGACTTGAGCTGTAAGTGTGGTTCTTTGTGACAATCGGTTACACAAAACAAGCAACAAACCAAACAACAATAAAAACCAAGAATTCGGGTGGAGATGTGCTGCCGATGTGCTGCCGTTTGTTGCTGCTGGCGTTTCTTATTTCCCCGGGTAGGGGATTTATTGAGAATATTGTACCTTGTTGGGTTTTTTGTGTGTTTTGTTTTTCTTTTTTCCCCCTTTGTCCTTTTCCATCTTTCTTCCTTCTTGTTTGTTGTTGGGTTTTTTCTTCTTCTTCTTTTTCTCTTCTATCTCTTCTTCTTCTTCTTCTTCTTCTTCTTTCTTCGCAATTCTTCTTCTTCGCATTCTTCTTCTTCAGAATTCTTTGGATTTCTTTTTTCACAATTCTTGTTGTTGTTGTTGTTCTTCTTCTTCTTCTTCTTTCTATCTTTTTCGCAATTCTTCTTCTTCTCTTCTTCTTTTCTTCTTCTTCTTCTTCTTTTTCGCAATTCTTTTCATCTTCGCAAATTTTTCTTATTCGCAATTCTTGGAATTCTTTTTCAGCTTCTTTCTTTTTCGAATCTTTTGCATTTCGTGATCTTCTTTTCGCATTCTTCTTTTTCTTCTTCGCAATTCTTCTTTCGCAAGCTTCTTCTTAGCATTCTCCTTCTTCTTTTTTACTTATTTTTCGCAAACTTCTAAACATTCTTCTCTTCACAACCTCCCCTCCCCCCCCTCCTCCTTCCCTCCCTCCTTCTCCTCCCCTCCTCTCCCCTCCTCCTCTCTTCTCTTCTTCTTCTTCTCTCAGAATTTTCAGAATTCTTCAGTAATCTTCGAATTCTTCTCCGTAAATCTTTTTCACAGTTGGGGTTTTTTGTTTTGTTGTTGTTGTTCTTTCTCTTCTTTCTTCTTCTTCTTCTTCTTCTTCTTCTTCCTTCTTCTTCTTCGCAATTTTCTCTTCTTATTCGCAATTCTTCTTCTCTTCCTCCTTTCCCCCCCTTCTTCTTTGCATTCTTCTTGTTCTCCTCCTCCTCCTCCTCTCCCTCCTCCTCCTCCTTGTTCTTCTTCAAAGTTCGTCTTCCTCTTCCTTTTTCTCTTCTTTTTATTTTTCTTCTCTACTTTTCTCTAAACTGGAACTCCTTTAAAAATGAAATAATAATGAAATTGTCAAGCGATAATTGTGTTTTAAATGTAGATTGGCCAAGGTGATATCCATCTTAAAAAATTTTTGTATTCTTTTATTTCAAGGATCATAGAATAAGCACTCGTGTGCTTTTTTTTTACATCCAGTCCCCACGTGTGTGCAGTTTTGTCAATTTTGTCATTCGTTCCCACCGGCACATAATGGCCTACTCTTCCGAATAGCGGAACGGGTTTTGAAGAGTGTGCAAGATGTTCTGCGTGCGTTCGCACACGGGACCTCGGTTTATAGTCTCATCCGAAATACTTTTGGGGAGAGTGGAGTCAGCATTGATGTTGACTCCAGAGGAAAAATCCTCTTGAACGACATTCGAACCCGGGTCAGCAGATCATGAATACATCACTCTGACCACCAGGCTATCCCGTCCCATAACTGGCCTACCTGCTTGTGTGTGTGTGTGTGTGTGTGTGTGTGTGTGTGTGTGTGTGTGTGTGTCTGTGTGTGTGTGTGTGTGTGAGAGAGAGACAGACAGACAGACAGACAGACAGACAGACAGACTAGACTCTTTCTTTCAGCTGTGCTCAAACGCATAGGCAAAAATCTAATTACACAGAACAACCCCAACCCCCACCCCCAAATTTTTTTTAAAAGGGGTTTCTCTTTAGTGTTGATCCCCCTTCAGGACTCTCTCTCTCTCTCTCTCTCTCTCTCTCTCTCTCTCTCTCTCTCTCTCTCTCTAATACTGTTTTATTCAGCTGAAATTTGGGGGTTGAATAGACTACAGCATGTAGGGAAAAAAGCGCATTCATTTGCATACAGAAGGTTTTTTTAGGTGTGCCAAACAGGACACCACATAAAATGGCGTAGGGAGATCTAAGCAGGTACCCACTGTCAGTGAACACCTTAAGAATCTTGGTTCAAATGGATTCAAAAAGATTGCCACATAAAAATCTTATGAAATGCTGTTAGAATATTTTATATAATTATTATCAGCTACTGGGAATGTGATTCAAGATTGAGGACGACAGATGGAGCGCTGGGTAGAGCACTACACTTAGCTATAATTATGTAAAGAAAAATGTAGTCACAGAAGATGCCTAGAATGCTATGCCTACCAGAACTGGAAGAGCTTGACAAGAGAACCAGCCGTAGATGAACTCGGCAAAGCCCTGGACTCTCTTGCCGAGTATATCTGTATCTAAAGCTATATATATATTATATCTATATAAATCTATCTATCTATCTATCTATCTATCTATCTATCTATCCATGCGTGCGTGTATGCGTGCGCGCGCAAGTGTATGTGTGTGCGTGTGAACCTTAACTATATTATGACCATAATTGTCCCATGTAAAGTCCCCCCTCCCCCCTTCTCTCTCTCTAGCTCTCTCTCTGTCTGTCTAACATGGTCTCAGTATGATGTTTAATTTACAATGTCATAACAAAGTTTGACAATGACGTATAATTGAGATTGACCATCATTCCATCAGGTCATTATATATATAAAACCAAAGTAAACGATACTATGTCTCGAAAATCTGGGAAATATGCATAACTGGGTGTACCATTGTTTGGTTAAACCAAGGAGTAGGAGATTTAAAAGGTGTTTATACATGGCTTTAAACAGAGACTCGCAGTCCTGGGTTGACCTTAATGGTTGGCCAGGGCGTCGATACAAGGGACGACAGCAGAGTTGGTTTTATACCCTGTTTTAATCCGTATATAGCTGCACGGTTTTAATCTGAGATTTCAAAATTGGACGAGGTGCCAGCCCTGATATGGCCTCTGTGGTCGGCGGGGCTATAAACAACAGGATTGGATTGGATTGGATTGGCACCATTAGAGATAGAAAAAGATACGACAGTTATAGACACTTTTTTTAAAACTTAAAGAATAGTATATTGGAGATATGGATACATTTTTCCCGTTGCAGTTACTCAAGTATGATTTAGTGTCCTACTACTGAACAATAAATACACATCATTATCATGGTTCAAACTAAGTTAAGAAATATCCTGTTTGTAACGACCAAATAGAGAATGAAGAGCTTTTTCTTTTCTTTATTATTTTTAGTAAAATGTACAGTCTGTGAAGATTTGAGAAATAAATTTCTTAATGATTCAAAAACTACTGCCTTTAGACATGTTCTTTAAACCTACAAAACCTACTGAAAGACACAATAATTTATCACGATTTAAAATAAATAATAATGATTGGAATTTATATAGGGCTGAATCTTGTAAAGCAACAAATCAAAACGCTCAGATGACTTTTTTTTCTTTATACGAGGATAATGGAATAAGTACTCATGTGCTTTTTTTTTTACATCCAGTCCCCTTGTGTATGCGGTTTTGTAAATTCTTTCATCTGTTCCCACGGCACACAATGGCCTACTCTTTCGAAAAGCGGAACAGGATATAACGTGTGCGCAAGATGTTCTGCATGCGTTCGCACACGGGGCCTCGGTTTATAGTCTCATCCGAAGGATTTACTTTACATGCAATCAAAAGAAGAAACCAAATAACGTAGAAATTGATTCTTATGTTGGTAGGTACTGTATTTTTCAACATCGTTGATTATGAGCCCTGTTGAAAGTAATGCACTTGTTTCAGTATGGGCATTTCAGATGTGGCTGATGTAAATCTCTGGTTTATATGGTCATTGTGGTACATTGTTACCTCTGTATGTTGACAGTAATATGTTTATAACACTTGTATCATATGCCTACCATTCTTTTGTATTGTGGTTTGAGGCCAATGCACAATAAAAGTCTGGTCTGATCTCACACACACACACAAACACCGCACACAAACACCACACACAAACACCACACACACACACGTACACACACACACACACACACAAACACGCACACACAACACACACACACACACACACACACACACACACACACACACACATCAAGTCGTGCGGAACAAAATGACTCTGCTCTCAGGAGACTGACAAGCTGTTTTGTGGCTATAAAAAAAAAAGAGTACCATTGGTACAGTTCCATTGATACAGTTCCATTCATTGCTGAAAAAAAGAATAAGAAAAAAAGGAAAAAGAATAATAGGAACCAGTGTTTGGTTTGGTATTCTGTTCATTTGACCACAAAATGAATGTTTTCTCTCTCTCTCTCTCTCTCTCTCTCTCTCTCTCTCTCTCTCTCTCTCTCTCTCTCTCTCTCTCTCTCTGCCTCTCTGCGTGCATGTGTGTGTGTGTGTGTGTGTGTGTGTGTGTGTGTGTGTGTGTGTGTTGTGTGTGTTGTGTGTGTGATGTGTGTGGGTTGGGCAAGGTTGGGTTGGGTTGATTGTGGAAGAGTCCCAGGGAAATAATCCCATTTAGGGACGACTGTATCATCAACAGACCATTATCGGACCAGTGTGTGTGTGTGTGTGTGTGTGTGTGTGTGTGTGTGTGTGTGTGTGTGTGTGTATGTGTGTGTGTGTATGTGTGTGTGTGTGTGTTCGTGTGTGTGCGTGTATGTGTGTGTGTGTGTGTTTAGTTTTAGTTTAGTTATTATTTTATATCGAGGATAATGGAATAAGCACTCATGTGCTTTTTTACATCCAGTCCCCGTGTGTATGCGGTTTTGTAAATTTTGTCATCTGTTTCCATCTCCGTGTGTGTGTGTGAGTGTGCGTATGTGTGTGCGTGTGTGTGTGCGCGTGCGTGCGTGCGTGTGTGTGTGAGTGAGAGACAGAGAGAGAGCTCGAGTGTGTGTGTGTGTGTGTGTGTGTGAGAGACACACAATTTGACACAATTTGACACAATTTTATTGCTATTTAGCGATCAAGCCATATAGCGCTGCGGCGCGGTAACAACGACATCGAACGCGACGCGATTACAATGACATGGAAACCATGGCAGTGGTGGTATGTACATCAAGATTCGATACATTATTGTCTGTGTCTCAAGTGTCTCAATTTTCAAACCAGCCTTTCCTTTTCCAGTCTACAGCCAGCGAAGTCAGCCCATGTAAGACCGGATCAGGTCCCGAAGATGATGTAACTCCTGCTCAGCACTCGCCACCACTGTCTCTGTGTGTTGTGTGTTAGTACACTGTTTCCCTTTACGAAGTCTGGCAAGCCTGACACGTTCTTCTGGCAACATGTTTTTCTCTTCTTGCTTGATGTACCAAAACACACACTTAGATTCCTCGCCAGGATCTCCATTCCAAGAGTATTCCAGGATGATGTCATCTGATTCACACATCACAATGTTTTGATCAACCGAACTATGTACCACCACCTTTCGAAACCGTGTGTTTCTCTTGCTGTCCCTTAATCGACGCTGTACACGTTTGTCAGTTAGAGTAGACACATACTGTTTCACAATACCAGTATCAGTATCAGAGTCATCCACTGTGCAGCCAACTGTCAGCTCTTCCTGCACATCAGGCGCCACAGAAGACACACCGATCTTGCTGTCTGTTGCTGGATCACACAGTAGAACAAGTGAATCTGGTGTGGCTGAGGCATTCAATTCACTGCTGACACATAGTTCTGTGTACACACTGGTTTGTTTTCCTTCTGTTTCCACATCGAGCAGGGAGTCAATGTTACACAAGACCGGCTCTTCCAAAACACTGTTATTGTCACATTGGCGACTTGCCTGTCTTTCTTGGTGTTGTCTACTTCTTTCAACATCGCGACGTCTTTGACAAGGGGGTTTCTTGCGATAGTACTGAACACGGGAGTTACGGTTCAGCACCGGGTCCGCCATTTCTGTTGACACTGGCTTGTCAGCTGGCTTCATTCGCAAGACGAACACAACACTGCCGCTCTCCCCCGCGACTTTCCAACTCGATACGACGTTGTCGATCAGCAGGGCGTTTAAAGTTGTTATTACAGTAGCTGGAAGGCCAGTAACTGACATTTTGAAGCTAAAATGCAAAAATTTGCAGCAGCTTACTAACAGCACACCCGTTCAGTTCTCGTCCCGTCACGTGGTCCTCTGTGTGTGTGAGAGAGAGAGAGAGAGAGAGAGAGAGAGAGAGAGAGAGAGAGAGAGAGAGAGAGAGGTGATTTTTTTTCGGAATTAATCGTCTATCATTTATCCTAAGCATTAACAGACAATGATAAGCATCTCTTTCTTTCCATCACTTTCTCTCTGTGTTTCTGATTCCCTGTCAGTCTCCTCCTGTCCGTGTATGTCTCTTCTAGCACAGATTTAGAAGGACGGTGGCAGGATGGTTAAGACGTTCACCCGCCTAACAAGTAAACCGTGAAGTTCTGGGTTCCATTCCCAGCCTCCCTCTTTCCCTAGATTAACAGTAAATCGAACTGAATGTCAAAGTCTTTCGGAGGAGACTCTACACCAGTCAGACCTATATGCTTACAGACTTGTGCACGTAAAAAAGAACCCACGACAGTTGAAAATCGACAAAAAAACCAGGGAGGTACCTCCTGACAGTCCTGGCAAAATTGATAGGTTCAGCCGAACGCTATAGCCGAGTGGTTAAGACCGTTCGACTTCAATCCCAAGGGTCCATGAAGTCGTGGGTTCGAATCTCGGCGGTGTCTGGTGATTTAAGGGTGGGTTGTTTTTGTTTTTTAACGATCTGCCATGTCAGCTTCAAGAGCAGACCTGAGCGCCATTCCCTTGAACCCGGGCTTGAACCCAGGCCTGTCAGATCGTGAGCGTAAAACACAAGGTTCTAACCACCGGGCTGTCCCTGCCCCGTTTGTTTCTGGGTGATAGAGGTGAACATTATTTGAACATTATTTGATCGCAGACATTAATTAAGACACACAGTTGAACCAGAATTGACAATACCTCGCTGGATGTATTGAAAAGAGACAGTCGAGTTTTTCTCGTTGAAATCAATGTGTTTCAAGCTGGGGAAAAAACGTATAGATCAAAGCCATGCCGAATCAAGCGTACGGACTGAACCACGCGAGGCTTTCATTTAGAAC
>CM054167.1:24673527-24678604 GCA_028751875.1 Rapana venosa | reverse complement strand
TCTTTTTCACAATTCTTGTTGTTGTTGTTGTTGTTGTTGTTTTTCTTTCTTCCTTCTTCTTCTTCTTCTTCTTCTTCTTCTTCTTCTTCTTCTTCTTCTTCTTCTTCTTCTTCTTCTTCTTCTTTTCTTCTTTTCTTCCAATTCTTGATTTTTGTTGACATTCTTGTTGTTGTTGTTGTTTTTTCTTCTTCTTCTTCTTCTTCTTCTTCTTTCTTCTTCTTCTTCTTCTTCTTCTTCTTCTTCTTCTTCTTCTTCTTTTTTCGCAATTCTTCTTCTTCTTCTTCGCAATTCTTCTTCTTCGCAATTCTTCTTTGGAATTCTTTTTCAGCCTTCTTCTTCTTTTTCGCAATTCTTCTTCGCAATTTCGCGATTCTTCTTTTTCGCAATTCTTCTTCTTCTTCGCAATTCTTCTTCGCAATGCTTCTTCTTAGCATTCTCCTTCTTCTTCTTTTTACTTATTTTTCGCAATCTTCTTAGCATTCTTCTTCTTCACAATCCCCTCCTCCTCCTCCTTCTCCTCTCCTCCTCTCCTCCTCCTCCTCCTCCTCCTCCTCCTCCCTCCTCCTCCTCCTCCTCCTCCTCCTCCTCCTCCCTCCTCCTTCTTCTTCTTCTTCTTCTTCTTCTTCTTTTCTTTAGAATTTTTCAGAATTCTTCAGTATTCTTCGAATTCTTCTCCGTAAATCTTGTTCACAGTTGTTTTGTTGTTGTTGTTGTTGTTGTTGTTGTTATTGTTGTTGTTGTTTTTTCTTCTTTTCTTTTTCTTTTTCTTCTTCTTCTTCTTCTTCTTTCTTCTTCTTCTTCTTCTTCTTCTTCTTCTTCTTCGCAATTTCTCTTCTTATTCGCAATTCTTCTTCTCTTCCTCCTTTTTCCCCCTTCTTCTTTGCATTCTTCTTGTTCTCCTCCTCCTCCTCCTCTCCCTCCTCCTCCTTGTTCTTCTTCAAAGTTCGTCTTCCTCTTCCTTTTTCTCTTCTTTTTATTTTTCTTCTCTACTTTCCTCTAGAAGTAATGGAAATGGCTGGGTACAAGAGATCCCTTCTCAACACCATCAGAGAAAGACAGCTCAAATTTTTCGGCCATATAATCAGGGCTGACGGACTAGAGAAACTGTTATGGAGTGGCAAAATCTGTGGAAACAAGAGCAGAGGAAGACAACGCACAAAATTCACAGACAGCTTAAACAAATTCGCAACGAATAAAGAGGGCACTAACAATGAGCTCATGAGAGGGACCAGAACAGGGAAGAATGGAGAGCCATGATCGTCGATGTCTGCAGGACCAGACCAGACACTTGAAGAAGAAGAAGACTTTCCTCTAAACTGGAACTCCTTTAAAAATGAAATAATAATGAAATTGTCAAGCGATAATTGTGTTTTAAATGTAGATTGGCCAAGGTGATATCCATCTTTTAATTTTTTAAAAATCTTTTATTTCAAGGATCATAGAATAAGCACTCGTGTGCTTTTTTTTTACATCCAGTCCCCACGTGTGTGCAGTTTTGTCAATTTTGTCATCCGTTCCCACCGGCACATAATGGCCTACTCTTTCGAAAAGCGGAACCGGTTTTGAAGAGTGCGCAAGATGTTCTGCATGCGTTCGCACACGGGGCCTCGGTATATAGTCTCATCCGAAGGATTTACTTTACATGCAATCAAAAGAAGAAATCAAATAACGTAGACATTGATTCTTATGTCGATAGGTACTGTATTTTTCAACATCGTTGATTATGAGCCCTGTTGAAATTAATGCACTTGTTTTTAGTATGGGTATTTCAGATGTGGCTGATGTAAATCTCTTGTTTATATGGCCATTGTGGTATATTATTTTCTCTGTATGTTGACAGTAATATGTTTATAACGCTAATGTCATATGCCTACCATTCTTTTGTATTGTCGTTTTAGGCCAATGCAAAGTAAAAGTCTGGTCTGATTGTTTGTTTAATGTCTTTTCACTACATGGTGATTGAGACACACTCGCATTCATACCAAATTACCTATTATTACACACCCTATCTCTCTCTCTCTCTCTTCTCTCTCTTCTCTTCTCTCTCTCTTCTCTCTCTCTCTTCCTTACCCACACACAACACACACACACACACATATATTATATATATATATATATATATATTATATATAATATATATATATATTATATATATACTGAGAGAGAGAGAGAATATATAATATATAACTAATTTACATAATGGCTCTTTACAGGTGAAGAGTTTATGACTTCAGAAACTTCACCAGTGCGGTGTGTGTGTGTGTGTGTGGTGTGTTGTGTGTGTGTGTGTGTGGTGTGTGTGGTGTGTGTGTGTGTGTGTTGTGTGGAGAGAGAGAGTGAGGAGAAGGGGAGAGAGATGAGAGAGAGAGGAGAGAGATCGTGTGTGTGTGTGTGTGTGTGTGAGAGAGAGAGAGAGAGATAGAGCTCGTGTGTGTGTGTGTGTGTGTGTGTGTGTGTGTGTGTGTGTGTGTGTGTGTGTGTACCGATTTGAATGAGTGAGTGAGAGAGACAGAGACAGAGAGAGATTATTATTATTTTTGTCGGATTTCAAATTAATCGTCTATCATTTATCCTAAGCATTAACAGCATGATAAGCATTTCTTTCTTTCCATCACTTTCTCTCTGTGTTTCTGATTTCCTGTCAGTCTCCTCCTGTCCGTGTATGTCTCTTCTTGCACAGATTTAGAAGGAAAGTGACAGGATGGTTAAGACGTTCACCTGCCTAACAAGTAAACCGTGAAGTTCTGGGTTCCATTCCCAGCCTTGCCCCTTCTTCCTAGATTGTCAGTAAATCGAACTGAATGTCAAAGTCTTTCGGAGGAGACTCTACACCAGTCAGACCTATATGCATACAGACTTTGTGCACGTAAAAAAGAACCCAGGACAGTTGAAAATCGACAAAAAAACCAGGGAGGTACCTCCTGACAGTCCTGGCAAAATTGAAAGGTTCAGACGAACGCTATAGCCGAGTGGTTAAGACCGTTCGACTTCAATCCCATGAAGTCGTGGGTTCGAATCTCGGCGGTGTCTGGTGAATTAAGGGTGGGTTGTTGTTGTTTTTTAACGATCTTCTATGTCAGCTTCAAGAGCAGACCTGAGCGCCATTCCCTTGAACCGGGCTTGAACCCAGGCCTGTCAGATCGTGAGCGTAAAACACAAGGTTCTAACCACCGGGCTGTCCCTGCCCCGTTTGTTTCTGGGTGATAGAGGTGAACATTATTTGAACATTATTTGATCGCAGACATTAATTAAGACACACAGTTGAACCAGAATTGACAACACCTCGCTGGATGTATTGAAAAGAGACAGTCGAATTTTTCTCGTTGAAATCAATGTGTTTCAAGCTGAAAAAAACGTATAGATCAAAGTCATGCCGAATCAAGCTACCGAAGGACCACGCAAGGCTTTTATTTAGAACATTCATTCAGTTCAAAGGCGTTAAATAAGCGTAGGTTTTAAAACTGTTTACAAGTGGGAAACTTAAATGGTATGGGCATGTCACAAGATCCAAAGGACTTGCAAAGACAATTTTACAAGGCACTGTCCAAGGAGGAAGAAGAAGAGGCAGACCAAGGAAGAGCTGGGAGGATAACATCAGCGACTGGACAGGCCTAGAACTCAACAAAACCCTGAGAAAAGCAGAACAGAGAGAGGAATGGAGGGAACTGGTTGTTGAGTCTTTGAGGGTGCCCCCACGGTCGTCAGACTACGGGACAGATAGATAGATAGATAGACAAGTGGGAAAAGTGACCATGGCCCTTTTATGTAGATCTAGTATTGACGACGAGAAACACTTTAGATTTTAGATTTAGTTTTATTTGTAGTTTAGCAGACACTATCGTCTTGTTGTGACATTACAATCGTGTGGGGACTCAGGATAGCTCAGTGGTCGGAGCACTCGCTTTCGGCCAACCAAGGTTAAGCAGAATCGAGCGTGGTTACCACTTGGATGGGTGACCGTTTGCGCGCCTTGGCTTCAGTACAGTTCACCCAGCTGTAAATGGGCACCTGCCCTCTTAAGGGCCAGGGAAGGTAAAGCAGCGAGGGAGAGGAGATGGGCGCCGCCCTTTGACTTTGACTTGACTGACTCAACATGCTGGCCCTGGAGAAGTGAGGTCTCTGACGCCTCGCTCCCCTATGACCTTATAGGTTATGGGACACCTTTACCTTGTTATAGTCGTGTAGGTAAGCGGGTTTGACTTTCTTCTAATGGGTCAAAGATCAGGAGTCGTGGGTTTAAATCTCGGCAGTGGCATCATGGTGGGCGAGGGTGGGGGGTGGGGGGGGGGGGATTTTTTAAAAATTAATTGCATGACTTTGTAAGAATAGGTCGAATGTAAGCGCTTTGATTTGTCTTTGCAAGACATAGCGCTATATAAATTCCATTTATTATTATTATTATTATTATTATTATTATTATTATTATTATTATTATTATCATCATCATCATGATCATCATCATCATCATCATCATTGTTATTGTTATATTATTATTGTTGTTGTTGTATGCCATCTCCCTGGATCACCTTTACGCGCATACCTGCCAGTACCTTAATCCCTTTCGTGCTCATCTATCTATCTATCTGTCCCGTAGTCTGACGACCGTGGGAGCACCCTCAAAGACTCAACAACCAGTTCCCTCCATTCCTCTCTCTGTTCTGCCTTTCTCAGGGTTTTGTTGAGTTCTAGGCCTGTCCAGTCGCTGATGTTATCCTCCCAGCTCTTCCTTGGTCTGCCTCTTCTTCTTCCTCCTTGGACAGTGCCTTGTAAAACTGTCTTTGCAAGTCCTTTGGATCTTGTGACATGCCCCTACCATTTAAGTTTACGCTTTTTCACGATCGTTAGAAGGTTCTCATAGGGTCCAATGGTTTGCTGGATTCTGTTATGCTTATACGCATGCAACAAAAAAAAGATCAGATATGCACGTTAAAGATTCCGTCATTCACGCCGTCTTTCGGTAGATTGGCTTATTGATTCGTTTCTTATGGTTGACTGCTAGGTTATTTTTTGATTGATCAATTGCATCGCAGTTTCGACTGACTGACTGACTGGCCGACTGACTAATAATTTATTGATT
>CM054167.1:24648527-24651027 GCA_028751875.1 Rapana venosa | reverse complement strand
TGTCTATTTGTAGTTTTATACACACGAACGGAATTAAGGCACTGGCAGGTCTGCACTCGAAGTTGACCTGGGAGATCATTAAAACAAAATCTCCACCCTTGATTAATTCACCAAAAGCAACATGGAGGAGGAATGTAGGAAGTGAGATGAAGGCCATGCAGCAGCACTCTTGGTGATCAGTGACTAGGTTGGCCCAGGATAGGCAGGAGTGGAAGCGCTTTGTTGCTGCCCTACACGCCACTGGGTGTAATGGTTAATGATGATGATGGATTAATTCACCAGACGCCACCGAGATTCGAACCCACGACTTCTTGGACCCCGTGGGATTGAAGTCTAACGGTCTTAACCACTCGGCTATAGCGTCCGTCACATTTTTGCTGTTTGAATCTGAAGACGCGAAGAAAATGACTTGAAAATTCTACTGTCACACTTTTTCACAACTGGAGCAATGAGAGCGTGCAGTATTTGATATTAAACATTTGTTCTCCCCCCCCCCCCACAACCCCTGTGGGGATGCCAGGGGCCTGTCAGTATAAATAGCATCCCCACCTTCTGGAAAGTCTGTTCTAGGAATTCCTCTTTTCTATCCCTCTCTTGTTTCTGCCTTGTTCTGTTTCTTCTTCTTCTCCTCCTCTTCTTCTTCTTCTTCTTCTTCTTCTTCTTCCCCTATAGCCTTCTTGGCCTATTCTCCTCCCCCACCCCTACCCTCCAGAAATCCTTGAAATATAACAATTCTCTCCCACGCCGGTCGGATAGGCTGGTCCTGACTTGCCAGGCGCTTTACGGCAGCGCAACGCATTTTGCTCATTATGACAGACAGCAATAGTTGCAGTCTGAGCGTTGAAGAAGAAGAAGAAGACATGATTTGACTTTTCCTGCAACTAACATCGAAACAGGCGTTGTGTTGGTCTAGCTGAACGTAGCATATTGCCCTATTCTTGTTCTTGTTGTTCTTGTTGTTGTTCTTCGTCTTCTTTCTTCTTCTTCTTCTTCTTCTTCTTCTTCTTCTTCTTCTTCTTCTTTCTTCTACTTTTTCTCTTGTTCGCTTTTTACGCCGTCGCATGCGTTTGGGAGAAATAGTGGCAAGTCCTTTCCAGCTCCTCTCCTGGGCCGTACAGCTTAGTTTCTCTGTCGGCCACGCAATCTTCCTTAGGTCGCTGTATAGCGTGCACCTCTGAAGGATGTGCTCACCAGTCTGGTTTTCTTTACCACAGGGGAGAAGGAACGAGTTTCAGCTTTGTGGACATGTGGGGATTTAGCCTGTAGTGTGCTTAGTGCGGAGTCTTAAAATGATGCCTTGCTCTTCTCTTTTGAGATGGTGGTAGTCGTTCTTCTGTACTCTGGGTCGGGCCATTGATTTGATAATTGTCTTCCACCCTCTTCTGATGAACCTTTTCCTGACCATGCCACATCTGAACCACAGTTGCTTCCCCTGGACCAAGCCATTTTGGTTTCTTCAGTTGGCTCTGTAGGTTTCGTTGTGCGAAATCTTCTCACATACTGAGGTTTCTTTCTTTCTTGTTTTTTTAAAAATTTTCTTAAAAAAACAGATTTGCTTTAAAATTTTGTCAACAGTGTAAAAATGAATGCTTGATATAATGTACAGTTATATTGTGTAAAATGTATATATGATATTGGATTCTCTCTCTCTCTCTATCTCTCTCTTTTGGTTCCTGGGCTAGAGCACCGAGACGTTCTCCAATGGTGATATTTTGAGTACACCACTGTTCTTTACCCACCATTAAGGTAGCTGTATTCTTTGGGAATGGAATATTAATTTAATTGTGATTACAATGAAATAGTTGTAATTGGTCTCTGTGTGTGTGTGTGTGTGTGCGTGTATGCGTGTGTGTGCATGCGTGTGCGTGCATGTTTGTGCATGTGTGTGCCCACGCAGCTGATGCCGATTGTGCTGAACTCGGTGCTGATGAACGCGGTGTTCCTGCTGCCCATAGAGAGCGGGGAGAAGATGGGCTACAGCCTGACCGTCCTGCTCTCCTACACCGTCTTCCTCACCTGGGTCACCGAAAACCTGCCCCCTGTCTCCACCGACACCTCCATCCTCCGTACGTACAGACTGAGTTAACTGGATGTCTGTGTTGTGTGTTTACCACCATCCTCTGTAGGTAGAGAGTTAACTACATGTTTGTAGTGTATTGCACCATCCTCGGTACGTAGAGAGTTAACTCCCTGTTTGTAGTGTATTGCATCATCCTCTGTACGTAGAGAGTTAACTACATGTTTGTAGTGTATTGCATCATCCTCTGTACGTAGAGAGTTAACTCCATGTTTGTAGTGTATTGCACCATCCTCCGTACGTAGAGAGTTAACTACATGTTTGTATTGTATTGCACCATCCTCCGTACGTAGAGAGTTAACTACATGTTTGTATTGTATTGCACCATCCTCGGTACGTGGAGAGTTAACTACATGTTTGTAGTGTATTGCATCATCCTCTGAAGGTAGAGAGTTAACTACATGTTTGTATTGTATTGCACAA
>CM054167.1:24623152-24648027 GCA_028751875.1 Rapana venosa | reverse complement strand
AATTTTCCCTTTAATATTGTCCAGTTTGTATTCCTTTTTGTATAGCAAAAATCGTAGAACTTTAGTTTTGCGAAATACAGTATCCCCGTTTGGGCCCAAAACCTTTCCCCCATCCATTAGACCATGAGTGGTGGTCTGGGCGCTAGTCTTTCGGATGAGACGATAAACCGAGGTCCCGTGTGTTACACAAAATTATTCAGCGCACGTAAAAGAACCCACGGTAACAAGAGAGTTGTCCCTGGCAAAATTCTTAGAAAAAGCCACTCTGATAGGGAAACAAATACAGTTGCAGACACACACAAAAAAACAAAACCCAAAAAAGGGTGGCGCTGCTCTTGTGGCGACGTGCTCTCCCTGGGGAGTGCAGCCCGAATTTCACGCAGAGAAATCTTGTGACTTAAAGTGGTATAAATAAATATAAACAAATAAATATAGCCATGGTCACGGGTGGTCAAAGATGCCCTTTTGGTGTTCTCCAGACCCGTGGACATTTCTCTGTACAATGCCAATGGCGAGTTCGACCTCATGAACACCAGCACCGATACCACCAAGATCGGAGGACCCAAAGAATCCGAAACGTACAGGAAAGTCTTCTTCAAGCTCACCTTCAGGAGAAAATGGCAATTCTACGGGCAGAACCTGGTGAGATGGGTGATTGTATGGTTATCTTCGCGTTCTTGTTGTTGTTGTTGTTGTTTGTTGTTCTTGTTCTTCTTGTTCTTATTCTTCATCTGTTGTTGTCGTCGTCGTTGTTGGTGTTGTTGTTGTTCTTCTTCTTCTTCTCCTCCTCCTTCATCTCCCTCATCATCATCATTATAATCATCATCTCCTCCTCCTTCTCCTCCTTATTCTTCTTCTCCTCCTTCTTCTTCTTTTTCTTCTCCTCCTCTTCCTCCCTCTTTTTCTTCTTCTCCTTTTTCTTCTTCTCCTTCTTCTTCTCTTTCTCTTCCCCCTCCTCCTCCTTCTTCTTCTTTCCCTCATCATTATCATCATCATCATCATCTCCTCCTTCTCCCTCTTCTTCTTCTTCTTCTTCTCCAACATCATCATCATTATCATCATCATCTCCTCCTCTTCCCCTTCCTTCTCCTCCTCCTTATTCTTCTTCTTCTCTTCTCCTTCTTCTTCTCATGTTCTCTTCTTCTTCTTCTTCTTCTTCTTCTTCTTCTTCTTCTCTTCTTCTTCTTCTCCTCTCCTTCTTTTCTCTTCTTTTTCTTTCTTTTTTCTCTTCTTCTTCTTCTTCCTTCTTCTTCTCTTTCTTCTTCTTCTTTCTTCCTCTTCTTCTTCTTCTCATCTTCTCTATCTCATTCTCTCTTCCTTCTTCTCCCTCCTCGTCTCGTCCCTCCTCCTCCTCCTCCTCCTCTCATCATCATCATCATATCCTCCTCTTCTCCTCCTCCTCCTCCTCCTCCTTCTTCTTCTTCTCTCTTTTTTTCCTCCTCTCTCCTCCATCTTCTTCTTCTCCCTCATCATGATCATTATCATCATCACATCTCCTCCTTTTTCTTCTTCTCGCTCCTCCACTTCATCCTCTAATCATTATCTTCTCCTCCTCCTACTATTTCCCCATCATCATCATCATCATCATCATCATCATCACCTCCTCCTCCTCCTTCTTCTTCTTCTTCTTCTTCTGCGTTCCCTATAGCCATAGTAGGTAGGCGCTCAACGCTGCTTTAACCCTAGCTAGGCGAAAGCGAGTGCTCTGACCACTCAGCTGTCCCGTCCACTACGTCTCTTGGTATCTTATTTACAGGGAATGATAACTGTACGAATGTAATATATATTTTCAAGTGTCAACTGGCGTACAAATTTTTTCCCTTTTCCCCCCCCTTTTCCCCCCCCTTTTTTTTTTTTTTTTCCCTTTTTTTCTTTTTCTTTTCTTCCCCCTTTTTTCCCCCCCCCCCTTTTTTTTTTTTTTTTTTTTTTTTTCCCCCCCCCCCCCCCCCCTTTTCCCCCCCCCCCCTTTTTTTCCCTTTTTTTCCCTTTTCCCCCATTTTCCCCCCCTTCCCCCCCTTTTTTTTTTTTTTTCCCCCTTTTTTTTTCCTCCCCTTTTCCCCCCCCTTTTTTTTTTTCCCCTTTTTTTTTTTTTTTTTTTTTCTTCTCCTTTTTTTTTTCCTTTTTTTTTTTCTTCTTTTCTTTTCTTTTTTTCTTTCCCCCCTTTTTCCTTCCCCCCCTCCTCCTCCCCCCCCCCCCCTTTCCCCCTCATTCCCCCCCCCCCCCCTTCCCCCCCTTTTCCCCCCTTTTTCCCCCCCCCCTTTTTTTTTTTCCCTTTTCCCCCCTTTTTTTCCTTTTTCCTCCTCCCTTTTTTTTTTTTCCCCCCCAAAAACCCCCCCCAAAATTTTTTTTTTCCCCCCCCCCCTCCCCCTTCCCCCCCCCTCATCAAATTTTTTTTAAAAACCCCCCCCCCCTTTTTTTTCCCCCCCCTTCCCAAACCCCCCAAAAAACCCCCCCCTTTTTTTTTCCCCCCCCCCTTTTTTAACCCTGGGGGCCCGGGGGGGGCCCCCCCCGGGTTTTTTTTTTAAAAAAATGTTTTTTTTCCCCCCCTTTCTTTGGGTTTTTTTTGGAGGGAAAAAAAATTTGAATTTTTTTTTTTTTTTTGGGTTTTTTTTTTTTAAAAAAAATTTTTTTTTTTAACCCCCCGGGGGGTGGGGGTTTTTTTTTGAACCCCCTTTTTTAGCCCTTTTTGGGGGGGGGGGGGGGGGCCCCCCTTTCCCCCAAAAACCCCCCGGCCCGGGGCCCCCCCCCCCCCCCCAAAACCGGTTTCCCCCCCTTTTTTTCCCCCCCTTTGGGGGAAAAACCCCCCCTTTTTTTTAAAAATTGGGAATTTTTTTTTTTTGGGGGGGTTTTTTTTTCCCCTTTTAAATTTAAAAAACCCCCAAAAAAAATCCCCCAAAAAAATTTAAAATTTTCGAAAAAATTTTTTTTTTTATTTTTAAAAAAAAAAGGACCAAAGTTAAAACCCCCCTTTTTTTTCCCCCCAAAGGGGGAAGGGGGAAAAATTGGGGGGGAAATTTTGGGGCCCCACCCAGAGGGAAAAATTTGGGTTTTCCCCCCCTTAAAAGGGGGAAAAATTTTTTTTAAATTGGCCCCCCCGGGGTTTTTTAAATTTTTCAAAAAAAAAAAACCCCAAAAAAAAAAACCCAAACCCCCTTTTTTTTCCCCCCCATTTAAAAAAGGGGTTTAAAAAAAAAAAGGAAATTTTTTTAAAAAAAAAAGGGAAAAAACCCGGGCTTTTTTCATCCCCCCCTTTTTTAAAAAAAACCCCCCTTTTAAAACCCCGGGAAAAAGGGGCCGGGGGGGAAAAGGGCCCCCCTTTGGGCCCGGAAAACCCCCGGGGGAAAAAAAAAAAAAAAAAAACCCCCTTTTTTCCCCCAAAAAAAAAAGGTTTTTTTTTAAGGGTTTTTTTTTTTTGGGGGGTTTTAAAAAAAGGGGGCCCTTTTAAATTTTTTTAAAAAAAAATTTTTTTAAAAAAAAAAAAAAAAAGGGGGGGGTTTTTTTTTATGGTTTTTTGGGGGGGGTTTTGGGGGAAAATTTTTTTTGGGGGGGGGGGGGGCCCCCCCCTTTTCCCCCTTTTTAAAACCTTTAAAAAAAAAGGGGGGGGAAATTGGGGGCCCCCCTTGGTTTAAATTTTTAAAAATTTTAGGGTTTGGGTTTTTTTTTTTTTTTAAACAAAAAAAAAACCCCCTTTTGAAAAGGGCCTCCCCCGGGTTTAAATTTAACCCGGGCCCAAAATTTTTTTTAAGTTTTTTTAATAAAATGAAATTTTTAAAAAATTTTTTTGGGGGAAATTTTTTTTTAAAAATTTTTTGGGAAAAATTTTTTGGGGGTTTTTTTTTTTTTTTTTTTAAAAAAAATTTTTTTGGGGAAAAAAAAAATTTTTTTAAAAAATAAAAAAAAAAAAAAAAAATTTTTTTGGGGTTTTTTTTTTTTTTAAAAAAAAAATTTTTTTTAAGGAAAAAAAATTTTTTTTTAAAAAAAAAAAAATTTTTAAAAAATTTAAAAAAAAAAAAATTTTTTTTAAAAAAAAAAAAAAAAAAAAACCTTTTTAAAAACCCCCCCAAAAAAAAAAAAAAAAAAAAAAAATTTTTTCCCCAAAAAAAAGGAAAAAAATTTTTTTTTAAAAAAAAAAAAAAACCCCCAAAAAAACCCCCCCCCCAAAAAAAAAAAAAAAAAAAAAAACCCCAAAAAAATTTAAATAAAAAGAAAAAAAAGAATTTTTTTTAAAAAAACCAAAAAATTTTCCCTTTTTTTCCCCCCATTTAAAAAACCCCCCCCAAAACCCCCCCCCCCCCAAAAAACCCCCCCCCAAAAAAAAAACCCCCTTTCCCCCAAAATTCCCCGGGGAAAATTTTAAAAGGCCCCCCCCAAACCCGGGCCCAAAAAAGGGGTTTTTTTGGGGGGGGGCCCTTCCCCAAAAAAAAACCCCCAAAAAATGGGTTAAAAAAAAAGGGGGGGGGGGGGAAAAACCCGGGGGGGGGGGGGGGGGGGGGGGGGGGGGGGGGGGGGGGGGGGGGTTTTAAAGGGGGGGGGGGGGGGGGGGGGGAAAATTTTTTTTTTTTTAAAAAAAAAATTTTTTTCCCCCCCCCCCCAAAAAAACCCGGGGCCCCCGGGGGGGGAAAAAAAAAAATTTTTTTTTTTCCAAAACCCCAAAAAAAAAAAAATTTTTTTTCCTTTTTTCCCCCCTTTTAAAAATGGGGGGGGCCCCCCTTTTTTTTAAAAAGGGGGCCCAAAAAAACCCCCCCCAAAAAAAAATTTTTTTTTGGAAAATGTTGACTTTTTTTGTACGTTTATCAGACTGAAGATGGCTAAGTTCAACCCCCTGCTGAATCAAGCAGGTGTGACATCATCGTATTTCGTCCAAATTTTCCCGTAGGAAAAAAAAACGGGTCAGATCCGGGCGGATAGCCAGTGGTCAGACACTCGTTTTTTCCCAAACTAAGTTAAACAGTTTTGAGCGTGGTTACCCTTTGGATGGGTGACCGTTTGCACACCTTGGAGTCTACAATCCGCCCTTTCACCCCGCTGTAATGGGTACCGCCCTTTTTAGGGTCGGGGAAAGGGTAAGCGCGAGGGAGAGGAATGGGCGCCCCCTCAATATGCGGGGGCCTTTGGAAAGCTGAAGTCTCTAAACCCTTTTTTCCCAAAACCCCGAAGTTATGGAACCCCTTTCCTTTTTTACTATTCCCGTACACAAGAAAAAAGGGTACAACTTTTCAGGAAACTAAAAAGGAGTTTAACCCTTTTTTTTAAAAAATGGAATGAAAGTACGTTCTCACTTTAACAAATAAACAAAATTGGGATGTCACACCGAACCCAATTCTGGGGGGTTAAAACAAACCTGACAGGGACAGTTTCATTTTTCTTTTTTCTTTTTTTTTTTTGTTTTGGGTTTTTTTTTTGTTTTTAGCAACAAGTTTTTTGTTTGAAAAAAAACAAAAAATTTTACTATATTTTGTGTGGTTTTTTTTTTTTTTCTTGTCCTTTACTTTTTTTTAAAAAAATTTTTATATATTTTAAAACCCCCCCCCCCCCCCCCCCCCCACCCCCCCCCCCCAAAAAAACGAAAACCAACAAAGAACAATGAACCCCGTAGAAATTTTTAAAAAAAACAAAAAAAAAACATTTAAATGCCATGAAAAGTCCCCAAAGGGCCCCGGGTTTGACCGTCCTCCCAACCCTTTTTTGGGAAATTCCGGGAAAACCCCAAATTTTAAACAAAACTTTTAAGAGAAAATTTAACAAAGGGGTTTTTTTTCCCCCCCCGGGAAAATTTTTTGGGGAAATTTAAAAACCCAAAGCTTTTAAATGGCCAAGGGGGAACAATTTAAAAAAAGAATTTTTGGGCCCGTTTAAAAAACCCGGTTTTTTTGTTTTTGGGGGGGGGGGGGAAAAAAATTTTTGGGGGGGGGTTTGAAAGGGGGGGGGTTTAAAAAAAAATTGGAGGAAATTTTTTGGTTGGGGGGGCCCCCAAAATTTTAAATGTTTTTCCTTTCACTAAAGGGTAGGGTTTTTTTTTTAAAAAAATTTTTGGGGGGAAAAGGGGGACCCAAAATTGGGTGGGCCCCAGGGGGGGGTTTTTTTTTTTTTTTTTTTTTTTGGTCGTTAAATTTTTTATGGGGATTTTTTTCCCCCCCCCCTTTTGGGGGGGTTTTTTTTTTAAAAAATTTGGGGGGTACGAAACCCGGGTTTGGGTTAAATTTTTCCCGGGGCAAAAATAAAAAAACCCCGGGAGGGGGGGTTTTGGGGGGGTAAAGCGACACTTACCCCCGGCCGTGAAGGCCGGTTAATTGAAAAAAAGATAAATTGGAAAACACACGTATAAAAAAAAATGGGGTTTTGGGGCGGTGGGGGAGGTTTCTCAAAAGGGGTTTTTTTGGGGTTAAATATTTTGGGGGGGGGTTTTGGGGTTTAAAAAAATTAAAAAAAAATTGTGTTTTTTTTTTTTTTTAACGAATTTTTTTGAAAAATTTAAATGGTTTTTTATTTTAGAAGTTTTTTTATTCACAACTTTCATTTTTTTTTTTATTTTTAGGAAAATGGGTTTTATATTTTTGATTTTTTTTTTATAAATAATTTTTTTTTTTTTGAGTAGTTTCTTTTTATTTTTTTGGGTTTTTTTACTAAAATTCATGTTATCTTTATTTTTAATAAAAATTTAAAAAGTTGGTATTTTAAAAAAAGTTTTTTAGAAATTATTACATTTATTTTGGATTTTATTTTAAAAAACTTTAATTTTTTTGGTACTTTTTTTCATTTTTAACCCCTTCAAAAAAAAACATTTTTTTTTTAATTGGAAAAAAAAGGGTGTAAAATTTAAAATTTTTTTTGGGGTGGGGGGGGGGTGGGGGGGGGGGGGGGGGGGGGGGGTGTTTTGGGGGGCCCAAAAAAAAAAAAAGGGGAAAAGTGGGGGTTTTTTTGGGGGGGGGAAAAATTTTTTAAATTTTGGGGTTTGGGAGATGTGCCCGGGAAAATTTTTAAAAGGGGGGGCAATTTTGGGGATAAAGGAAAACAAAATTTTCCCCCTTCCAAAAAAAAAAAAATTTTTGGTTTTTTAAAATCCTTTTCCCTTCCCAAAAAAAAAGTAGATTTTTAAAAAAATTTAATGGAAAAAAGGGGGAAAAAAAAAAATTCCCCAAAAAAAACCAAGTAGTGTTCCCTGGGGGGAAAGTTAAAGTATGTTTTTTAAAAAAAAATTTTTTCCCCCCAAAAATTTTTGGGTTAGTTTGTTTAATTTAAAAAAAAAGGAAGTTATTAAAAGGGATAAATGGATATTAAAAAATAAAAAAAAAATTGTTTTTTGGGTTTTTAAAAAAAAAAAAAATTTTTAAAAAAATTTTTACGTTAGTAAATTTAAAACTGTCGTTTTCGGGCCCCAAAAACCGGTTGAACCGGGGGGAAAATTTGGGGGGTTTTTACACTCCCAGTAAAAAGTGCAAACAACGCCAGGTTAAACCCCTTTAAACAAAAGGAAAAATGGGGGAAAAACCCCAAAATTTTGCTTAAAAACAGAAAAAAAAAAAAAAATAATTTGAATCAAAAAATTTTATTAAACCCTTTTTCCCCCCCCCCCCAAAAAAAATTTTTTTTTTTCCCCCCCCTTTTTTTTCCCCCCCCAAAAAAATTTTTTTTTTTTTTTTCCCCTTTTTTTTTTTTTTTTTTTTTCCCCCCCCCCCCTTTTTTTTTTTTTTTTTCCGTTTTTTTTTTTTTCCCCCTTTTTTCCCTTCCCCCAAACCCTTTTTAAAAAACCCCCCCCCCCTTTTTTTTTTTCCCCTTTTTTTTTTTTTTTTTTTTTTTTCCCTTTTTTTTTTTTTTTTAAAAAAATTTTTTTTTTCCCCCTTTTTTTTTTTTTTTTTCCCCCCTTTTTTTTTTTTTTTTCCCCAAAACCCCCCCCCTCCCCCCCCCCCTTTTTCCCCTAAAAAATTTTTTTTTTTCCCCCCCCCCCTTTTTTTTTTCCCATTTTTTTTTTTTTCCCCCCCTTTTTTTTCCCCCTTTCCCCTCCCTTTTCCCCCCTCCCCCCCTTTTTTTTTTTTTTCCCCCCCTTTTTTTTTCCCCCCTTTTTTTTCCCTTTTTTGGGGTTTTTTTTTTTTTTTTTTTCCCCCTTTTTTTCCCCTAAAAACCCCTTTTTTTTTTTTTTCCCCCTTTTTTCCCTTTTTTTTTTTTTTTTTCCCCCCCCCCCTTTTTTTTCCCCCTTTTTTTTAAACCTTCCCCCCCTTTTTTTTTTTTTCCCCCCCGTTTTCCCGGGGTTTTTTTTTCCCCAAACCCCGGGGAAAACCCCCCCTTTTTTTTCCCCCCCCTTTTTTGGGGTTTTTTTGGGGTGGCCCAAATTTTTTAAAAAAAACCTTAAAAAAAAAAAAAAAAAATTTTTTTCCCCCTTTTTTTTTAAAAAAGGGGGTTTTCGGGTTTTTTTGGGGGTTTTAAAAAAAACCCCCCGGGGGGGTTTTTTAAAAAAAATTTTTCCCCCCCCGGGGGGGGAAAAAAACCCCCCGACCCCCCCCCCCTTTCCCCTTTTCAAAAACCCCCCCCCCCCCCCCCCCCCCGGGGTTTTGGGGGGGTTTTTTTTTTTTTAAAAAAAAAAAAAACCCCCCCCCCCCCAAAAAAAAAAAAAAAAAATTTTTTTTTTTTTTGGGTTTTAAATTAAATTTTTCCCCCCCCCAAAAAAAAAATTGGGGGGAAAAAGGGCCCCCCAAAAAATTTTTTTTGGGGGTTTCAAGGGGGCCCCCAAAAAGGAAATTTTTTTCCCCCCAAACCCCCCCTTTTTAAAAAAACCCTTTTTTTTGGGGGGGCCCCTTCTGGGGGGAAAAGGGGAAAAAAACCAAAAAAAAAAACCCCCCAAAATTTTTTAAAAAAAAAAAATTTTTTTGGGGGGTTTTTTTTAAAAATTTTTTTTTTTTAAAAAAAAGGGTTTTTTTAAAACCCCAAAACCTTTTGGAAAAAATTTTCCAACCTTGAAAAGGGTTTTTTTTTTAAAAATTTTGGGAAAAAGGGGAAAAAAACCCCCTTGGGAAAATTTTCCCCCCCCAAAAAAAATTTTTTTTTTTCCCCTTTTTTTTAAAATTTTTTTCAAAAAAAAGTTTTTTTTAAAATTTAAATTTTTTTTTAAAATTTAAAAGGGGTTTTTTTTTTCCCCCAAAAAAATTTTTTTAAAATTTTTTGGGTTTTTTTTTTTTTTGGGGGGGGGTTTTTTTTGGGTGTTTTTTTGGTTTTTTTTTTTTTTTTTTGGGGGGGTTTGGGGGCCCCCCCCGGGAAAAAACCCCCCCCGGGGGAAAACCCAAAAAAACCCCCCCCCCAAAAAAAAAAAAACCCCAAAAAAAATTTTTAAAAAAAAAAAAACCCCCCAAAAAACCCCCCCCCCCCCCCCCCCCAAAAACCCCCCCCCCCTTTTTCCCTTTTTTTTTCCCCCAAAAAAAAAACCCCCCCCCGGGGAAAAAATTTGGGGTTTTTAAAAATTTTTTTAAAAAGGGCCCCCGGTTTTTTCCCGGGGGGTTTTCCCCCTTTTTAAAAGGGCCCCCCCCAAAGGGTTTTTTTAAAAAAAAAACCCCCGGGGGCCCCCTTTTTTTTAAAAAATTTTTTTCCCGGGGGGAACCTTTTTTTTTGGGGGGTTTTAAAAAAGGAAAAAAAAAAAAAAAAAAAAAAAAAACCCTTTAAATTTTTAAAAAAAAAAAAAATAAAAAATTTTTTTTAAAAAAAAGGTTTTTAAAATTTTTTTTTTTAAAAAAATTTAAAAAAAAAAACCTTTTAAAAAAAAAATTTTTTTTAAAAAATTTTTTTCCCCCCCTTTTTTTTAAAAGGCCCCCCTGTTTTTTTCCCGAAAAGGAAAAATTTGGGTTTCCCCCCCCAAAAAAACCCCCCCCCCCCTTTTTTTTCCCCCAAAATTTTAAAAAACCCCCCCAAAAAAAAAAATTTAAAAAAAAAACCCCCCAAAAACCCCCAAACCAAAAAAACCCCCCCCCCCCCAAAATTTAAAAAAAAAAACCCCCCGGGGAAAAAAAAAAAAAAGGGGGCCCCCCCCGGGGGTTTTTTGGGAAAAAACCATAAACCCCGGGGCCCCCCCCCCGGGGAGGGGGGAAAAAGGGGCCCCCGGGGAAAAAAACCCCTTTCCCCTTTTTAAAAATTTTCCTGGGGGGGTTTTTTTGGGGTTTTTTGGGGTTTAAACCCAAAATTTTTTTCCCCGCCCCCCTTTTTTTTTTTTTTTTAAAAAAAAAAATTTTTTTTTTTAAAAAAAAAAATTTTTTTTTTTAAAAAAATTTTTTTTTTTGGGGGGGGTTTTTTTTAAAGGGGGCCCCCTTTTGTCGGGGAAAAAGGGTTAAATTTTTTTTTTTAAAATTTTTTTTTTTTTTAAAAAAATTTTTTTTTTTTAAAAATTTTTCCCCCTTCCCTTTTTTTTTTTTTTAAAACCTTTTTTTTTGGGGGGGGTTTTTAAAACCCAAAAAAAAAACCCCCCCCCCCGGGCCCCCCCAAAACCCCCTCCCGGGGGAAAAACCCCCCCCCCGGGGGGGCGCCCTCCCCTTTTGGGCGGGGGGGGGAAAAAACCGGGCCCCCCCCCCCCCAAAATTTTTTCCCCCCCCCCTTTTTTTTTCCTTTCCTCCCAAAAAAAGGGAAAAGGGCCCCGGTTTTTAAAGGGCCCCCCCCCCTTTTTTTTAAAAAAAAAAAGGGGGGGGGCCCCCCCCCCCAAAAAAAAAGGGTTTTTTTCCCCCCCCCCGGGGGTTTAAAGGGGCCGGGGTTTTTTTTGTTTTTCTTTTTTTGGGTTTTTTTTTTTTTTAAAATTTTTTTTTTTTTTTAAAATTTTAAAAATTGCCCTTTTTTTTTTTTTTTTTTTTGGGTTTTTTTTTTTTTTTAAAAAAAAACCTTTTTTAAAAAATTTTTTTCCCCCCCCCTTTCCCCCCCAAAAAGGGAAAATTTTAAAGGGGGAAAATAAAATTAAAAAAATTTTAAAAAAAAATTTTTTTTTTTAAAAAAAAAAATTTTTGGGGGGCCCCCTTTTTTTTGGGGGAATCCCCCCTTTTTTCCCCCCCCCCCCAAAAAAAAAAAAGGGGGGGAAAAAACCCCTTTTTTTTTTTTTTCCCCCCGGGGGTTTTTTTTTTTTTTTGGGGGGGGGGGGGTTTTTTAAAAATTTTTTTTTAAATTTTTTTTAACCCCCCAAAAAACCCAAAAAATTTAATTTTAAAAATTTTCCTTTTTCTTTCACCCCCGGAAAAATTTAAAATTTTTTTAAAAAAAAAGGGGGGTTTTTTAAATTTTTAAAAAAACCCCAAAAAACCCCCCAAAAAACGAAAAATTCCCCCAAAAAACCCCCCCGGGCCCCCAAATAAGGTTAAAAGGGCCCTTTTTTTTTTTTTTTTTTTTTTTTTTGTTTTAGGGGTTTTTTTTTAAAAAAAAATTTTTAAATTTTTGGGGGGGTTTTTTTTTTTTTTTTTTTTTTTAAAATTTTTTTAAAAAACCCCCCCCCCTTTCCCCCCCTTCCCACCCCCCCCCCAAAACCCCAAAAAAAAAAAGGGGTTTTTGGGCCTTTAAAATTTAACCCTTCCCCCCGGGCCCCCCTTAAAAAAAAGGGGAAAAAAACCCCCCCAAAAAAAAGGGGGGTTTTTTTTCCCCCCTGGTTAACCCCAAACCCCCCCCTTTTTTGGGAGGGGGGGGGGGGGAAAAAAAAAAAAAAAAGGGGAAAAAAAAATTTTTCCCCCCGGGGTTTAAAAAATTAAAAAATTTAAAAAAGGGAAAAAAAAAATTTTTTTTAAACCCCCTTTTTTTTTAAAAAGGGTTTTTTTTTTAAATTTTTTTTTTTGGGGGGGTTTTTTTAAAAAAGGGTTAAAATAAATATTTTAAAAAAAATTTTTTGGGTTTTTAAAAAAAAAAAAAAGGGGGGTTTTTTTAAAAAAAAAATTTTTTTTAAAATTTTTTTTTAAATTTTCCCCCCTTTTTTAAAGGGGGGGGGGTTTTTTTTTTTTTTTTTTTTTTTTTAAATTTATTTTTTTTTTTGGGGTTTTTTTTAAAAAAATTTTGGGGTTTTGGTTTTTTTTTTTTAAAAAAAAAAACCCCCCCAAAATTTAAAAAACCCTTTTTTTTTTTCCCCCCCAAAAATTTTGGTTTTTTAAAATTTTTTGGGGGGGAAAAACCCCCTTTTTTTTTTTTTTTTTCCCCCTTAAAAAAACCCCGGGGGTTTTTTTTTAAAAAAAATTTTTTTTTTTTTTTCCAAAAAAAAAAGGGGGGGGGGGTTTTTTTTTTTTTTTGGGGGGTTTTTTTTTTTTCCCCCGGGGAAAAAAAAAAATTTTTTTTTTTTTTTTAAAAATTTTTTAAAAAATTTTTTTTTTTTTTGGGGGGTTTTTTTTTGGGGGGGGAAAAAAATTTCCCAAAAACCCAATTTTAAAGGGAAATTTTTAAATTTTTTTTAAAAATTTTTTAAAAAAATTTTTCTTTTAATAAAACCCCCCCCGGTTCAAAAATTTTTAAAAAAAAAAAAAAAATTTTTTTTTAAAAATTTTTTTTTTAAAAAAAAAAAGGGGTTTTTTTTTTTTTTTTTAAAGTTTGTTTTTCAAATTTCAAAAAAAAACATTTTTGGGTTTTTTTAATTTTTTTAAAAAAAAAAATTTTTTTTTTTTTTTTTTTTTTGGGGGTTTTTTTTGTTTGGGGGGGGGGGGGGGGGGTTTTTTTTAAAAGGGTTGGGGGTTTTTTGGGGGTTTTTTTTTTTTGGGTTTTTTGGGGGGGGGTTTTTGGGCCCCCAAAATTAAAAAAAAGGGGGAAATTTTTTTTAAACCCCAAATTTTGGGGCCCCCTTTTAAGGGGGGGAAAAAAAAAAAGGGTTTCCCGGCCCCCCTTTTGGGGCCCCCCCAAAAAATTTTTTAAAATTTTCCCCCCCCCGGGGGCCTTTTTTTGGGGAAAAACCCTTTTAAAACCCCCTTGGGCCCCGGTTTTTTTAAAATTTTTTTTTTTTAAAAAAAAATTTTTTTTTAAAAAAAAAAACCCTTTGGGAATTAAAAAAAATTTTAAAAAATTTTTTTTTTTAAAAAAAAAAAATTTAACCCGGGTTTTTTTCCCAAAAACAAAAAGGGAAAAAAAATTTTTAAAAAAAATTAAAAAAAAAAAAAATTTTTTTTTTTTTTTCCCGGGAAAAAAAAAAACCCCCCCCTTTTTTTTAAAAAAAAACCCCCCGGGTTTTAAATTTTTGTTTTAAAAAAAAAAAACCCCCCCCCCCCCGGGGCGAAAAAAAAGGGGGGGGGGGGTTTTTTTTTCCCCCGCCCCCCCCCCCCCTTTTTTTTCGTTTTTCCCCCCCGGGGGGGGGTTTTTTTTTTTTCCCCCCCTTTTTTTAAAAAACCCCCCCCCCCCCCCGGGGCCCAAATTTTGGCCCCCTTTTTTAAAAAACCCCCAAATTAAAAATTTTTTTTAAAAAATTTTTTTAAAAAAAAATTTTCCCAAAAAATTTTTTTTTTTTTTTTAAAAAAATAAAACAAAAAAAAAAAATTTTAAAAAAAAAAAACCCCCCCCAAAAAAAAAAGGGGGTTTTTTTTTTCCCCCCCCAAAAAAAAAAGGGAAAAAAATTTTTTTAAAATTTTTTTTAAAAAAAAAAATTTTTTTTCCCAAAAATTCCCCCCCCAAAAAAATTTTTTAAAACCCAAGGGGTTTTTTCCCCAAGGGGGGGTTTTTTTTTTTTTTTTGGGGTTTCCCCCCCCTTTTTTTGGGGGGGGGGGGGGAAAATTTTTTTTTTTGGCGAAAAAATTTTCCCTTTTTTTTCCAAAAAAAAAAAAAAAGGGGGAAAACCCAAAAAAAAAACCCCCCCGGGGGGGAAAAAAAAAAAAAAAACCCCCCCCCGGGGAAAAAAAAAAACCAAAAAAAACCCCCCCTTTTTTTTTTCCCCCCCCCTTTTCCCTTTTTTTTTTTTTTTCCCCCCCCCCCCCCGGGGGGGGGCCCCTTTTTTTTTTTTTTTGGGGGGAAAAAAAAGGGGGTTTTTTAAAAAAAAATTTAATTTTTTTTTTTTTGGGGGAAAAAAAAAAAAAATTTTTTTTGGGGTTTTTTTTTTTTAAAAACCCCCCCTTTTTTTCCGGGGGGGGAAAGGTTGGAAATTTTTTTAAAATTTTTCCCCCCCCCCCCGGGGGGTTTTTAAGAAAAAAAACCCGGGGGGTTTTTTGGGCCAAAAGGGGGGGGCCCCTAAACCCCCCCCCCCAAAAAAAAAAAAAAAAACCCCCCCAAAAAAAAAACCACCCCCCCCAAAAAGGGGGGTTTTTTTTTTTCCCCCCTTTCCCCCCCCCCCCTTTTTCCCCCCCCTTTTTTTTTTTGGAGGGGGGGGGGGTTATTTTTTTTTTTTTTTGGGGGTTTTTTTAAAAAATTTTTTTTTGGGGGGGTTTTTTCCCCCGGGGGGAAAAATTTTTTTTTTGGGAAAAAAAAATTTTCCCCCCCCCCCGGGGGTTTTAAATTTCCCCCCCTTTTTTTTTTGGGGGCCCCCTTTTTTTTTTTTTTTTTAAAAAGGGGGGGGAAAAAAAAAAACCCCCTTTTTTAAAAAAAAAAGGGGGGTTTTGAATTTTAAAAATTTTAAAAGGGGGCCCAAAAAAAAAAAAAAAAACCCCCCTTTTAAACCCCTTTTTTTGGGTTTAAAATTTTTTTGGCCCCCCCAAAACTTTTTTTTTTTTTTTTGGGGGGGGGGGGGGTTTTTAAATTTTTTTTTGGGGGGGGTTTTTTGGGGGGGGGTTTTTTTTCCCCGGAAAAAAAACCCCCAAACCCCCCGGGGGGCTTTTGGGGGGCCCTTTTTCCCCGGCCCCCAAAAACCCCCCCCTTTTTTTTTTAAAGGGGGGGGGGGGCCCCCCCTTTTTTTTTAAAAAATTTTTTTAAAAAACCCCCAAAAAAAAAAAAAACCCCAAAAAAAAAAAACCCCCAAACCAAAAAAAAAAATTTTTTTTTTAAAAAATTTTTTAAAATTTCAAAAAGGGGTTCGCCCAAAATTTTTTTTTTTAAAAATTTTTTTAAAAGGGGGGCCGGGAACCTTTTTTTAAAGCCCAAAAAGGGGGAAAATTTTTGGGGGGCCCCCCCCCCCCTTTTTTTAAAAAGGGTTTTTTTTGGTTTTTTGGGTTTTGGGCCCCATTAAACCCCGGGGGTTTCCCCCCAAAAAACCCCCCCCCTTTTTTTTTTGGGGGAAAAGTGGGGGGGGGGAAAAATGGGAATTTAATTTTTTTTGGGCCCCCCAAAAACCCCAAAAAGGGGAAAAATTTTTTTTTTTAAAAAAAAAAAAAAAAAAAACCCCTTTTTTTCCCCTTTTCCCAAACAAAAAAAATTTTTTTCCCCGGGGGAAAAAAAAATTTTTTTTAAAAGGGGGGAAAAAAAATTTTTTTTGGGGTTTTTAAACCAAAACCGGGGGGAAAAACCCGGGGGTTTTTTTTTTAAATTTTTTAAGGGGGGGGTTTTTTTTGGGGGTTTTGTTTTTTTTTCCCCCCGGGGTCCAAAAAAACCCCCCTTTGAAAAAATTTTGGGGGAATTTTTTTTGGGGGGGGGTTTGGTTTTTTTTCCCCCCCTTTAACCCCCCCCCCGGGGGGGGTTTTTTTTTTTTTTTTTGTTTTTTTTTTAAAATTAAATTTAAATTTTTTTTTTTTTTTTTTTAAAAAAAATTTTTTTCCCTTTTTGGTTAAAAAAAACCCCCCGGGGGGGGGAAAAAAAAAGGGGGGCCCCCCTTTTTTTTTTTTTTTTTCCCCCAAAATTTTTTTTTTTAAAATTTTTTTTTTTTTTTTTAAAAATTTTTTGGGGTTTTTTTTGGGGGGGGGAAAATTTTGAACAAAAAACCCTTTTTTTTAAAAAAATTGGGGGGTTTTTTTTTTTTGGGGGTTTTTTGGGCCCCCGGGTTCAAAAAAGGGGGGTTTGGTTTTTTTTTTGGGGGGGTTTTCCCTTAAAAAAACCCCCCCAAAAAATTTGGGGTTTTTTTTGTTTTTGGGGGGGGGTTTTTTTTTGGGGGAAAAAAAAAAGCTTAGGCTGAAAAGGGGTCATCTTTGGGCCCAATACAATCTTGTCCTTTGGGCCGTGAAAATCTTCTATTTTGTTAGAATTATTTGGGTTTATCTATTCAAAGGCACAGCACATCAATTTATTTCAAAATCATCATTGTAATTCCCTTTTTGGGATTTTTAAAAATTTTTTTGACTTGACTTGACTCTTTTGTCCCCTAGGTTCGTGACACTCCTCTATATTGGTTTGGCTGATTGGATTTTTCTAGGGAAAAGCATCTAGGGGGCCATGGGGGCACTCCCCTTTCCCCCCCCGGGTTAAAAAGGGTGATTTGGGATTACCTTGGCACGGGTTATAAGTTCCCCTAAGGTTTGGGACCCTCCCTTTTAATCAAATTAAACGAGGGGGAAAAGGGGGGCCCCCCCTCTATGGGGCCAAGGTGGTTTGACACCCCCTCCCCAACCATTTTAAAGGTTATTTGGGGTTTTATTTACCCCATTTATTCCAAGGGGTTTTTACACTCTTTCTAAAAAACATAGCTTAAATTTGGGATTTTATTTTAAATTTTTCTATAAAAGGCCCCTTTGGGGAACGATTAAAAATAGGAAAAAGGGGGGTTAAAATTTTTTGCTTTTTTGGAAAAAATAAGCCATTTTATTGGGGCAGGTACAAATTTTAAAACCGTTCAGGGAAATTGTAAAAAAACTGAGTGGTTTCCCCTTTCCCGGAAAAAAAAAACCAAAAAATAAAAAAAAAAACCCAATAAGGAACTTCGTAGTTTTTGGAAAAAGGAAAGGGAAAAACCCAAAAAGGAAGGGGGGCCCCACCCCCAAAACCTGGGCGTGGCCTGTAAAAATTTATTTGCCAAAAAAAATTGGAAACTTAGGGGAAAAGGGGCCAAAAAAATAAGGGGGAGGAAAGCCTCTTTTTAAAACAAAAAGATTTTGAAGGCCTTCATTTTTTTTAAAACGGGGTTTTAAACCTTTTCCTTCCCCGGAAAGAAACATGGGGCCACAAAAAATTAAAGGACAAATCAGGCTTTTTAAGGTTTTTGCAAAATAGCTTTTTTTGGGTTTTTTAAATTTCCAATTTTTAAAACCCCAACAACACCAAAATGTAAACCCCCTTTTTTTCCTATTAAATTTGGTTTTCTCAGTCCTAAGGGTGTTTTTTGCTTTGGGAACCCTTTGGGGCCTTTTGGACACCCAAAAGACTTTTTTCAGGGCCCCTTTCCCCCAAACTGAAACCCTGAACAAAAATTTAAATCTATAGGTCCTATTTTTGGGGGGGAACCTTGGGGGTTTTTTAACCCCAAGAGCCTTCAGAAAACGCCTGGAGGGTCTTTAAAAAAAAAAAAAGTCCTTGGGGGCCGGGGTCAAAACCCAGGTTTCAAAACTTTGGGGGAAAAATAAAAAAAATGGAGGGGCCAAAGCCCCCTTTGGAAAAAACCCCCTTCCTTAAGGGTTTATTAAATTAAATTTAAGAGGTTTTAACTTGGGGGGGCCCGTTTGAAAATTGAAGGCCAAGCTGCCATAAAATAAACGTTTTTTAAATTTAATT
Organism: Rapana venosa; assembly: GCA_028751875.1. Lineage (NCBI taxonomy): Eukaryota > Metazoa > Mollusca > Gastropoda > Neogastropoda > Muricidae > Rapana > Rapana venosa. The sequence goes on along the minus strand of CM054167.1, from coordinate 24,630,549 downwards.
TTGGAAAGGTTGAACCCCACAAAAAAAAAATAACAACAAAAAAACAAAAAAATTTGGGTTAAAAAAAAAAAATTTTTTAAAACCACTGTGGGTTTACCAGCAAAAAACCCCAAGCTTAGTGATTGGAAAAGGATAGTTTTTTTTAAATTCCAGTGGTTTATTAAAAAGGAGTTGTTGAAACCCTTTCCACCAGTGGGTTGGGAACAGAACCGGGGGATTTACCGTAGGGGTTTGGAATGGTTCAACTCCCAGCACGCCCAAAGAAAAAGTTTTAAATGGCTGAACACCTCTTGCCCGCTAAAACCAAAATTTTTTAAACCCCGTTTTTGGGGGGGGGGGCCCCGTCAGTATAAAAGCTCCCCCCAATTTTGGAAAATTTTTGCCAGAAATTCCTCTTTTTTTATCCCTCTCTTTTTTTTTTTTGCCTTGTTCCTTTTCTTTCCCGGGCACCTTCCCCTTTGTCTTTTTCTTTTCCTTCTGTCCTTCTCCCGGGCCTTTTTTTTCCCCAAAAAAACCTTTTTAAAAAAAAATTTCTCTTTTTGCCCAAGTCGGGGCTGGGCCTGACTTTTTTCAGGGCTTAAAAACCCCGCGTGACGCATTTTTGCTCATAAAAAACCAAAACCAAAATATTTGCTGTCTTTAGGGTTGGGAAAAAGAAAAATTTAAATTTCAAATTTAGAGGTAAAATTTTTTTCCTTTTGAATGGGAACAGTGGGGTTTGTTTTGTGAACAAAAAAAACAAGCCCCACCCATTGATAAGCAAAAAAATGGGCTGTTTAAAATTTATGAAATTTTGGAATCGGGCATGCGGTCATTTGCAAAATATAATTTTTCTGACAAAATTTTGATCTACAATAATTTTTCAGACAAAAATTTTTATTTTCCGGGAAAAAAGGGCAGGTACATGAAAATTTGGGTTGAATCATAGTTTAAAGAAGCTACTGTTGGGACTGGGGCCCCCCCCCCCCCCCCCCCCCCCCCCCCAAAATTGAAAAAAAAAAAAAAAAAAAAAAAAAAATTTTAAAAATTTTATATTAAAAATATATATATATAAAGGGACGGGATAAACTCATTTGGGCGGATGCCTCGCCCTTTTCCCCCAAACCAATTAAACACATCCAGCGGGTTTCCAGTTGGATGGGTGACCCCTTTTACGCCCCGGCTTCATACTTTCCCCCCCAAATGTAAATGGCACCTTTCCTTTTTAAGGGGGGGAAAAGGGAAAGCAAGGGGGGGAGGGATGGGCGCCCCCTCAATATGCCTGGGGCCCCTAAAGGGAAATGAGGTCCTGGTCCTTTTCCCCAAAGGCTACATAGGTTAAAGGGCACCTTTTTTTTTTATAAAAATTTTTATATATATATATATATATATTATATTTTATATTTAAACCCAAAATGAGAAATTCTTCATATTTGGGTTAAGAGCAAAGGATTTCATTTTAAGGAGAAAGAAACTTTTTAACTACAGCACTAACAAAATCAACACATAATGGCCCAAATCCCCACACCCCTTTCGCGTGCGCGGCCACAAAACACGAAAATGATCCTTTTTATTCGCTTACTGCACAAATTTCCCGCCCCCACTTTGTGTTGGGAAAAAGTTTTTTTTTTTTTGTTTGTTTTTTTTCAAAAAATTGCGTTTTTTTGTGTGTGTGTGTGTTTGGGTTTTATTCTGTTCTCTTTAAAGTAAATTAGAAAAAAGGGGGGGGGGAAGGGGGGTGATTAAATTTAGGGCTTTGTTGGTATTTAAGTCAATTTAAAAAAATTATTCCCAAAACCTTTTAAACAATTTTGCTGCAAAAAACATGGGAAAAAAAACCAAAAAATTTAAAAACAAAAAGAACAACTGAAAACTACTCTAAAATTGGGAAAAAAACAACTACCCAACACGTGGGGGAAAGGTGGGTAGAAATTGGGAAAAGGATATGGGGGGTAAAGTGGGGGTTTAAAATTCCCTTTGATTTACAAAAAAGAGGCCCCCGGTTGGGAAACCCGAGAAAATTTGAGCACCCCAAATTCCCTTTGGCTTTAAAAATTGTTGAGGTCCTTTTTTTGGGGGAAAAAACTTTTTTTAAAAAAACCAAAACCAAAAATGTAAAAAAAAAGACATTGGCTTTTTTTCCCCCTTTTCCCCGATATTTTTAAAAAAATTTTTCCGAAAACATTTATTTTTCGTCAAGGGTTAAGGAAAAAAAATTTTTCCTAATTTTCAATTTTAAATTTTTAGTGGAACGGGAAAAAAAGCTAAAATGGTTTGGAGATGGGGATTTTTCCCCAGGGGGCCCCCTTTAACAAAGGGAAGGGGAAATTATGGGGGGTTTCCCCCTCGTTCATACTATTCCCCCAAAAAAAGGAGGGTTAAAATTTTGGTACCCGCCCCCTTAAAAGGGGAGGGGGGTTTTTTAAACCCCCTTGAAAAAGGAGAAAAGGCGGTTTTTAATGGGCCCCAAGGAATATTTCCCCCTTAAAGCCCCCGTGGCCCTTTTTTAAAATTATGGTTAAAGGGGTTCCCTTTTTTTTATTTTAAAACCCCCCGTAAAAAATGTCTCCAAAATTCCCGAAAAGAACAAGTATCGGGGGGAAACCAGCCTCTTCCCGTTTTTTTTTTTTTCATTTTCCAGCAAAAAATTTTGAAGCAAAGCATAACCTTCCCGGGGGAAAAAAAAGAGGAAATCTTAAAAAAAATGAACAGCTAGAAAATTTTTTGCTTTTTTTCCTTTTCTTTTTTTTTTTTCATTGAAAAAATACCCCAATGAAATGGGAAACCCCGCAGAAATTTTAAATTGCAAACCTTTTTGTTTTTGGTGTGTGTGTTGGTGATAACGATTACGAAGTTCCCTAACTTGCTGAAAGTCGTCATTTTCAAAGGAAACTGGGCTGACGTCATTTTATTATTATGACGATAAATTTCCCCGTCATTTCCCCTCCCCTTTTCCCCCCCCCCCCCCAAAAACATCCTTCTGTAACCAAAAATTTTGGGGACGCACGAGTGAAAACAACTTCTTGGGTAAGGGGTTAGACCTTGTTAGACGAAGGGCCCAAAAAAAAGGTAAGAGACGTTTGGGTTTTAAAACTTTTTTTTAAATTGGGCCCCTATATTTAAAAAAAATTTTAATCTGAGAATTTTAAAAAGGTAAAGGGAGGCCTGCTAATGAATTTTATGCATAGGGGCCCGTGTGTCGACAGGGTACATTTAAAATTTTAAAAACTGGAATGGAAAGAAGATACCCAATTAAAGAATTTGCGCCAGAGGGGTTTTAGCCTAGAGACACATGGGGTGCATGTATTTTATTTGTTTTTTTTTGGGGTTTTGGGGGGGGGGGGTTTTTTTTTTTTTGTTTTTTGGGAGGGGGGGATATTTCCTTTATTCCCAAAATTTAAAAAAATTTTAATTTTTTTTCCCTTTCCGGCACAAAAATGGGTTTCTCTTCCAAAAAGGGAGAACGGAATTTTTAAATGTGTTTCAAGATTTCCCGTGTGTTTTTTTCGCACCGGGAACCCCGGTTTTTAACCAATCAGAAGGCTTTTTTGGGGTGAGCAGGGGGAACGGGGCCCCAAAAGCAGAATCCAAAAGGGAAAAAAAAAAAAAAACTTGATAGGGTGCTTTGGTGATATGGCTGGGAAAATGGGGGCCCCACATCACATTAATGTATTTGTCCGTCGGTTCACGAAAGACCTCCAAAACAGGGAGAGGAGGGGCCCCCCTGTTTTGGAAACTGGGCAGAAAAATTTATTATTGTGGGGGCCTTTTCCCACGTACATTCCCCATCTCCTCGGGCCCCCGGGCCAAAAAGGGCATTTAGCGTTGGGGAAAGTTTTTCCCCAAAGGGGCCAAAAAAACCCCCCGGGGTTGCAAACACATAAGACTGTGCGATTTAAGCCTCCTAGTCCCAAAAGTCATTTGTCGAACACTAAAAAACAACTTTTAAATGGAATTTCCCTGAGTGGGGGAAAACCACGGTCCCTAAAAGGCCCTTTTCCTTTTCCCGTTGCCCCCAGCGCAATGGGTTTTAAACAGGAAATGTGATAAAGCCCCGGGGCTGACGGCGAAACACATCAAAAACAACGCACTGTCTAAATCGCAAAAGGCACCCCCCCCCCCCCTACACACACAAACACACACACACTCACACACACACAAAACCCCCACGCACGCACCAAAAGCACGCACGCAAAGCACGCACGCACGCACGCACGCACGCACGCACGCACAACAACCACACCACACTTACTTAATCAACGTTTGCATCATAGTCCATAAACTGCGCATAAAAAAACCACCCCAAACAACCCAACAAGAAAAACCCTTTATCGTTTTCAGGTATCGCAGTCCCCACAACCCCCCTCCTCCCCCCCCCCAACCCCACCCCCTCACCCACCCACACCCCCTCCACCCACCCCCCCCCCAACCCCCCTCACACCCCACCCCCAACCCACCCCACCCCCCCCCCCCCACAACCCCCCCCCCCCCACCCAAACCCCCCCCCCCCCCACCCCCCAACCCCCAACCCCCCCCCCCACCCCTTCACCCACCCTCACCTCACCCTACCCCCTCCGAACATCACCATGTCTCAAACCCCCCCGTTGAAAACGGAGTGGAGGCCAGGTTTCCCCTGCTCCCCAAAGCCGAGGCTCCATTCCCTCGCTGGAACGTGCGTGTCGCGGCGCAGTACGTGCGCGACCTCAGCCCAGACCTTTCAACAGTTTCCTGCGGGCCCCCCGGTCCGCAAGCGCCCTTCTACACCGCCCCACCACCCCCCCCTGGCCCCCGAAGGCCCCCCAAGAGGAGACCCCGAACCCTGGCAGACATGACGGGGAGCGCGTGCGCGATATCATGCACCGCGCTCGCGCACCCTTCTTTTACAGGACCAAGTATCCAAATTTGGGCCCAACCCGACGTTGTACAGGGCTGCCCCGGGAAAGGGGTTTGAAAAGACGAGTTTAATTAAAAATTAATTAAATTTTTTTATATCGAGCTAAGGAATATTAAGCCTGTGTGCTTTTTAAAAAAAAATTTTTCTATCGCCGTGTTATGGTTTTGTAAAGTTGTCTTCGTTTCCACCGGCACAAAATGGCCACTCTTTCGAAAAGCGAAAGGGGATTTAACGTGGCGCAAGTGTTCTTCATGCTTCGAACACGGGGCTCTTTTTTAAAAGACCCAACCGAAGAGAAGAGAGAGAGAGGAGAGAGAGAGAAGAGAGAGAGAGAGAGAGGGGAAGAGGGGAGATTTTTCTTGCCTGAGGTTGTGTTTTAAAAAAGGGGAGAATAAATGAAGAATGAAGGGAATGAAATTTTTTTTTAAAAGGGTAACAGAAAAGCATTCGCATCCTTTTTTTGCATCATAGGGCCCCCTTGTCCTTTTAGGGACAAAACAAACAAGGGGAAAACCCCGCACGAACGAAAACTTTTTTTTAAAGAAAAGAGAAAAGTGTTATGCAAAAATAATAAACCCCCCAGCCTAAAAGAGAGGGAGGGGGGGGGTGGGGGGGGTGGTTGGTCTCCGTGTGCAACGCGCGTAAAACATCAGCGTTTCGTTAAACCTCCCCCCCCCCTTTCGAAAGAGTGGCCCCATTTGTCCCCCGGGACCCGGGGAAAAATTGAAGATTTGCATGCCACGGGACGCACGTGTGTGTGTGTGTGGGGTTGGTGTGTGGTGTAACTCTCTCCCTCTCGCTCCCCCCCCCTTCTCAATATAAAAGACATAGGCTCTTTCCCCTTTTTCTCAAAATAAAAGAACTAAAGAAATCGAGATTTGGTGACTGTGCTCCTTTTTGGGAGAAAAAGGAGGGAAAATTTTTTGACCATGTGGGGCTAGATACTCGAAGGAAGTGGTAACCTTGTGTGTGTGGGTTTTTTGGGGGTGTGTGTGTGTTTGTGTGGGCGTGTATTTTTTTTTTTTATTTTTGGGGGATAAGGAATAACACTGTGTGGGCTTTTTTTCACATCCATCCTGGTGGGAGCAGTTTGTCAATTTTTTACCCTTCCCACCCGGGACCAATGGCCTAATCTTGGAAGCAGAACGGGTTTTTAACGGGCGCAAGATGACTGCATGCTTGACACGGGACCCCCGGTTTAAAAGTCACTCCAAATTTTGGGGGGAATGGAGTTGGCACTGAGGAGTCAGAGGAAAACCTTTGAAAGATTCGAACCAGGTCACAGGGCAGAAAATATCTCCCCCTAACCACCAGCTATCCATGTGTGTGTGTGTGTGTGGTGTTTTTTGTGTTTGAGCCGTGCTAGGGCTCTTGCTTCTTTCAAACGCCCCCGCGGTTTTAAAATGCTTTTAGGGCCCCCGGTCCGTTTTCTCTCTCTCTCTCTCTCTCTCTCTCTCCCTTCTTCTCCCCCTCTCCTTCCCCCTCCTCTCTCTCTCTCTTGTTGGGGTGTGTGTGTCTCTCTCTCTCTCTCTCCCTCTCCTTCCTCTTCTCTTCTCTCTCTCTCTCCTCTTCCCCTCACAAAAACAAAAACACATACATGTGCAAATTATCCTCTTGCAACGATTAAAATCCCCCCCCAAAAACCCCATTGTCATTTAATTGTAAGGCAATGTGTTAAAAAAATCCTCCAGGACGAAGAGTTTCTCCCCCCTTAAACCCCAACTGCAAACACCACACTTGCGCAATGGGGAGAATGGGGCCGGCCATAAGAAAAATGGGTTGGGTCCAACCCCGGCATAAGAACAGGGGGTTTTGGCGAACCCGGCCCTAAGACACATGGTTAGATCCCGCCCGGGCAAGCACATGGGTGTGCCAACCCCGGGATAAGACACAGGGTTAGGTCCAAACCGCCATAAAGCCTGGGTTAGGTCCAACCCGGCATAAACACTGGTTAGGTCCCAACCGGCCCTAAACACAGGGGTTTGGGCCCGCCCCCCATAAGACAATGGGGTTTGGGGCAAGCCCCCATAAGACAATATGGGTTGGGGCAAACCCCCCATAAGACAATGGGTTGGGGCAAGCCCGTGCCCCCAGATGCACCCTTGGTTGGACGTTCCCCAGTATGGGGGGGAAAAAAAAAGGGAGGAGAAGGGTCAAGAGTGCGAAAAAAAACCGGCCGAAAAGTTGTGACAGGAAAAAAGGAACGAATGGGAAACAAAGAGAAGGATAGAAAAGAAGGAATTCCTAGCACAGAATTTCCAGAAGATGGGAATGCTATTTATACTGACAGCCCCTCCCCTCCCTCCAGTATCCCCAAGGTAGTGGCGGGGGAGGGGGGGGGGTGTTATTAGTTGTGTGGTTTTGGTTTTTTTAAAGGATATTTTTGCAATCCTGAAACAAGGTACGCAATTATCTCCCTTTTTCCATTCATAGGGAAAAAAAGAAAAAAAATGCCAACCTAAAATTTTGTAAGCAGGGTGAGATCCTTAGGAAAAGGGGGAAATTTTCCCCCGCTGCACTCCCT
>CM054167.1:24619777-24622652 GCA_028751875.1 Rapana venosa | reverse complement strand
TCCCACCCGGAAGACTAAAAACTGAGCCTTGCAACGCACGCAGAACATCACGCGCAAATTTAAAACCCTTCCACTTTTTGAAAGTAGCCATGCGTGCCGTGGAAGGAAAACTTTTTTTTAACAAAACTGCATACACAGGGACTGGATGTAAAAAAAAGCACGTCGTGCTATTTAAATATGCTTGAAATAAAACAATCTCTTCTTCTCTCTCTCCTTTCTCTCTCTCTCACACACACAACACACACACACACACACAACACACACACACACACACACACACACACACACACAAAACACAGACAGACACCCCACCCCCACAACCAGACAGACAGACGACAGACACACACCCAACACACACACACACAGACACACACACACACACACACAACACCCCCACGCGCCGCGCACACACACACACACACACACCACACACACATCCTACTGAACAAGGAGTTCTGGAGGTGTTCAGAGTAAGGCACCCAGAAACAGATCCCTGAAACACACACAGCCATTTAAAAAATATGTTCTTAGTTCCTCACCGCAACGCGCACACACACACACACACACCACACACACACACACACCACACAAAACACACACACACACACACACACACACACACAAAACCACACACACGCACGCACGAACGCACGCACGCACGCACCCCAGAGTCATTTTGTTTGTTTAAAGGACCCCCCCCCACAACACCATTACACACACACGCACGCACGACACAACACTCACACAAACACACACAAACACACAAAACAGAGTAATTTTGTTTCTTTCTTAGGCTCACACAACACACACACACACACACACACACACAACACACACACACACACACACAAAACACACACACAACACACACATACAGCCATTTTGTTTCTTTTTTGGGGGCTCACCTCACACAACTTTTCACACAACACACACACACTCTCCCCACACAACACACCACACAACACAACCCCACACTCACACAAAACACACACACAAAACCACCACACACACACACAAACACACACACACACACACAAAACAACTCACACACACTCACACACACCACAACTCACCACACACACACACTCACACACACACCACTCAACACACACCACACTCACACACACACACCCATTTTGTTCTTTCTTAGGCTCACCTCACACACAGACAGACATGGTTTTTTAAATATATTTCTTAGGCTCACCTCACACACAGACAGACATGGTTTTTTAAATATATTTCTTAGGCTCACCTCACACACAGACAGACATGGTTTTTTAAATATATTTCTTAGGCTCACCTCACACACAGACAGACATGGTTTTTTAAATATATTTCTTAGGCTCACCTCACACACAGACAGACAGGGTTTTTTTAAAATATATTTCTTAGGCTCACCTCACACACAGACAGACATGGTTTTTAAATATAATTCTTAGCTCACCTCACACACAGACAGACATGGTTTTTTAAATATATTTCTTGGGCTCACCTCACACACAGAGCTGTTTTCTTTCTAGGGGCTCACCTCACACACACAGCCATGGTTTTTTTTTTTTCTTGGGTTCACCTCACACACACACACACACACACACACACACCCCACACACACACACAAAACACACACACACACCCCACACACAACACATACACACACACACAACCCCACAACACACACACTTTGCTTAGGCTCCTCTCTCCCTCTCCTCCCCTGCCTCTCTCTCCCCCCCCTCCCTCTTTCTCTCCCTCCCTGCCTTTCTCCCTTTCCCAACTCTCCTCCCCCTCCTCTCTCCCCCATCTCTCCCCCTCCCTCTCTCTCTCTCCCCTCTCTCTGCGTTCCCTTACCTTGCTAAAATTCGTGTGCCCCTTGGGGATTTTCTTGAAATGAAATCTTGAATCTTAACGGATGGGATACATGGTGTCTGGTCTTCTCCTGTGCTTGTAACTCTGCATGAGGTCTGCCCGCTGGCCTCAAGCCGAAACGTTCTGACTTCAGAGCAGTTCATTTCATTGCACAGGTTGCATGCTGGGTATGGTTGTGCTTCCATAACCCGCGGAACGCTGACGTGAACTACAGGATCTTTTACGCGCATATCTGGTCTTCTGACTTGTCGGGCGTTTAACGGTAGCGCAGCGCAATTTCGTTCATATGACAGACATCATTGGCTGCTGTCTGAGCGTTCGATGAAGAAGAAGGAGGAGGAGGAGGAGGTAGAAGAAGAAGAAGAAGAAGAAGAAAAAGAAGAAGGAGGAGGAGGAGGGGGAGGAGAAGGAGGAGGGGAGGAGGAGGAGAGAAGAAGAAAAGAAAAGAAGAAGAAGAGAAAAAGAAAAGGAGGAGGAGGAGGAGAAGGAGGAGAAGAAGAAAAAGAAGAAGAAGAAGAAGAAGAAGAAGAAAGATAAAGAAGAAAAGAAAAGAAGACACGACAAAAAGACGACGAAGAGACACGAAGAAGACGAAGAGGAAGAAGAAGACGACCACACAAGAGAAGACGAAGAAGAAGAACAAGATGAAGAAGAAGAAAGAAGAAAAAGAAGAAGAAGAACAAGAACAAAAAAGAACAAGACGAAGAAGAAACAAGACGAAGGAGAGAAGAAAAAGAAGACAAAGAAGAAGAAGAAGAAGCAGTCTTCCCCCCCCGACCGCTGGGGAAAGGGAACTTACTTGGTTCCGAACCCCAAAATACTTCATTTGCTCTAGGAACAACGATCCCAGCTTTTCCCTCTGACTCTCCCTGGTAACTCTGGCAAAACACAAAACCCAAAAGCAAAACTATCACTATACTACGCTCACGACTCTGACTTTTTGTACAAAAACCAGAGACACTTTTAAAAAAAGTTTTTTTTTTCTTATTCTTTTACATCGGGGATAATAAAA
>CM054167.1:24594777-24609777 GCA_028751875.1 Rapana venosa | reverse complement strand
CTTTTGTGTGTTGATTCTAAATCGGTTTTACATGCTTTAAGAAATTCTACTTTTAAAGTAAGAAAAGACCTAATCATGAAATCAGGCATCTGGTACACTTTTTTATTTTAAGAGGTAGTACTGTTACTTCTGTTGGGTTCCCTCACACACTGTATCTTTTTTAATGAAAAAGTTGACAGTCTTGCAAAATATGGCGCGAGAAATAAAAATAGTTCTTGTGAAATAAACGTGTCCTATCTCTGCATGAGGGATACAGCTTGCTACAAAACGCTTGCTGAAGCACTTCAGAAAGAAAATATATGATTCTGGCTATTGTCTTTATATGGCTGTACAAGCAATGTGATAGATTTTCGAAATGCTTTCATTTCTAACAAAGTCTGTGGTTGGTATAATCGTAGAAATATGTTATCCCTTATGTACAGATTTAAACTAAATGCTTTCAGAACAAAGTACGTGAAAGATGTAAACTGGATGGGTGGGAGAAGATTACCAATAGTCATGTTATTTTTGATTGTGGACATTTAAAAGCCTTTTTTACCTGCTATACCAGGTTTATCACTGGATCAGATTTTGTCTGAACCATCGTTACTGTTGGACATTGTGTTAGGATTGATAAAAATCCGATAATTCAGTTTTTGTAGTATGTTTTAAAGGTATTTTTAAGGACTGGTATTTGACACGTTTTGTTATTGTTTGCATCTCCTTGTTTATATTTTAACTTTTCCCCGTCCTAAAATCCACTAAATTGAATAGACCGTTTTAAACTGAAGATCGTCGACACACACAACACACACACACACAAAAAAACACACTCACACACTCACACACACACACACACAAACACTCTCTCTCTCCTCTCACGCTCACACACACACAATTAAACACACAACACAACACACACACAACACACACACCACACACACACACAACACACACACATCACCCACAAACAGACTTAGACAATGACGATGATCTTTTTTCTGTACCCAAAAAAACGATCCGCTGAGGGTTCTGCTGCTGTTGGTGTCCATGGTAGAGTTGAGAGCGAGCGTCTCCCCGTGGTAAGATATTCTGTCCACACACACGCATCACACACACCACACACACACTCACACACACACACACACACACGACACACACACAAGAGAAGGCCTTACACACACAAACATGCTTTTATGATTATCCGCGTGTACATGCAATGAGATCACCACCACCACCCACCACCCAGCCCCCCCCCCACCACCACCACCACCACTACCACCACCACCACCACCTCCAACAACAACAACAAACAACACAAACCCCCCCCCCCCCCCCCCCCCCACACCACCACCAACAACAGCGAGAACAGTAACAGAAACCTTTGCGATTAGACTTTGAGAGAGCGCAAAAATTACCCCCCACCCCCCTTTACCGTAATAAAAATCTTAAACAAAAACGAACATCAAACAACACCCCCCCTCCACCCCCCCCCCCCCCCACACCTGGAAACTGACGCTTCGCCGCCCAACCCTTGAGGCAGTCGAGGCCACAGCTTAATTTTCCAAAGACACGAGATCCAAATGACAAGAGTACTTCGGGGAGATTGTGCCAAAGACACAAGATCCACATGACTGTGCCTAATACACAAAGATTCCAATGACAACAAAACTACGGGATGTGCCAAAGACACAAATGACAACACAAATACATACTGTGCCGCCAAAAGGCACAACGATCCACACGACAGCACAAAGACAGACTGTGCCAAAGACACAAATAATGACACAAAGATAGACGGTGCCAAAAGACACCAAGATCCCAATAAACAACACACTGTGCCAAAACGCACACAGATCCCAATAAACAACACACTGTGCCAAAACGAGACACCAAGATCCCAATAAACATCACACAGGTGCAATACGAGACACAGATCCCCAATAAACAACACACTGTGTCCTAAACGACACACAGAGCCCAATAAACAACACACTGTGCCAAAACGAGACACAGATCCCAATAAACAACACACTGTGCCAAAACGAGACACAGATCCCAATAAACAACACACTGTGCCAAAACGAGACACCAAGATCCCAATAAACAACACACTGTGCCAAAACGACAACAACAGATCCCGAATAAACAACACCACGGCCAAAACGCACACACAGATCCCAATAAACTACACACGGTGCCAAAACGTGCACACAGAAAGATAATCCCAAGATCACCAATTAAACAACACCACTGTGTCAAAACGAGACACCAAGATCCCAATAATCAACACACTTGCCAAATCGAGACACAGAGCCAAATAATAATAATAATAATGTTTGGAATTTATATAGCGCTGAATCTTGTAAAGCAACAAATTCAAAGCGCGCAGATTTTATTTCATACCACTTATGTCCACGGCAGATTTCTCTCCGTGAAATCGGGCTTGCTCTCCCCGGGGAGAGCGGGAGAACCGTCCCGCCTACTTAGCGCTGCGGCCAACCTTTCACCCTTTTTTTTTTATTTTTTTCCTGCAGCTGTAATTTGTTCCCTATCAGAGTGGCTTTTTTCCTAACAATTTGCCAGGGACAACTCTCTTTTGCCGTGGGTTTTTACGTGCGCTAAATAATACGTGTAACACAACGGACCATCGGTTAATCGTCTCATCCCGAAAGACAGCGCCCAGACCACCACTCTGGTCTAATGGATGGGGGAAAATTTCCGGTCCAAACGGGGACAAAACCGCCGCACACTTTCAGACCCGACGTTTCGCTTGTCTAGACTGGCGCTTACTCCTCTAGACCACCGATCCAATAAACAACACACTGCGCCAAAACGAGAACACCCAAGACCCAATAAAAACATCATACTTAAAAAAAAAATCTTCTATCGAGGATAATGGAATAAGCACTATGTGTTGTTTTTTTACATCCAGTCCCCGTGTGTATGGATTTTGTAAATTTCTTACATCTGTTCCCACCGCACACAATGGCCTATCTTAACGAACAGAATTTTAACGTGTGCGCAAGATGTTCTGCTCGCACACGGGACCTCGGTTTATAGTCTCATCCGAAAGATTTTTAGGGGGAGAGTTGGAGTCTGCACTGATGTTAACTCCAGAGGAAAATTTTCCCCTTGGACGGGAATCGAACCCGCGTCGTCAGATTGCGAGCGCAATGTTCTGACCACTAGGCTATCCCGTCCCCTCTGTGCCAAACCGACACACCAAGATCCCAATAAACAACAGAACTATCCACAGACTGCACTGACCTCTTTATCCAGGGACGATTCCAGACGGATGCTGCCAGAGCCCAGGACGAAAGTTCTGACCACCACGTCTTTTGGCTGGGGGGCAAGTGCAGGCGGTGCGTAGTCCATTGCGTTTGCCCAAGGCGACTGAACTTCTGGATAATATACAGGTTGTGTGAGACATAGATGATCATGTACAGCTGTGTTCTCACATGCACGCACGCATGAATGCGCTCGTGCATAGACTCACATATACAGATATACACATATACACGCACCGTGAGTAATTTGCACAAGCATTAGGCGCATAAGATGTACAAATACAGTCATAACACTTCTGTCCCCTCATGACACACGCACAGAATACAAAGATATTACGCAGATACTCACCATCGCACAACTCATACACAAACAAACATAATAATAATAATAATAGGGTGGTAATATAGCGCTGAATCTTGTAAAGCAACAAAAATAAAGCGCTCCATACAACATATGCGCGCGCGCAACGCACGACACACACACACACACAGACACACCCTCGCACACCTCTCACACACACACACATAGAACCTCCACCGCCACCCATACCCCACACCACCATCACCGCCACCACCACCACCACCCCCCCACCACCACCACCACCACCACCACCACCTCCACCCCCACCACCACCACGTCTACCACTTCCACCCCCCTCCCCCCCACACACACACCACCACCACCACAGTCCTCATTCCCTAATCCAGTCTTGATGTTTATTGCCCCCCGGACCAAAGAACCCATATTTATTATAGGGCTTTTTTGGGTTTTCCCCCCCCCCCCCCCCCAACCCCCCCTCGGCAATGAATTTTGGTTGCCCACCCTCATTTCCAGATAAAAACGATGCCACAATATACATATCTATCTACTATCTATCTATCATCTATCTAACGCGATCTACTATCTATCTACTACCTATCTAGCGATCTATCGATCTATCATCGATCTATTCTATCCTATCGCTCTCTCTCTCCGCGCTCTCATCTCTCTCTCTCTCCTATATATATATATATATATATATATATATATATATATATACAGATTAAAACAGATTTTTAAACCAACGCTACGGAACCTCGTTTCAACGCCCTGTCCATCCGTAAGGCCATCAACATCTCACCCCCCCTCCACACACACACAACACACACTCACACACACTCACTCACAACACACACACACACCCACACACACACACACACTTCACACAGGCGACACACACACACACACACACAGACCACACACATACTCACACACATTCACACACACACTCACATCACTCACATACAAACACACACACACACAAGCACAACATCACACTCACACACACACTCAACTCACACAGACAACACATACACACACTCACACACACACACAAACACACACTCACACTCACACACAACAAACCACACACACACACACATACCCATACACACACAAACAAACACACACTCGACACCCACGAAACACACACAAGATAACACTCACACACAGCACACACACACACACACACAAAGCACGACACACGCACACACCCATGAAAGGTAAACGCACGGAATGTTGTGTCCTTATAGCAAACAAGCAGTGATTCTTACCGCAACGCTGTGGCTTGGTCGCCGTGTTGTCAGCAATGTATGCCTTCCAGTTCATAGCTTCACTCCGAGTGCTGCCGGAGAAGGATGCACACTTCACTTCAACCTTCCATATAGTCAAAATGTGGTTTTTTGTTGTCACCCCAGACAATCAACACTGACACGCACGCACACACACATACATACGGTACTACACTCTACAGACAATAGGCCTCGGATGAGACCTTAATAAACCGTGGCCCCGGGTGCCGTAACGCATGCTGAAACAGCTTGCGCACACTTAAATCCTGGTTCCGCTTTTCGAAAGTAGGCCATGGTGTGCCGGTGGAAACAGAGGACAAAATATACTAAATCGCATACACACGGGTCTGGATGTAAAAAAGCACACGAGTGCTTATTCCATATCCTCGATAAAAAAATAATTAAATAAATATAAAATACTTGATAAGATTATGATAAAAACACGATTGAAACGTAAAATTAATCAGGACCCTCCCCCCCCTCCCTTCCTCGGTTTAAAAAATAGGGTTTATAGTAGGAGAAGGAGAGAGAAAAAAGGTCATTGAATAGGAGGAGGAGGAAAGAGGAGGTGGAAAAGAAGAATTCGAAAGAAGCAGAAGAATCCGAAGAGAATGTTGAAGAAGAAGAAGAAGAAGAAGAAGAAGAAGAAGATGAAGAAGAAGAAGAAAAGAAGAAGAACAACAACAACAACAACAACAACAACAATAACAACTACATGACGATTAAAAAGCATGCAAGGGATCTTTGATTATCACACCAGAAAATATGATTCTTTGAAAATTCTAAACGGGGCTACTTCCCAGACAAGGACAGAGACAAAAACCAGACAGACAGACAGAGACACAGACAGACAAACACAGACAGACAGACAGAGACACAGACAGACAAACAAGACACAGACAGAGACACAGACAGACAGTGACTCAGACAGACAGAGACACAGTCAGAGACACTTCCAAGACAGACAAGACACTTCCAAGACAGATAAGACACAGACAGAGACACAGACAACAGACAAGACAGACAGAGACACAGACAGACAGAGACACAAGACAGAAAGAACAGAGACACAGACAGACAGAGACACAGACAGACTGAGACACGACAACAGAGACACAGACAGACAGAGACCAAGACACAGACAGAATAGAGACAACAGACAAGACACTTCCAAGACAGACAGAGACACAGACAGACAGACTACACAGACAGACTAGACACAGACAGACAGAGACACAGTACTCAGACATAGAGAGACACAGACAGAGACACTTCCAACAGACAGAGACACAGTCAGACAGAGACACAGACAGACAGAGACTCAGACACAAAGACACAGACACAGACAGACAGAGACACAGACACAGGGTCACAGGACAGACTCAGACAGAGATACAGATAGGGTCACAGACAGAAACACAACAAGGGACACAGAACACAGACAGGGACACAGACAACAGACAGAGACAGACACAGACAGGACGACAGACAAGACACAGATCAGACAGGGACACAGACAGAGACACAGAGAGACAGGACACCGACAGGGACCAGAGAGACCAGAACCAGACAGGAACAGACGCAGGACAAGACAGAAAACCCAGACAGGGACAGACAGACAAGACAGACAAGGGACACAGACAGACAAACAGAGACCACAGACAGACAGAGACACAACATACACAGATAGACAGAGACAAAGACAGGAACACAGACGACAAACAGACATAGACACAGACAGAGACACAGACAGAGAGAGACAAACAGAGAGAGACAGGACAGACACAGACAGACAGAGACACAGAACAGACAGAGACACTGACGAGAGACACCGACAGAGACACGGACCGTCAGAGGACACTGACAGGACATAGCCCCAGACAAGACACAGTCAACAGACAGAGATACAGACTGAACACGACAGACATACCGACCACCAGAAGGACAGAGACACAGACAGAAAGACAGAGACACAGACAGAAAAGACAGAGACACAGACAGAAAGACAGAGACTAACAGAACACAGACAGACAAGAGACACTGACAGAGACACAGACAGACAAACACTGACCAGAACACAGACAGACAGAGACACAGACAGAGACACAAGACAGAACAGAGACCTGACAGAGACACAGACCAGACAGAAGACACTGACTAGACAGAGACAGACAAAAAAGAGACACTGACAGAGACTAGACAAGTCCGGACACAGTCAGGGACACAGACAGTCAGAAACACATGACAGACCAGAGACTCAGAACACAGACACAGACAAAACAGACAGAGACACACACAAGACAGAGACACAGACACGACAGACAAGACACACACAGACAGAGACACAGACAGAGACACAGACAGACAAGACACTGACAGACCAGAGACACAGAGACAGACAGATACAACTCACAGATAGAGACACATACAGACAGAGACCGAACAGAGACACAACAGGGACAGGGGTCAAACAGACAACAGAGACACAGACAGACAGAGACACAGGCAGAGACACAGACCTAGACAGACACAGACAGACAGAAGACACACACAACACACACAGACACAGACAGACAGACAACAGATAGACCAGAAACAAGATAACAAAAGGACCGATCACTGCCGGTTATCTACAGTTGCACAACAAGAAACACAGACCGTGTGCTACATCTTTCGCACCGTTGTCCTTCTCTCACCATCGAAGACACCACAGTCGAACCGGTCCGCCAGATTTGCAGTATCTGTAACACATACACACAACAATAGGAACATGCACGCGCACCACGTACGTAAATGTATGCACGCACACACACACACGCCGCGCGCGGCCATAAACCAATATGACCGACCGCGTGTACACACACACTCACACACACACACACTCACACACATCACACACCACACAACACACATCACACACACACACACACACACACACACACGTCACACAACACACCACACTCCCACACCCAAACGCACGCGCGCATAAACACATGAGCCGACCGCGTACATACACACACACACACTCTCACAATATATTAACAGGTAGACCACCTGAGAGACTAACAAAAAAAGAGAGACAGACTGACGCAGAGGGATTGACAGACAACAGGCCGAACATACAGGCAAACCAGACAGCCAGGCAAACAGACAGCCAATCAAACATACACACGACAGACAAGACACCAGCCCAAATAGACAGACTAGACGAACAGACAGACGAGACAGCCAGCCAGATAAGACTAACAGACAGACAGAACCGATCAAGACCGACAGACACAGACAAGACAGACAGACAAGACTACCAGACAGACCTGACAGACAAGAACTAACAACAGACAACAAGACTAACTGGCAGACAGACAGAACTAGCCAGACAGACAGACAAACAGACAAGACAGCCAGCCGTTAGACAGACAAGACTAACAGACCAACTAACAGTCAGACCGACGAGACAGACTATGTCAAGACAGACGACACAGACTGACAAAATAGACAAAGACACACAACAGACAGACCAGACGGACAAGACAGACGACTACTGCGAGGCAAAACAAGACACACAGACAAACCGACGACAGACAAAGGAGACATACAAGAATAGACAGACAAGACATACAACAGACAGACAAGACTGCAGACATGACAGGTAGACGAGACAGACAGGCAAGACAGAAAGACTAGCCAGACGAGACAAGACAGACAGAACAAGACAGACGCCAACAAGACTAACAGACAGACGAACAAGACAGACAGACAAACACACAGCCAGACAAGACTAACAGCAACGAGCAGGCAGACAGACAGACTGACATGACGAGGCTCAACAGACACGGAAAGACTAGACAGACACACCAGACAGACAGACCGACGAGACAGACTGACCAGACTAACAGACAGACAGACAGACAACAGATAAGACTAGGCCACCAGAACAAAAACTAACAGACAGACAACAGACCACGTCAGGCAAGACAGACAAGACAGAACAGACATGACAGAAAAACAGAATGACTATAGACAGACAAGACAAGACAAAACAAACAACAGACAAAGACAGACTGTAACCTCAAGGAGGAATGGGTAGTGCATTGTCCCAGGACTTTCATTTCATCAGCAGCTCTTGCCATTCCGTCCGTGGTTTCTGCGCCGTGGGAGGTACACCTGTGTTTACCAGAAACAGAATGGTACCTGCTGTGGCGCTACTGCGCAACAACAGCAAGAAGAATGAAGAAGAATTCTGAAGATGATGAAGAATTCTGAAGACGAAGAAAAGAAGAAAGACGAAGAAGAAAAGAAGAAGAAGAAAATTTCCGGAAGAAGCGAAGAAGATGAACGCGAAAAAAGAATGCGAAGAAGAAGAATTCCGAAGAAGAAGAAGAAAGAAGAATGCGCTGTGATTTGTAGCTTTACAAGATTCAGCGCTATATAAACTCCATAAATTATTTATTATTATTATTATTATTATTATTAAGAAGAGAATAAAAGAAGATGACGAAGAAGAAAATCCTGAATAAGAATTCCAAGAAAAAGAAGAAGAAGAAGCAAGAAGAAGAAGAAAGTAAGAAAGAAGAAGAAGAAGAAAAGATAAGAAGAAGAAGAAAAAAAGAAGAAGAAGAGAAAAAAAGAAGAAGAAGAAGAAGAAGGAGGAGGAAGGAGAGGAGGAGAGAGGAAAAGAAAAGAAGAAGAAGAAGAAGAAGAAGAGAAGAAGATGAAAGAAGAAGAAGAAGAAGAAAAATGAAGAAGAAGAAGAAGAAGTAGAAGAAGAAAAAAGAAGATGAAGAAAGAAGAAAGATAAAGAAAAAGAAGAATTCCGAAGAAGAAAAGAATTCCGAAGAAGATGAGAAGATATTCCGAAGAAGAATTCCGAAAGGAAGAATTCCGAAGAAGAAGAAGAAGAAGAAGAAGAAAAGAAGAGAAGAGAAGAAGGAAAAAAAAGAAGAAAAGAAGAAGAAGAAGAAGAAAGAAGAAGAAGAAGAAAGAAGAAGGAAGAAGAAGAAGAAGAAGAAGAAGAAGAAGAAGAAGAAGAAGAAGAAGAACTGTATATTAGCACTGCTGCTAATGATGCTGCTACTTTCTGGATCGGTGGTCTAGAGGTAACGCACTTGCATATAAACCGAAAAGTCCAGGGTTCCATCCTCGTCTGTGCCCGGAACTTTTCCTCCATCCATTAGACTGTGAGTGGTGGTCTGATTTCTAGTCTTTCGGATGAGACGATACACCGAGCTCCTGTGTGCAGCCCGCATTTTAGCGCACACGTAAAAGAATCCACGGCAACAAGAGAGCTGTCCTTGACAAAATTCTGTAGAAAAAAGCCACCTTGGTAGGGAAACGAGTACACGTGCAGACAGACAAAGTGTAAGTAGCGCTGGTCTTGTGGCGACTTGCTCTTTCCGGGGGGAGAGCAGCCCGAATTTCACGCACTGAAATCTGCCGTGACTTAAAGTGGCGCGCGCACACACGCACGCTCGCACGCACGCACGCACAAAAACACACACAGACACAAAACACACACCACACATCTACACACACACGCACGCTCACGCACGCACAGCACTGCACACACGCACGCACGCACGCACGAGCACGCACGCACACACACACACACCACGAGCACGCAATCGCAACGCCACGCACACACAAACACACCACACACACACACACACACACACACACTCACACACACACACACACACAAACACATCCTGCAACTAAACTCATCATCATCATCATCATCAGTTCCCTGACCGTGGCGGTCGGGGGGAGACATAAAACGATGCAGTGGTAAGCCCTCCTCCATCCATCTCGGTCCTCTGCTTGCCAGTAGTGCACGAGTCCAACTAGTAAACGTATGGTCACCCTACATTATTCGGAAATGACAAAAAATAAGTTTTTTAGTGATTTCTTAAACATGCATAGATTCAATTTCTCCGACATTCCACACAGCAGTGAGCATGTAACGAAATGCTCAACTGACCGTAGAATTTTGTTTTTTTGCAACTCGTGGAGCAGGAACAACATGATAACAAAGAAGGAAAACCTCTAAAACTGAAAAAAATAATTCTCACCTGCACACAGGAGTAGAACATATCTTTCTGGCAGTGAAGACCCATGACATCCATGTCTCCCCGCCCGTAGCGAAAAGCGGCCAACACGTGGACAAACACCTTGCTTCCTTGTAGGGCGTTCGAATCTACAGTCAGCACCCCCTCTGTACACACAAACGTGAATGGACATTTCCTCTGTAAAAAGGTAAAGATGTCCTATAACCTATGTGGTCGTAGGAGCGAGGCATCAGTGACCTCAGCTTCTCTAGGGGCCAGCATATTGAGGGCAGCGGCGCCCATCTCCTCTCCCTCGCTGCTTTACCTTCCCTGACCTTAAAGAGGGCAGGTATCCATTTTACAGTAGGATGAATTGGGGGACTGTACTGAAGCCAAGGCGCGCAAACGGCCACCCATCCAAGTGGTAACCGTGCTCGATGCTGCTTAACCTTGGCTGGGGGAAAGCGAGTGCTCTGACCACTGATCTATCCCGTCCACTTCTGTACGGATAAACATAATCATGCAAGTGAATGGCTATTTCCCCTGTACAGATAAGCATAGTTATGTAAGTTTATGGCCATTTCTTCTGTACGCGAGAGCATAATCATGGCAAGATACGGGGCCTTTAATGTATGCTCATTTTTATAACATGTAACAGTATCTTTAACAAAAAAGTTAAAAAATCAGATTGGTCAGAAATATACTAAAATAAAACAACACATACATACACACATACATACACACAACGCGCTCGCGCGTGCGCTCACAATAAAAATACACATGCATGCATGAACACACACTACAACAAAACAAGACACACCTGTCGCACGCAACGGAAGCACAATACACATAATTGCATTGCATGTGTACATCACATTCATAAACACACACATACCGCACGTAACGCCCCCCCGCCCCACAAAGCATATACGTGCAACTGAAGCACACAGAGATACATATTGCATGACACACACACACACACACACACACACACACACACACACACACACACAACAACACCCACTCACACACCACACACACGTGTAATGCACCACCCTTCCTCCTCCCAACACACACACTACACGCAACCACACACACACTTACACACTTACACACACACACACACACACACACACTAACACACACACACACACACACACACACACCCAATACACACACACACCACCTCGCTTTCTTGGTGAACATTTGACAAATACTGGTTACAAACAAAACCAGGAACCCCCTTCTATCTCGCTCCTCGTGTCGCCTCTCTCTCTCTCGCTCTCTTCCTCTCGATCCTCTCTCGCTCTCAGCTCTCTTCTCTCTCCTCCCCCTCTCTCCCCCCTCTCTCTCTCCACCCCTGCTCTCTCCTCTCTCTCTCCCCCCCATCCTCTCTCTCTCGCTCTCTCTCCCTCCATCCCCCCCCTGGCTCTCTAATCTCCCCCCCCCCACTCTTCCACCATCTCTCTCTCTCTCCGAGCCACGTGCAAGTGACTTCACTGATGCCACAACCTGGGTCCCTGCTTGCGGGAACCACTGTGATCTCTGAACTGTCCATCTGCAATGGAACCCTGGAACAGGCAGGGATGTGAACACCAAAGCAAAGTGGGATTTATCCCCCTTCATCTCTTCTCTTCGGGGGGACGGATAGCTCAGGTGGTCGGAGCACTCGCTTTCCCCCACCAGAGTTAAGCAGACGTCGAGCGGGTTACCAGTTGGGATGGGTGACCGGTTTGCGCCCTTGGCTTCAGTACAGTTCCCCCAGTCACTCCTGCTGTAAATGGGTACCTGCCCCCTTTTAGGGTCAGGGAAGGTAAAGTAGCGAGGGAGAGGAGATGGGCGCCGCCCTCAACATGCTGTCCCTAGAGAAGTGAGGTCTCTGACGCCTCGCTCCCCTACGACCTTACAGGTTATGGGACTCCTTTACCTTTACCCCTCTTCTCTCTTCAGTGGCAGCAGGGGAAGAGTAGGACGGGACGGGGATTCCCCTTTTCCTCTCACCCCAGACAGTCAAGGCCACAGAGCAACGACTTGCACGTGAAAAGGACGAGGAATGCAGACAAGGGTGAAACTGACAAGCCCCGGCCAGACGGTCAAGGTCACACAGCACGGACTTGCATGCACGTGAAGAGACCGAGGAATGTAGACAAAGGTGAAACTGACATCCCCTACCAGACGGTCAAGGTCACACAAGCACGGATTGCACGTGAAGATGTCGAGGAGTTGTGCCGACATGGTGAAACTGACAAACCCATACTAGAAGGTCAAGGTCACAGAACTGGGATAGCACCGAGAACACATAGAGGAATGGGGAAACTGGCATAGAACCTGGGGAACAGGGTATTCTGTATCTCTGGACAGACCAGTAGGATGACTGTCTGTCTGTCTGTCTCTCTGTCTATGTCTCTCTCTCATTGTTCGAATTATTTTTTTTCTACCTGTTAAAGTTTTGAAATCATGTAAATAAATGACTCTCTCTCTCCTCTCTCTTCTCTACTCGCTCTCTCTCTCCTCTCTCATCCAACTCTCTCCTCTCTCTCTCTCTCTTCTCTGAAACACCCTTTCTCTCTCAGTGAAACCTCTCCCTCGCTCTCTCTTATTGTTCTAGTATTGTTTTTCATACCTGTTCAAGTTTTTGAAATGATCTAAATGAAGTGAGACACCTTTCTGTCTGTCTGTCCTGTCTGTCTGTCGGACTGTGCTGGCTGTCTGTCTGTCGGTCCTGGCTCTCGCTCTTCTCTCTCTCTCCTCTCCATCTCCATCTCTGAAGTCTCTCTCCTCTTCTCATCTCTCTCTCTGGGCCATCGTCAAACAACAAGCGGATCACCAAACTACAAACAAAAGAAACAGAAAATGAGTCGTCACCGTCACCGATTCCCTCGTATCCCGAATCCCTCTTGGGGCACCTTCGTAAGCGTTTGTCTATCTCACCGTTTCTCCAGTCCGCGCGTCTCTCAGCCACCCTCAGGGTGGCCCTCTCAGTCCAACAGCCAGTCCCATTATTATACAAAAACACAAACTATTTTCCAAACACTTAAAAACACAAACATATTCCCGAAGTCGGAACGCGGCTACCTGAATGGGGGCAAAAACGGCCCCGTATATACCCCCCGCCCCCCCCCCGCCCCCCCCCAAAAAAAAAAACAAAAAAATTCAACGTTGTTTGGAAACTCGGGGGTCTACGCCAGAAGACGACCCCCCTCCCCCCAAAAAAAAACACAACAAAAAACAACAACTAACCCATCAGCAACAACAAAAAAACAACAGAAAACCTCCAAAAAACCCCACCCGCCCCCCCAACCAACTAAACAAACAAACAAAAAATTCACACAAACAAAGAAACAAAACAAGCCCCCCTTCCCCCTACTCAAAGAGCAGATCAACAACTAGGTGCAGGGACACTGGCAGACATACTGACAAATTCGCTGACAGACGAGCAGACAGACAGACAGACGGAGACAAGGACAGACAGATAGACAGATCGGTAGGAAAGCAGGCAGATGGACGGACAGACATGCAGACAGACATATAGACACACTGACAGACAGACGGAGAGACAAACAGACAAACAGGCGGACAGAGACACTGACGGACAAGCAGGCCAGTAGACAGGAAGAGAGGCAGACGGACGAACAGACAGACAGACAGATTGACGGACGAACAGACAGACAGACAGACGGACGGACGGACGGACAGACAGACTCACCGACAGGATCCACGGAAGTGATACGATCGATAAAATCTTTTCTGGGCACGTACACCGTAACCTGTGAAATAATAATGGTAGAAATAATGCTAATGCTAACAATGCTAATGGTAATGATAATGCTGCTGCTGCTGCTGCTGATAGTGATGATGAGAAGAAGAAGAAGAAAAAGAGGAAGGATGATGATGACGACGACGATGATGATAAATGATAATAATAATAATCATCATCATCATCCTGACGACGACGACGACGATGATGGTGATATAATGGTGAAGATAATGATAACGGTGACGATGATAATTACGATGGTGATGATGACAATGATGATCATGAAGATGATAATTATGATGATGATGATGATGATAAA
>CM054167.1:24582277-24587277 GCA_028751875.1 Rapana venosa | reverse complement strand
GTCAAGAGGCTGGTGAGGATGGAGGGGGGGGGGGGGGTGAGAGTGTTCGAGCCAACCCACCCTCTCTCTCCCCCTCCTCTCTCTCCTTGTCTTCCCACGACTTACCTATCCAATCCATTTCATTCTTTTCATGTCGACTTGCACGTAACTTTCATCCAATCAAAGACGACGGGACAAAAAGGTCACACGGAAAGTTATCCAATCAGAGCGAGCTTGAGAAATGAACTTCTCGTGATATTATGTTGTGCAGTCAGACTCACAGAGAGAGAAGTCTGTCTATCTATCTATCTATCTATCTATCTATCTATCTATCTGTCTATCTATCTATATATCTATCTATCTATCTATCTGTCTGTCTGTCTGTCTATCTATCTATCTGTCTGTCTGTCTGTCTATCTATCTATCTGCCTGCCTGCCTGCCTGTCTGTATGTCTATCTCTCTGTCTGTATATCTATGCATCTATCTGTCCGTCTGTCCATCTATCTAACTATCTGGCCAGCTAGCTATCTGCCTGTTTCTCTATATTTATCTATCTATCTGTCTATCTATCTATTTTTTTATTTGTTTATGTTTGCTTGAAATTATTAGTTATGATTACCAATGATAGTCCCTTCTCAGGGCAAGGGCCGGATGAAAAAAAGTATGTCAATACTGATTTTAAACCTTTGGAAACAAAGATTATCAATCAATCAATCAATCAGTCCGTCCGTCCGTCCGTCCGTCCGTCCCTCAATCCATCCATCCATCCATCCATCCATCCATCCATCCATCCATCCATCCATCTATCTATCTATCTATCTATCTATCTATCTATCTATCTATCTATCTATCTATCTATCTATCCATCATTGCAAACCTATCCATCCATCCATCCACTTATGTTTGTATGCATGTATGTAAGTATGTATGTATGTATGTATGTGTGTGTATGTATGTGTGTGTATGTATGTATGTATGTATGTATGTATGTATGTATGTAAGTATGTATGTATGCATCTATCTACCTATCTCTAAAAAAATAAAGAAGAAAAGGAGAGCACAGGGGGGAGAAAAACTTACCACTTCATTCTGCAGTGTCATCCTGCGCGCTTCAGCTCAGCCCTCCGTCTGTCTCTGGCTACCTGTGATGGAGACTTTCTCTGATACGTTATGCACATATGCTTTGCCTGTATGTTAGTTGCGATGCAGCAGATTGGCATATTGCAGGTGTCAGACTAAGAACAGCATCTTCTTTATATTGTGGAGGTTTTTCCTGGGGGTTGGGGGGGGGGGGTGTGGAAGGGGGTGAGGGGTTAGAGGGGGGGTAGCTGTATCTTGGCTAGAGCTCCGAGGTTCACCAATGGTGAGATTTTGCTTTTACGGCCGTTTTTAACCCAACTATTAAGGTAGCCGCATTCCGACTTTAGGCAACAACCGTTTGGTTATTCTGTTCGTTAATTTTGAAGGACGACAGACAGACGTACAGACACATCTCCTGCACCAGCGTTTCCAACAGACTTTGGAAAGAAGCTGGGAGTCTGTGCACTGGCCTATTTGAGAATTTTGGATGAAAACTGGGTGATTTTTTTTTTACTCGCTGTAGGGACACTCCTGCTGGGAGCTAAACAAGAAAAGCTACTACCAGAGAGAGAGTGAGAGAAAGAGAGAGAGAGAGAGAGAGAGAGAGAGAGAGAGAGAGAGAGAGAGAGAGAGGTAGGTAGGGGGAGAGAGAGGTTAGAGAGAGAAAACAAAGCAATCATATTTCTTATTCGATGCACCATCTGAAAAAATATTAACATTGACCTTCACACACACACACACACACACACACACACACACACACACACACACACACACACACACACACACACACAGGGTATTTCATCACAAATCATGGAGGTCACTTCAAAAAAACCCAAACGAAACCCCAAAACCCCCCAAACAAAAAACCAACAATTACACCAACAAAAACCTCCACTCGTCCTTTCCCTTCTCTTCTCTCTTCAAAAGCGATACTGACATAGACAAAGACAAAACAACTGTTCCTGGCTACTCGGCAAACACGAGCAAAGATCAACCAGAGCCATAATCTTGTAGATTGCACGACTGCACGCATCGCCTGCTTAATTTGATTGGCTCTGGCAATCACGTGATTAGCGTCAGCACTCTTGTGAGTGGTCAAAAGTAATGACCAATCAGATGCAATAGAAATCGAAACCTCATTACTATATTGGTGTGCATTGGGTTTGTGCGGATACATGACCTGCTTGTTTGTCTCTATAGTGCGAGTGTGTGTTTGTGTGTGTGTGTGTGTGTGTGTGTGTGTGTGTTGTACTGTAGTGTATTGTGGAGGCAGATTTCTTTGCATGAAACTAGGATTGCTCTTCCTAGGGAGAGCGTGTCGCCATGAGAGCAGCGCTATCAGTTATTAAAAACAAACCCGGTCTATAATTATATTGTTTTCCTACGACAGTGGCTTCTTTATATAAATACATACGTCCCGTAGTCTAGTAGGCCTTTTGGGGCACCACTGAAGATTTTGCAACCAGCTTCCTCCACACCCAAGAGTTGGGTGTTTTTTTCCTTTCTAGCTTTCCGTTGCAAATAATTCCACTCAAGGCCAGACTACTGTCTGATGTTCTTTTCCCATCGTTTTTCGCTGTCTGCCTCTTCTTGTGAATGTGATGCGACTGACACTTCCAAATTCTGAGAAGTGTATTGCTGTAAGGTACATTTCTATCACCGCTGGGACCTCTGACGATGGCTCATCCAGGAGCCGAAAAATCGAGAGTCGAGTTAGGCCAGAGGCATAGTCGAAATAAAAAAGCCCCCCCCCCCCCCCCCCCCCCACCCACCCACCCCTTGCCGCAAATGCTGTAATTGACAGATGTAATTTTGTCGGTTTTCTTCTGATTGTTTTTGATGACTTCTTCATTGAATCTTTAATTGATCATTTTCAAACTGAGGGAGTTGTAGTATGTTACCTGCTCTTGTTTTCTTCCATCACTATCGTTTTCTCACTCACTCACATACAGAGAGAGTGGGAGAGAGAGAGAGAGAGAGAGAGAGAGAGAGAGAGAGAGAGAGAGAAGAGAGAGAGAGAGAGAGAGAGAGAGAGAGAGAGCGAGAGCGAGCGAGAGAGAGAGCGAGAGAGAGAGAGAGAGAGAGAGCAGAGAGAGAGAGAGAGAGAGAGAGAGAGAGAGAGAGAGGGGGGGGGGAGCGGTGCAATAACAGACAAGGACAAGAAAACAATACTAGAAAACGAACAAGAAAAAAACAACAACAATAACACACACACACCACACCACACCACGCCACACACAACACATACACACACACACACACTCACACACACACACTCACACACACACACTCACACACACACACACACACACAACTCACACACACACACACACACACACACACACACACACACACACACACACACACAACACACACAACACACAGCGGTTTCCCCTTGCTTTATTTCAAAAAACAAATGAAATGCAAAGCAGACTACTTTAAAATTCACACCGTAACAATTTGAGACAAACCACTGTCAACAGTTTCTCTACACATGTTTTGAAAGCCTATGAATACAAAAAAGGAAGAAAAAGATGACGAAGACTCTCAGAGAGGACTTATTTTGAAAGGGAAAGATAATTATGAGGAAGACGTCACGGTAGCCTTATTAACAGCAGCGGTAGTAGTAGTAGTAGTAGTAGTAGAGGTAGTAATAGTAGTAGTAATAGTATCAGTAGTAGTAGCAGCAGCAGTAGTAGTGGTAGTAGCAGTAGTGGTAAAAGGTAGTGGTTGTAGTAGTAGTAGTGGTTGTAGTAGTAGTGGTTGTAGTAGTGGTGGTAGAAGCAGCAGTAGTAGTAGTAGTAGTAGTAGTAGTAGTAGTAGTAGTAGTAGTAGTCGTAGTAGTAGTAGTGGTTGTGGTTGTAGTAGTAGAAGTAGTAGTAGTAGTAGTAGTAGTAGTAGTAGTAGTAGTAGTAGTAGTAGTCGTCGTCGAAATAGTAGTAGTAGTAGTTGTGTAGTAGTAGTAGTAGTGGTAGTAGGAGTAGTGGTAGATGTAGTAGTAAGTAGTTAGTAGTTCAAAGAAGATGACGAAGAAGAAGAAAAAGAAGTAGTAGAAGAAAATACCAAAACATCACTGAAGAAGAAAGTGGAAGAAAGGGAGTTCTATGTAGCATGGAAGAAAGGGAGTTCTATGTAACATTAGATATTGGGAGAAGAAAGTAAGCGGCTATAATAATAATGATGATAATAATAATAATAATAAAGATAGGAGAAATGATAAGAATGATAATGATGACAGTGACAATTTAAAAAAAAATCACAATACAAAAATAATAAAGATAAAAATATCATGGTGATAATGATAATGATGAATATGATCTCACCATCATCATCATCATCATCATCATCATCATCATCATCATATCTGACGCGTTCTCAAGTTTGACCTTAGAGGGGACCCTCACATTTTAAAACAATGTGGGGACAAAGAAAACTTTTTTTTTAAACGAAGAAGAAAACCGCCTCGTTTCTTCTTTAAAAAGTCTTTTTCGGCAATTTTTTTCATCTTTTTCTTGTCCAGTGAAAAACTTCGTAATTTTGATGGCAATCAGATGGATTTCTGCTCTTCTTTCCTGTGTGTGTGTGTGTGTGTGTGTGTTGTGTGTGTGTGTGTGTGTGTGTGTGTGTGTGTGTTAGTGTTTATAACTGTGTTTTGCTCTTTGTTTACAATTATGCTCCGTTTCCCCGGGAAATAAACAACAATGCTGTCAATTGTGTCCCTTTGTCAATTTGCAACAGTTATCTCCTTTGTAGATTGTCTGAGTAATCCTTGAATAGAAAAGTAAAAAATCCACACCAAAAACCCATATAGACGAACAAAGTGACAAAGACCCAACCATAACAACAAGAACCCGCGATGCATACAACACTCTTTTTTTTTGTATGCAACCTTACACCCCAAAATTTACACGTTGAAAACAATCTCAACATAATCAAT
>CM054167.1:24569777-24572277 GCA_028751875.1 Rapana venosa | reverse complement strand
GACAGAAAAAGACGTATAGCGGAAACATACGACAAGATGGCTTTTAATTAAGCTACAACCCCCCCCATCCCCCCCCCCCCCCCCCCCCACACACACACACACAGACACTCAACCAAAGACGTAAACAAAACTCGCAATTGACACAAACAAACAAAAAAAAAGACACAATGCAATCACTTTACGTCATTCGACACGTTCTACCCACCTTAATCAATGACAAAAAATAACAAAGGTCAATCATAGCTACTTCATTGACGTCGAGTCATTTGACAAAACCTGACCAGTTAGTAAGACTTTGGTAGTTTTGATGCTAAAAGTTAGGAGTTCTCGTTGCTTTAACTCTTATTTTACTACTACTACTACTAAATAATAATAATGCTATTATTATTATTATTATTATTATTAGCATCCCATCTAATACCACCTTTGCAGGGGCGGGGTAGCCTATAGTTAGAGCTTCACGCTCGTGATCTGACGGCTCAGGTTCGGGCCACCACTGAGAAAACTCCCCGTTCAAGGGAATTTTTTTCCATACAGTTCACGCCAGTATCGACTCCACCCTGCCCCCCTCCCCCCCCCCCCAACGTCTTCTGGATGACACTATAAACCTATATCCCGTGTGCGAACACATATCCGGGAGAAGACCAGCAGACTCCAAACATTCGGACAGCAAGTGGGGCTTCGTATTAGCACCAAGAAAACAGAGACAATGTCGCTCAATGTGAACACACCAGCCCCTGTGAAAGTGAATGGAACTGACCTGCGCCAGACAGACAAGTTCACATACCTTGGCAGCAGCATCAAACCAGAGGGCGGCACAAAAGAACACATCCACAACAGACTGGGCAAGGCCAGGAGTGTGTTTAGGGAGATGAACAATATCTAGAGATCAACTCAGTACAGCACCAACACCAGGCTGAAGCTATACCAGAGCTGTGTTGTGTCTAGGCTCCTGTACGGTTCTGAGTGCTGGAGGATGACGGAAGCGGATCTTACCAAACTTCGATCCTTTCACACCGTATGCCTCCGAAGAATTCTCCGGATCTTTTGGCCAGAGAAGATCTCCAATGAAGACCTACTACGGAGATGCAGGCAGGAAGACATGGGAACCATCATCACCAGACGACGGTGGAAGTGGATTGGGCACATCCTCGAAGAGACCCACAATCAATCACAAGAACAGCATTGCACTGGACCCCAGAAGGAAGGAGAAAGAAAGGAAGACCAAAAGCAACGTGGAGGAGGACTGTAGAAAGTGAGATGAAGGCCATGCAGCACTCTTGGGGATCAGTGACTAGGTTGGCCCAGGATAGGCAGGAGTGGAAGCGCTTTGTTGCTGCCCTACACACCACTGGGTGTAATGGTTGATGATGATGACGTGTGCGAACACACGCTGAATATCTAGCGCACACGTTAAATCCAGCTCCGCATTTTGGAAGTGTACACCAATGGGAGCCGGCAGGAATACATAGGGAAAAAAAAACAGAAGAAGAAGAAAAAAAGAAGAATCTGCATGCACACTAGTGTCGTATTAAGGAAGGCAAATGAATACAGGCAGGACTGAGTGTAGGTTACATGGGAGGTAGATCTAGCGTTAATTCAGTTCTGCTACACCAAATACACTTTTGCTGCATTCCAAATGCAGGGCAATTAAAGACGTAGACACATACTATGCAATTACTACCAAAAGTGACGCAACACGATCAGTTGACGTCATCTGACTCACTCGACAGCTCATTTAGTCACAAGACTAATTATCATCATGATAATCGTAATACCAGCCAACATTGACAACGCCTGACAAATCTGACCTTAAGAAGATTCTGTCCTCATTTGCACTCTCTCCTGTCGCCCCACTCCCCTTTCCTCACCTCTCTCTCTCCACCCTTGTCCCCCTGTCGACCATTAAGATGTCATTAGCAGGACTGGCATCCAGTATTGAGCGCCAGTAGTACAAAGGAGTGGCCATTTATGTTGCCAGTTGTTACAGAATTGACACTACTACTACTACTACTACTACTACTACTACTACTACTTCTACCAGTGCTACTCTAGTTGTTCCTACTACTTCTCTGTCTGTCTGTCTGTCTGTCTCTCACTCACGCACACTATCTCTATCTCTCTCCTCTCTCTCTCTCTCTCTCTCTCTCTCTCTCTCCCTCTCTCTCTCTCTCTCCTTCGGATGAAACTATAAACCGAGGCCCTGTGTTCAAACACATGCAGAACATCTTGCGCACACGTTAAATCCTGTTCCGCTTTTCGGAAGAGTAGGCCATTGTGTGCCGGTGGAAACAGATGACAAAATGTACAAAACCGCATACACACGGGGACTGGATGTAAAAAAGCACGAGTGCTTATTCCATTATCCTCGATATAAAATTTAAAAAAACCAAACTACTACTACCACTACCAGTGCTGCTCTAGCTGTTCCTACTGCTTCTCTGTCTGTCTGTGTGTGTGTCTCTCTCTCTCACACACTCACATACACACTCTCACTCTA
>CM054167.1:24554777-24567277 GCA_028751875.1 Rapana venosa | reverse complement strand
CTTAATTCCATTATCCTTGAAATAAAAGAATAAATAAATAAATAAATAACAATAAAATGCCTTTCTGTCCCCCTAGGGAAGCTCATGACTAGTACTAAACGCGCTATGCGTTTTATATGACAAGACAAAATAAAGAGAGAAAAAAATCCATTCTCTCTCTCTCTCAAAAATAAAATCCTTCCTTCCTTCCTTCATTCATTCATTCACACAGTCTCTCTCTCTCTCTCCTCTCCTCTCTCTCATCCTCTCTCTCTCTCTCCTCTCTCTCTCTCTCTCTCCTCTCTCTCTCTCTCTCACATCCTTCGGATGATACTGTAAACCGAGGCCCCGTGTTCGAACGCATGCAGAACATCTTACGCACACGTTAAATCCTGTTCCGCTTTTCGGAAGAGTAGGCCATTGTGTGCCGGTGGAAACAGATGACAAAATGTACAAAACCGCATACACATGGGGACTGGATGTAAATAAAAAGCACATGAGTGCTTATTCCATTCTCCTCGATATAAAAGAATACATAAACACACACACACACACACACACACACACACACACACACACACACACACACACACACACACACACACACACTCTCTCTCTCTCTCTCTCTCTCTCTCTCTCTCTCTCTGGTATCTGTCCTGTGTATGTTGTGCATGCTATTACCATATTTCCTAGTTCCTTGGGCATTTCACTGATCAATTATTTAACTGATATGATTGGTTGATCAAGTTACTTATTCTCTGACTGAGGGCTCGATAAAAAACCCACCAACAACCAAACAACCTACCACAGTGCTTACTCTCTCTCTCTCTCTCTCTCTCTCTCTCCTCTCTCTCTCTCTCTCTCTCTCTATCTCTCTCAATCTATCTCTGTCTCTCTCTGTCTCTCTCTCTCTCCTCTCTCTCTGTCTGTCTGTCTGTCTCTCTCTCTCTATCTCTCTCTCTCGGGTTATTTCCCCTTGTTTTTATTGTGAGACTGTATAAGTATTGGGTTATTATTATTAAGATGTATCCCTAACGGGCGGGGACTGGATGTAAAAGAGCACATGTGTGCTTATTCATTATCCTCGAAATAAAAGAATTTGTCATTGTCATTGTCTCTCTCTCTCTTTCTCTCCCAAACCCTTTGTAGGCCTAGTTTCTCCCTCAAACCCTTTGTAGGCCTAGTTTCTCCCTCAAACCCTTTGTAGGCCTAGTTTCTCCCTCAAACCCTTTGTAGGCATAGTTTCTCCCTCAAACCCTTTGTAGGCCTAGTTTCTCCCTCAAACCCTTTGTAGGCCTAGTTTCTCCCTCAAACCCTTTGTAGGCCTAGTTTCTCCCTCAAACCCTTTGTAGGCCTAGTTTCTCCCTCAAACCCTTTGTAGGCATAGTTTCTCCCTCAAACCCTTTGTAGGCCTAGTTTCCCCCTCAAACCCTTTGTAGGCCTAGTTTCTCCCTCAAACCCTTTGTAGGCCTAGTTTCCCCCTCAAACCCTTTGTAGGCCTAGTTTCCCCCTCAAACCCTTTGTAGGCCTAGTTTCTCCCTCAAACCCTTTGTAGGCCTAGTTTCCCCCTCAAACCCTTTGTAGGCCTAGTTTCCCCCTCAAACCCTTTGTAGGCCTAGTTTCCCCCTCAAACCCTTTGTAGGCCTAGTTTCCCCCTCAAACCCTTTGTAGGCCTAGTTTCCCCCTCAAACCCTTTGTAGGCATAGTTTCTCCCTCAAACCCTTCGTAGGCATAGTTTCTCCCTCAAACCCTTTGTAGGCATAGTTTCTCCCTCAAACCCTTTGTAGGCATAGTTTCTCCCTCAAACCCTTCGTAGGCCTAGTTTCTCAGGAAGGTCATGTATGATGTTACAGTGGAGAACATGCTATGTGACGGGACAAGATTCACGGAAAAAACACTGTTTTTTCCTTTTTCCAAAAAAAAAAAATCATTTTCTGTCCTCCACCTGTTTTTTAACTGGTAAATCTTGTACACCCTTTTTTCTCCCATGGCAAGTCACGAAGATGACGTCACCTTTTTCTGCGTTCTTTTCAGTTATGGGTTAATTAAAACGATGACAACATAACGGCATTTTCCACCAGAGACAACTATTGGGAGAAAGATCGTCAGTTATCAGTGTTTACTTAAAAAACAATTTTTTTTCATTTTCATTTTTAAAAAAAATTAGAGCAAACGCTCCTAAACAAAAAACGAATTAAGTAAAGACAAAATACAAATACAATTTCTTTTCATATACAAGTGCAAGTATTGTGGCCCAATGGCCGATGTACATTAAACAAGTTCCGAGTTTCTCTCTCTCTCTCTCTCTCTCTCTCTCTCTCTCTCTCTCTCTCTCTCTCTCTCTCTCTCTCTCTCTCTCTTTACCTCTCTCTTCTCTTCTTTTCTTGCCTTGTCTTTTTATCTTTCTGTTTCTCTTTTTTCTTTCTTTCTTTCTTTTTCTTTCTTTTCTTTCTTCTTCTTTCTTTCTTTCTTTCTTTTTTTTTTCTTTCTTCTTCTTTCTTTCTCTCTTCTGTTCTTTCCGTTCTTTCGTTCTTTCTTTCTTGCTTCTCCTCTCTCCCTTCTTTCTCTTCTTCATCCTCCCCCTTCCTTACCTTTCTCCTTCCTCATCTCCCTCCCTCTCTCTCTTCTGTCTCGTCTGTCTCTGTCTCTGTTCTCTACTCTCCTCTCCACCCCTCTCTCTCTTCCATGATTATGCGCGAATATATGTAAAAACGACTCAGTTGTTTCTGAACAAAACAATCATCACTTTACACGCACACTTTGTCACATTCGTTCTGCTTCCACGTTACGCGGGCTCAATAACTAGAATAAAACATCTCTGGACTGTTTGTTTTCCGTCCTGTCTGTCTGTTGAAGTTGTCTGTTGTTTGTCCTCGTGTTCAGTCAGGGTCAGTGGGTCAGCCACCTTGCTCATCTAAGGCTCCCTCTGGGATGCCGGGTCGCTTCTCCTATGTGATACTCCTCCACCTTCTGACACCCTGTGCTGGTATTCTCCCCTGTCCATCTCTCTCTTTAATCTTCCCTCTCCTCTTCCTCTCTCTCTCTCTCCTCTACTCTCTCTCTCTCTCTCATCTCATCTCTCTGACTCTGTATTAATACTTACTTCCTCTCTCTCTCTCTCCCCCAGTTCCTCTAACCTCTGCTCATCCCTCTCTCTTCCTCTCTTCTCCTACTTCTCTCTCCCTATCTCGATCCATTCGGAATCTGTAATTAATCTGTACGTACATTCCTGCTTAGCATCCCTCAGGATATTCCTCTTAGTTGTTTGATTATTCAATCCTTTTTTGATTAAATATTAAAATCATTTTCATAATTTCGACGAAAATGGGAATAAGCACATCAGCGCTTATAATTAGTCCCCGTGTGTATGCAGTTTTGTAAATCGCTTTTCTGATAAAGAGGCAGAATGATAAGATTCAGTCCAGTTGTCAGAATAAAGTCCTCCATCGAACAATGAGTTGAAAAAACAACATCAAACCCCTAACATACAAATCCAAAATATATACTCTGCCAGACTGTCTCTGTGTCAGTTGATCGATTGGTCCAGCCCGCCACCTTGCTATGCTGATGGCCCACCCCGATGTCCACGTCCACTAAGGTCCTTCAATGTTTAGACTTTGTATACTTATATCATATACTAACGAATGCATTAATAAGCAACTAGCAATTTTTTTTAAAGCTTTTAAAAATTTGAAATACCGTTTGTTCTTGAGCGTCATTCTTCTGTTTATAAAATGTTTCCTATGCCACATGACTTGGAATGTTGATTATAATAATTATATACACACCACCCCTTCATGAGGGGCCAAGGTCTTCAATGAATAACACTTTTTCATTGGCATTGGCATTGGCATTGCATTCTCTCTCTCTCTCTCTCTCTCTCTCTCCTCTCTCTCTCTCTCTCTCTCTCTCTCTCTCTCTCTTCTCTTCCTCTCTCTCTCTCTCTCTCTCTCCCCCCCCCCCCCCCCTCAATGCACTTTCAGATATTACCGCACCTTAGCCCAGACCAAAACTTTCTCTGTTACTGGTGTAAGCTATGTGTTAAAGCCTAGGGGCGGAGAAGAGATCCGAGATGAACGACGTGTGGACAGCAGGACAAGAAACGTCACAGAAGTTGAAGCAGCAAAACAATACCCCAAAGTATTAAAACATACATTAAAATGTTGTTTATCCCCGAAGTCGTAATCCAGCTGCCTTAATGGTGGGTTAAAAACGGACGCATACGCCAACAAAAACCACCACCCTCAGCATTGGTGAACCTTGGAGCTCTAGCCGAGGAACGAAAATTAAAAAAATAAATAAATGTTGTTATGCTTAAAAATGTTAAGTTTAGTGTTCAACCATGATAAGCTCTTAGCGTAGCAACCTGAACTCTCTCTCTCTTTGAAAGGATAGCTCCGCTGGGATTATAATATAACCAAACCAAATATACCCACGAAAAAAACCACTTTAAAGGAGAGCAAAAAAAAAAGTCTTTTCAAGTCGGAGTATAGCTGCCTATATCGCAGAGGTACTTGAAAACAGCCACCACACCAAAACCTCTCATTTAGTGTGTACTGACAGTCTTACAGTAATCCCCAGGATTTCTGAAATGAGTGAGCAGAATGCACATTCTGGAAGACACCCCCTCCCTCCCCCTCCCAAGCCCCCACCCCCCAAGGATGTTAAGCTGAGGAACGTACAGCAACACCATAGCACGCGCAATCTATCTGATGACCAATAGTAATCATGTTGCACTGGTGTGAGTGAGTGCGGAGAGTGGACTAGGCTGGCCTTGAGTGGGACGATTTGCTACGGAAAGCTGAGTGACCGCTTGGAGCGGAGCAAGCTGGTTGCAAAAATCTTCAGTGGTGCCCGTACGGTCTACAAGACTACGGGATAGGTGAAGGTGAAGGTGGAGACTGCAGAGAGACCCAAATTTGTGTCAATCAATCAACCAATCAACCGTTCAATAAATCATTCCCGAAGTCGGAATATGGCTACCTTAATGGAGGACAACACGACTGTTTACACATCTCACCATTGGTGCATCCGAGAACTCTACCGAGGAATGCAAAAAAGGGAAAAATCCATCCATCCATTAATTCATCCTCAATCAAGTAGTCTGTCTATCCATCCATACATCCTTCCATCCATCCATCCATCCATCAAGCAATCCATCCATCCATCAAGCAATCCATCTATTTATCCATCCATAAATCAATCATTTCAATCAATAAATCAAGCAATACAAAAAATAAAACAACCCACCAATCAATCAACCAGCCAATCAATTAATCAACGGCTGGTCGACCAGCCTCTTAAACAGTCAGCTTGATCAACTGAACCACCACCAATTAATCAATCAATTAATCAATCAAAGGCTGATCGACCAGCCACTGAAACGAGTCACTTGATCAACTGAACCAAACCAAATCAAATCAAACCAAATCAAATAAATCAACTCAACTCAATTGATTATTTATCATTGATTGCATGACTGTGTAAGATTAGGTTGAATGCATGCGCTTTGATTTGTCTTTGCAAGATATAGCGCTATATAAGTTCCATTTTTTATTATTATTATTATTATTACTATATTATTAACTCACGTGACAAGGAGGGCTTCGCGCCTTGCAGCCCGGGCGCGCGGTCGAAAGACAGGGGCTGGCTGAAGCACGCGCCCTCCACCAGTGACGTCATCGCCAATGACGCAATCATCACTGACGTCAGCAACTTCACGGCAGACATGGTTCTGGGAAGGAGGAAGAGCGGGAATCTGTGCGTCTGTGATGCTGTGAAGGACGGAAATAGAGAGAGAGAGAGAGAGAGAGAGAGAGAGAGAGAGAGAGAGAGAGAGAGAGAGAGAGGGGGGGGAGGGAGAGAGAGAGAGAGAGAGAGGGGGGGGGGAGGGAGAGCGGGAGAGAGAGAGAAAGAGAGACAGAGAGAGCGGGAGAGAGAGAGAGAGGGGTGGGGGAAGCAAGAGAGAGAGAGAGAGGAGAGAGAGAGAGAGAGAGAGAGAGAGAAGAAGAGAGAGAGAGAGAGAGAGATTATCATAATAATTTTGTCTAGCATACGCCAATGGTGGTGTTTTGTAACTGAAAACTCGGTTATGTAACAAAAAACAACAAAAACAATACCGCGCCGCCCCCCCCCCCCCCCCCCTCACCCTCCCTTCCCCTCAACAAAAAAAACCCCAACAAACAGGACTGTCTTGCATGTAGTCTTGTCAGAACGTACCCGTGCTACCCTATCTGGTCAAGTGAGATGGCAGAAAAGTCCAGCTTTAGACGAGGGTCAAACCCTTCAACCTACCATGTTCTTGACTGGGGCTTTAATAATAATAATAATAATAATAATGATGATAATAATAATGATAATAATAATAATAATAATAATAATAATAATAATA
The DNA here is from genome assembly GCA_028751875.1 of Rapana venosa. Taxonomy (NCBI): domain Eukaryota; kingdom Metazoa; phylum Mollusca; class Gastropoda; order Neogastropoda; family Muricidae; genus Rapana; species Rapana venosa. The sequence goes on along the minus strand of CM054167.1, from coordinate 24,560,907 downwards.
ATAATGTATGGAATTTATATATCGCTGAATCTTGTAAAGCAACAAATCAAAGCGCTCAGGTGACTTTTTAAAAATGTATGCGTGTGTATGCGTTTTAAAAAAATTTTGTCATCTGCACCGGCACACAATGGCCTGCTCTTTCGAATAGCGGAACAGGATTTAACGTGTGCGCAAGATGTTCTGCATGCATTCGCACACGGGGCCTCGGTTTATAGTCTCATCCGAAGGACTTTACCGCTGTGCCATCGATCCACATTGTTTGTAAGTCATGCCAGACAGCTGCCATTGAAAATCTTTCTATGGACTGGCTGACTGATTAACTGACTTGTTGGTTGACTGATTAACGGACTGGCTGACTGATTAACTAGCTGGCTGACTTATTAACTGACTGGCTTGTTTGCGGGCTGATTACCTGGCTGACTGGCTGATTGATTAATTGCGCAAATGACTGGCAGCTCCCGTTCCACTACCCCCCCCCCCCCCAAAAAAAAAAAAAAAGCAACTACCAAGACCAGAATGTAACCAGACTTCACTACAAAGAACAAAATATATCACCCTAAAATTACCCCAACCCAGAACTTCACAAAAATTACCAACAACAAAAACTTTATGCATTTATATGTATACACCTTCCACCCCCCAAAAAACATAATAAGAAACTTACCAAGAATAAAATGTACCCCACTCCCACCCTCCTCCAATAAAAACAAAGACCAAGAACAAATATATGGCCCAAAATGCTGCTTGAACAAAAGTATAACCAAAAGTTACCAAGAACACACACACACAAAATGAAAAAGTCACAAACCACAACTTTACGACAAAAATAACTAAAAACAAATACATAACAGAAGCTACCAAAAAAACTACCATTAAAAAACTGTACTAAAAACATATCAGAAAAAAATATGTCCAAAAGTTATCAAAAGAATATCCGTACAAAAAAAAAACGAAGAAAACTGCCAGGAACAAACTGTTATGGAAAAATAAGTATCAAAAGAAAAAAAAATGTTTAGAGGTAAGAAAGAAAACCATAATGAACAATTACGAAGAACATGTATACGCCTTCCCTTGGACATTCCCCCCCCCCCAAAAAAAAAAAGAAAAAAAGAAAGCTGTCAAGAATAAAAGAGTACCCCCTCCCCCCATATTCTTTTTATCGACAGCAAATAAATCCACCCTCAAAAAATCTCCTAGGAGCAAATATATAACAAACCAAAAACCCCAACCAAAAATAAAAATACACCAAAAATATTACCGAGAGCAAATACATTACCCCAAATTTTTTTTTAAACGAAAAAAACCCAAACAAGAATAGAAGCATAGCAAAAAGACACTAAATGAAAAAATTCATGGAAAAAGACCAAAGTCTTAGATACAACCCAAAAAGAATTGCCAGGTATAAGAACATCACGAAAACATGTACCATGAACAAACATAGAACCAAATTATTACTAACAACAAAAATATAACCACGACCACAACCCCACCCCCTCCACCCATAATGACCTGGAGTGAAAAGCATATCAAAATGTTACCACGTACAAAGATGTAACAAGATATCAACTTGAGCATAGAATAAGAAAATACTGACCAAAGAACAAACGTGCTTGGAAAGATATTACCAAGAACAAAAACATACCCAAATCAAGTCATTGCCAAATACAATGATATAACTGAAAAATCCCAAATAAAGTATACAATATAAATGAATTTCTCTCTGCGCCTGCTCTTTTTCATAAACAAAACAACACACACATACACACACACATACACACAAACATACACACACACACACACACGCGCACGCGCGCGCACACACACACACCAAACAACCCTCCCCCCAAAAAAAACCACCCACAAACCACCCCAAAAAACAAACCCAAACCTGTACAACTTCTACAATAAAACCATAAATACAAAAATGGTAATAGTAAAAAGTAAAAGAAAGAAAAAGAGATGCTAAAGAGAAATAGAGAAAGGAAACAAAAAATAGGAAAAACAAAAGCAATGAACAAAACAAGAACAACAAACAACGAAACTAAAACACCTATAATCTAAACTCATATTTCACTATCAAAATAGTTGCCAACGACAAAACCTCTATAGAACACCTATGTAACAAAAAGTCCAACAATCTAAACAAAAACTTAGCTATCTCTCTCTCTCTCTCTCTCTCTCTCTCTAAAATATATTATATATATATATATATATATATATATATATATATATATATTATAATATATCTAACTCTCTCTCTCTCTCTCTATCTATCTATCTATATATCTATCTATCTATCTATCTATCTATCTAAATTGGGCATCCTGCTTATTACAATAAACTTTTGTCATTGTCATCGTCATATCTATCTATCTATCTATCTATCTATCTATCTATCTATCTATCTATCTATCTATCTATCTATCTATCTATCTATCTATCTATCTAATATAAAGCCCGCAAAAGAGGAGAACCCCCCCCCCAAAAAAAAAGAAACACAAAATCCGAACAAACCCAAAAGTCCCGCAAAGGGAACCGTAGACTAAACAACCATCGACTCACCCAGTAAAACTCCGTCCGTAATCTGTTCTTCAGGTCGCAGTAAATGAAGCCACTCCACCCTCAAAGAACTTCTTGTCGGCCTGCTGAAACTCAAAGTTAGCCTCGCACAGCTCTGTGCGCACGCGCGCGCGAGAGCATAAAATTATGTGTGAGGGGGCTTGTTACCCGTCTCTCGCATGCAAAGAGTTAAAGTAGTTTCCAGTCTCCTGGCCTCGTCACATCATGTGGGCATTAGCAATAGGGATTGGTCCTTATCCTAACTCGCCTCTGTCCCTCTCTGTCTGTCTGTCTGTCTTTTTCTGTGCTTGCCTCTGTCTGTCTGTCTGTCTGTCTGTCTGTCTGTCTGTCTGTCTGTCTGTCTGTCTGTCTGTCTCTCTCTCTCTCTCTCTCTGTATTGGTATTGGCTTTATTTTACTTTATTATCATATAATTATGTCCCTCAGGGTGAGGACTGAATGTTTAAAAAAAAAGCACATGGGTGCTTATTCATTATCCTAGAAAAAAAATTAGTCATTGTCATTCTCCCTCTCTCTCTCTCTCTCTCTCTCTCTCTCTCTCTCTCTCTCTCTCTCTCTCTCTCTCTCTCTGTGTGCCTTGGAGAGATGAAGCAGTATCTAGATTGCAAGCATTCATGTTACAAGTTTCATTTTACAGCAAAAAAATCCAAACAAAACAAAAAAACCCATCCCTCCTCATTCTGAACATTTTCCCCCCATTTTGTAGTAACCCGGCCGAAAATGGCCGCCTGTTTAAACGCTAGCATAGTTCCTGTATGCTTCATCATTCATCATGTCTCGCTATTTCGCGTAATGCTGTCTCCAGTGAAACGGTTACGCAATGGCAGAGTTAAGGGAAAGGGCATCACTGCAAAGGCATTTCCGCGGCGAGGATTATGTGCAGTTGAATGACAGTAATCAATTTCCCCGAAAAGAGGATTTGGTCGGGCAACAGTTAGTCAGCTTTAGACAACTGCTGTTATAAAACTGCGGTAACTACCTTTCATTAAACCAGCTAATGCACCCAGCTATGCAAAACACGACAGTGGAGGATATCAGGCGGTAATGTCTGTGTTAAGCGTAGAAAACCGAACAAACAAACAAACAAAAAAAGTCAAAGTCAAATACAGACTCAAAACCATCTCAATCATTAAAAGCAATAGAGGTTGCGATATTCTAGCCACAGAATGATCCCACTCCTAAACAGAAAACTACACCCGCAACATGCACACACACACACACACACACACACACACACACACACACACACACACACACACACACACACAGATAGATGAGAGAGAGAGAGAGGAGAGAGAGGAGAGAGAGAGAGAGAGAGAGAGAGGAGAGAGAGAGAGAGAGAGAGAGAGAGAGAGAGAGAGAACAGAACATCTTGCTCACACGTTAAATCCTGTTCCGCTTTTCGTAAGAGTAGGCTATTGCGCGCCGGTGGGAACAGATGACAAAATGTACAGAAAAACACCGCATACACACAGTGACTAGGTGTAAAACACAACAACACACGAGTGCTTATTCTACTATCCTCGAAATAAAAGAATAAAATAAAATAGAATAAATAGGAAATTACACCCTGCAGCACACACACACACACACACACACACACACACACACACACACACACACACACACACACACACACACACACACACACAGAGTGAGAGAGAGAGAGACAGAGACACAGAGAGAGACAGAGAGAGAGAAAACTCCCGCTTTTTATCTAATTCTCAAGAAATATTTTTTGGTTGTTTTTTTTTAGAGAGAAAACGACCCGCTAAAGAAGTGCGGATGGCCTCGTGGTTAGAGCGCTGAGCTCCTGTGATCTGACAGCCCAGGTTCGAACCACCACTCACTGAGGCTACTAGCCCCGAAAGTTCTTAGGACTCAAGAATAAACCGAGGCCCCGTGTGGTGCAAACGCACGAAGAGCATCTTGCATTTCTATCTATCTGCCTGTCTGTCTGTCTGTCTGTCTGTCTATCTCTATCTAATCAATCTATCTATCTATCTATCTATCTATCTATCTATCTATCTATCTATCTATCTATCTATCTATCTATCTATCTATCTATCTATCTATCTATCTAATCTATCTATCTATCAATCTACTCTACTCTACTCTACTCTAATCTCTCTCTCTCTCTAATCTATCTATCTATCTATCTATCTATCTATCTATCTATCTATCTATCTATCTATCTATCTATCTAATCTAATCTAATCTATCTGTCTGTCTGTCTGTCTGTCTGTCGGTCTGTCTGTCTGTCTGTCTGTCTGTCTGTCCGTCCGTCCGTCTGTCTGTCTGTCTGTCTGTCTATCTATCTATCTATCTATCTACGTTCAAAACCCGTTCACGTTCCGCCTTTTGGAGGAGTAGGCCATTGCATGCCAGTAGGAGGTGTCTCTGTCTGTCTGTCCGACTTTCTGTGTGTGTGTGTGTGTGTGTGTGTGTGTGTGTGTGTGTGTGTGTGTGTGTCTGTCTGTCTGTCTGTCTGTCTGTCTGTCTGTCTGTCTGTCTGTCTGTCTGTCTGTCTGTCTGTCTGTCTGCTGTCTTCTCTCTCTCTCTCTCTCTCTCTCTCTCTCTCTCTCTCTCTCTCTCTCTCTCTCTCTCTCTCTCTCTCTCTCTCTCTCTCTCTCTCTCTCTCTGCTGTGGATAGAGGCATGTGGATTATTTCCAAATTCCAGCACGTTCCTTCTTTAAAAAATTTTTTAAAATCATTTCTTTCTTTCTTTCTCCCTTTATTCAGTCACCTACATTTATAACGCGTGTCTTTATTTTAATTTGTCTTTTTTTTTTTTTATCCATCTCATTATAAACTCATTTATTTATTCAACGATGCATTTATTCACACACACGCATAACCACTTTTTTTTTTTATACCTAACCACCTTGCTATTTATTTCTTTCCTTATGTTTGTTGACATTTTCGCTTATGTTTGTGAGTTTATTTTGTTGTTTATTTTCATTTTGGTAAAAAAACAACAACCAACAACCCCCAAACAAACAAACGACATTGTTGGTGTTGCTGGAGGGAAAAAGATTTTTTTTGGGGTGGGGGTAGGTGGGTTTGTATTTATTTCATTGTCGTTGACTGCTGTCTGCTTTAAGATTGGCTGGCCTCCTGTTTGCTTAAGACATCAGAATTATTCACTTTGGAGATGACAATCATGATAGATGAGCACCAATGGACTTTCTTTTCATCCACTAACTAAACTAACTAGCTGACCAACTAGCTAACAAACTAACTAGTTGACTAACCAACTAACTAGCTAATCAACAAACTACCTAACTGACCGACTGACTGACTATCTATATAATCAACTAACAAACTAACTACCTACCTAACTAACAAGCAAACTAATTAGACAACTGACTAACCAACTAACTGACAGACGGACTGACTGACTGGCTAAACAATTTATCGGTTAATTAACTATCTACCTACTAACCTACCTACCGAAATTAACTAACCAGTCAACCCAGTCAACTGACTGACTGTCTGACTAACTAGATGGCTTGCTAACTCGATCTTTCTCCCACCCATTACTCACCCC
>CM054167.1:24539777-24549777 GCA_028751875.1 Rapana venosa | reverse complement strand
CACAGCCATCCCGATTTCTCTCTGTCTCCACCATCCGCATCTTAGTACCTCCCATTTTTTCCCTGATAGAACATTTATTTTCTTGTTCTGGCGGAACGGTGGTCTATAGGCAGCCGCACCTGTCTACATAGCCAGAGGTGCAGGTTCGATCCCCGATTCAGCCCACATTTTCTCTGGGTGCTATTCTTTCGGGTAAGACGATATACGAGGTACCGTGTGTAGCATGCATTTAGCGCACGTAATAGAACCCGATGGGGACGGGATAGCTCAGTGGTCGGAGCACTCGCTTTCCCCCAGCCAAGTTAAGCAGCGTCGAGCGTGGTTACCAGTTGGATGGGTGACCGTTTGCGTGCCTTGGCTTCAGTACAGTTCCCCCAGTTCACCCAGCTGTAAATGGGTACCTGCCCTCTTTAGGGTCAGGGAAGGTAAAGCAGCGAGGGAGAGGAGATGGGCACCGCCCTCAATATGCTGGCCCTAGAGAAGTGAGGTCTCTGACGCCTCGCTCCCCTACGACCTTATAGGTTATGGGACTCCTTTACCTTTACCTTTCCTTTAATAGAACCCGCAGCAACAACATGATTTTCCCTGGCAAACTTTCTGAAGACGAAGTTACCGTTTATAGGAAAACATAACACACGCAGATAGACAAAAAAAAAAGGTGGCACTGCTTTTGTGGCGATAAATTTGTGCTTCCATATAAAAAAAAAATTAAAGTACGGGTGGCGCTGCTCTTGCGGCGACACGCTCTCTCCCCTATAAAAGAGAGCAGTCCGAATTTCACGATGAGATATCTACCGTGACGAAAAGTAGTATATAATACAAAACAACTCGTGTTCTCTCTCTCTCTCTCTCTCTCTCTCCTCTCTCTCTCTCTCTCTCTCTCTCTCTCTCTCTCCCCTCTCTCTATCTCTCTCTCTCTCTGTATGAATGTTGTGTGTGTTTGTGTGTATATGTTCAGTGCACACACACCCACTCTTTTGCTTTCTTCATTGCTATCATTGCAAAACACTAGCTGCCCCAAACAACCGTTATTCGTCCCGCAAACAATTTCCCGGTTCCTGTACTGATGACTGGTCAGCATGAAAGCCCGTTTCATAATCAGTCTGGCAGCCTCCGCTAATCAATGGGAGACAACTAGGTTCTGCCTGAGGAGTGGTTTCTAAGGGAGGTAATTAGCTTGAGTGCGAGGGAGTGAGGGGATACGGGGTGAGGTTGGAGGAGTTAGGTGTGCGCGCGCGCGCGCGCGCGTGTGTGTGGTGTGTGCGCGCGCGCGTGCGCGAAAAACCCGCATCTATAATTATGACCCTAATGATCCAGAGAAAGAAAGAAAGAAAGAGAGAGAGAGAGAGAGAGAGAGAGAGAGTAGGAGAGAGAGAGAGAGAGAGAGAGAGAGAAAGAGAGAGAGAGAGAGAGGAAGAGAGAGAGAGAGAGAAAAAGAGAGAGAGAGAGAGAGGGGGAGAGGAGAGAGAGAGTGGAAGAGAGGGGAGAGAGAGAGAGAGAGGTATTTCCATCAACTCAAAGGAAATATTTCACTGTAAGACACCAGAAATGATGCAGCTTCAACCACAAACAGTACGTCTGAAGTCTTCATCCAGGGATGGAAAGAAAGAAAGAAAGAAAGAACGATTGAAAAGAAAACAAAGAAAGAATTCAAGCACAAGGAATGGTTTCTACTGAAAAGTACCCCAGGTGTTGTCACGAAAAGATGTTAGACTTTTGGACTAAAATGAAAAGAACAAAAGAAATCAGAAAACGAAAACAAAAATCGTATCAACGGAAGAGTTGACGATGTATGCGTGCATTTACTTTCTTCGTACGCGACTTGATTAGTTTTTACAAAACACACACACACCCCACACAACACACACACACACACACACACACCTGCACACACACACACACACCACACACCACACACAGGATAGCCTAGTGGTCAGGACATTGCGCTCGCAATGTGATGACCCGGGTTCGATTCCCGTCCAAGGGGAATATTTTCCCTTGCGAGTTTACATAAGTGCTGACTCCACTCCCTCCAAAAGTCCTTCGGATGAGACTATAAACCCAGGTCCCGTGTACGAACGCACGCAGAACATCTTGCGCACAAGTTAAATCCTGTTCCGCTTTTCGTAAGAGTAGGCCATTGTGTGCCGGTGGGAACAGATGACAGAATTGATAAAACCGCATACACACGGGGACTGGATGTAAAAAAAAGCACATAAGGGCTTTTTCCATTATCCTCGATATAAAAGAATAAAATAAAATAAAAATAAATAAAACACACATTCTCTCTCTCTCTCTCTCTCTCCCCTCTCTCTCTCTCTCTCTCTCTCTCTCTCTCTCTCCACATACACACACACCCTATTTGAATCCCTCTCTCTTCACCCCACACCACACCCAACACACACACACACACACACACACCACACACCACACCACACACCATCACATGAATCCCCCTCCCTATCCCCACAAACCACATTACCACTCCTACTCTTACCGTACACTGTTGCCCCCACTCTTCCTGATTGCGTTTCTTTATCTACACGACAAAAAAGGTTGTTTTTTTTAAAAGTCGACCCCCCCCCTCCCCACTACCCCCCCCCCCCCCCCCCCCCAAACTAGCCATCACCCCCCCCCCCACCTTTCTAACCCCATCACTAAACCTCCCGTCCCGTCGTAATTCCCATATTAACGGTCTCATTCATCTCTACACTAGTTCTTTGCGCAGTTTTTTTTATCCCAAAAAAGCACCCGTATTGAGGGGTTGTTATTAAATCAAAACGGGTGGGTTAGGCCAGCAGGCAGCCCCTTCGCAAGATACAAGACAGGAAGAAGACCTTGGCTTAGTATGGCACTTAGGCATCCCACTCGAAAAGAGAAGAAGAAGATGAAGGAGAAGAAGAAAAGAAGAAGAAGAAGAAGAAGAAAAAGAAAAAAGACGAAGAAGAAGCAGAAGAAGAAGAAGAAGAAGAAGAAGAAAGAAGAAGAAGGGAAAAAAGAAGAAGAAGAAGAAGAAGAAAAAGAAGAAAACAGAAAGAAGAAGAAGAAGAAGAAGAAGAAGAAGAAGAAGAGAGAAGAAGAAGAAGAAGAAGAAGAATTGCGAAGAAGGGAAAAAAAAAGAAGAAGAAGAAGAAGAAGAAGAAGAAGAAGAAAAAAAGCAGAAAAAGAAGAAGAAGCAGAAGAAGAAGAAGAATTGCGAAGAAGAAGACGAAGAAGACGAAGAAGAAGAAGAAGAAGAAGAATTGCGAAAAAGAAGACGAAGAAGACGAAGAAGAAGAAAAAGAAGAAGAAGAAGAATTGCGAAGAAGAAGAAGAAAGAAGAAGAAGAAGAAGAAGAAGAAGAAGAATTGCGAAGAAGAAGACGAAAAAGACGAAGAAGAAGAAGAAGAAGAAGAATTGCGAAGAAGAAGACGAAGAAGACGAAGAAGACGAAGAAGAAGAAGAATTGCGAAGAAGACGAAGAAGACGAAGAAGAAGAAGAAGAAGAAGAAGATTGCGAAGAAGAAAATTGCGAAGAAGAAAAGAAGAAGAAGAAGAAGCAGAAGAAGAAGAAGAAGAAGAAAGAAGCAGAAGAAGAAGAAGAAGAAGAAGAAGCAGAAGAAGCAGAAGAAGAAGAAGCAGAAGGAGGAGGATTGGATGTTCAGCGTAGGCAGACATTCTTTAATCAGTTTAATTAACAGCTTACAATACGGAAGGATGGGAGACAACTACTTCATAGTGAGGAATGACCAATTCAATGGGAGGTAATTGGCTGACCGGGGATTGTTTGCCTCGTGCCTTTTTCGTGTGTGACTTTATTTATATATATAATATATATATATATATAAAATAATATATATATATAATATATAATATATATATATATATAATGTATATGGGCTGCACTTCATGGACAGATTTCATACATATATATAAAATTGAGAAAATATAGTGAGGAAAAGCAAGTGAAGGTAACAAGTTACAACTTCATTCCCATCATAAAAATGATTTTTGTCCAAGAATCGAAGAAAGAAAAACAGAGAAAATGTTCACTTTCAGCATGAAGCTTTGATTTATATTATATATATATATTATATATTTAAATTTTATATATATATATAATTATTTATATAAAAAATATATATATATATTTTTTTTATATATTTATATATATTATATATTGTGTGGATCGTGGTCTAGAGGTAACGCGCCTGTCTAGAAAGCGAAAAGTCCGGGTCTGAAGTGTGCGGCGGTTGTACCCCGTTTGGACCGGAAATTTTTCCCCCATCCATTAGACCATGAGTGGTGGTCTGGGCGCTAGTCTTTCGGATGAGACGATAAACCGAGGTCCCGTGTGTTACACGTAATTATTTAGCGCACGTAAAAAAACCCACGGCAACAAGAGAGTTGTCCCTGGCAAAATTCTTAGAAAAAAGCCACTCTGATAGGGAACCAAATACAGCTGCAGAAAAAAAAAAAAAAAAAAAAAAAAAAAAAAAAAAAAAAAGGGTGAAAGGGTGGCGCAGCGCTAAGTGGCGACGCGTTCTCCCGCTCTCCCCGGGAGAGCAGCCCGAATTTCACGGAGAGAAATCTGCCGTGACTTAAAGTGGTATGAAATAAAATCTGAGCGCTTTGATTTGTTGCTTTACAAGATTCAGCCCTATATAAATTCCATACATTATTATTATATATATATATATATATATATATATATATATATTTAGCCCAGTAAGCGCAAATTACCTCCCATTGAAACCCCTCAGTCCTGCTACAGGACGGGGTTGTCTCCCATCCATCTTTGGCTGTTTGCCAGACCAATTCCAAATGACTGGCAAGCGGGAACAGCCTTCATTGCAGACGTTAAGAAATCATTTTAGTGTAAATAACGGTTGTTGGGGCAAAATGCCGAGTCAGAGCACAGCAATCAGGACTGGACTAAGGGAGAGGAGAGGAGAGGAGAGGGATGGGGCAGGGTGGGCGGGGTGATGGATGGATGGTGGAGGTGGGTGGTGGTGTCAAAAAAGGTTTATGAAGAGCACAGACAGACAGGGAAGAAAAATGGCAAAGTGCACCGGGAAGATTGAGAAAGGGGGGGGGGGGGGGGGAGGAGGTGCGGGTGAGAAGATGAGTATGGAGACCAAAGTTAAAGTATATGAAGACAGAGAGAGAGAGAGAGAGAGGGGAGGAGAGGAGAGAGAGAGAGAGAGAGAGAGAGTGAGTGAGAGAGAAAGAAAGAAAAAAAAGAGAGGAGGAGAGAGAGAGAGAGAGAGAGAGATGGGGAGAGGAGAGAGAGAGAGAGAGAGAGGAAGAGAGCTTCACACCCTACTGATGTTTCTTTATCTCTGAATACACCACTACTTCATTCTGACAGCAAAGGAAATGGGGAAAGAAGAGAAGAAAGAAAGAGAGGGAGCAAGGAGATGAGAAACAGGAGGGAGAGGAGCAATGATGGAAAGAGAGGAGGGAGAGAAAGAAGAGGGAGGAGGAGAATGGGGAGAAAGAAGGGGGAGAAGACAAGAGAAGATGATGATGATAATGATGATGATGGTGATGATGAAGGAGAAGGAGGAGGAGGAGAAGAAGGAGAAAGAGAAGGAGAAGAACAACAAAAAGTGGAAAAGAAAAGCAAGAAAGAACAAGAAGAAAATAATATACAAGAACTCGAACAAGAAAAGAGAGACGGAAAAGAACAAGTAAACAAAGCAATAACGACCAGAATTTTAAATAAACAACCAACCAACCAACCAAACAAACAAACCAAAAAAAATCATGTTTCTTCTTATCAGCAAATGTTTAGTGATCAGGTCAAACAGGATTCGAATTTTCAAAATTAATGTGGCATCAATATTTGTTGCTTATTCAAACTTAGGGCTTTTTGACACTAGTAAATGGGCTACACTCCAGAATTAGGCTGAACATCAAGTAGTTCATTTTCTAGAAATCATAGGTCCTTTTGAGGAAATCCTCTGCTCAAGTCAACAATTTGTAAACGCAGGAAGAAATAAACAGAGTGTGCTGGGAGAAGTTTAGATACTGAATTATTTGGATTTTATTTTATGCCATCACAATCTTGAGAGAGATCTTGCCAATCCAAATCACAGAAATCATCAAAATCTTGAACAAAAAATCTTGCCATCTTGAGAAATCTTGCCATCCACATCTTAGAAATCTAGAGAAATTATGTTATAGGGATAAAAATCCGTTGCCGTCATAACGTAGAGAAAGACAGGTAGGGGAAGGATAAGAATCTGTAGATTGTATTCGTTTGTACATTGATGATGCCATTTTTTAACCACTATCATTGAGGGGCGGAATAGCCTAGTGGTTAGAGCATTGAACTCGCGATCTGATAGCGCCGGGTTTGAGCCACCGCCGAGGCACCCACTTGAAGGGGTTTTCCCCTGGAGTTAACATTAGTATTGACTCTACTCCCTCCGAAAGACCCCCCCCCCCCCCCCCCCCTCCCCCCCCCCCCCACCCCCTCCCATTTGAGAGCATTGGGAACAGATGATAATTTACAAAACCGCATACACACGGGTACTGGATGTATAAAGGCACATAAGTGCTTATTCCATTATCCTCGACATAAAAGAATAAAATAAATAAATAATAGATATATAAACTATAAACCAAGGTCCCATCTTGAAACGCACGCAGAACATCTATCTTGCACATAACGTAACCCGTCCTGCCTTTCCGATGAGTAGGCCACTGCATATCGTAAGAACGGATGATAAAATTTATTAAAAAAATTATAAACCGCACCCACACTGCTGTCGAGTTTAGACATCATTCCCGAAGTCGAAATGCAGCTACCTTAATGGTGGGCAAAACTAGTCGCTTACGGAAAAGTCTCACATTGGATGGTGAACCTCGGAAGTCTAGCCGCAGAACAAAAAACTACAATAATGACCTTTAAGAAACTAGCAGAAGACAGAAGAATGAAGAATCACAGTGTTTGCTTGACCCTCCCCATCCCCCCTCCCCCACCCCCAAATCCTTATTTTTAAAGTCTAGCTTCCACAGACAATGGTTATTTTGATCATTATTAATGTCTACTTTTCAACGGATGCAGGCCATAATAACCAAGAAATTTTTCTAGTAAATCAGTGTATATAAGCTACTAGAATAACAATAACAATAATAACAATTAGGGAATTTTACAGCAAGTTAAGCTTAAACTTACATGTGGAGTGTACCCCCAAAAATTTACGGCTGTAGAAGAAGGCAAGCAATCCGGAAAGCGAATTACCTCCCATTGAAATGTTTGTCCTGCATGATGTAGTTGTCTCCCATTCATCATCGTAAGCGCTGCCAGACCGATTCAGAATGATTGGCTGCTGAGCTCTCTCATCTGTGCAGACGTTTGGGAGGGGGGGGGTGGGGGGGGAATTACTTTTTTTTGGGGGGGGGGGGGGTGGGGGGCGAGGAAGGGGGAAGGGGGAATATAACGGTTGTTGAGGGGTAAAGACCCTGTTAGAGGATTGCAATCAGGATAAAAGTAAGAAAAATGGATGGCGAGAGAGAGAGAGTGAGAGAGAGAGAGAGAGACAGACAGACAGACAGAGACAGACAGACAGACACACAGAGCTAATTACCTCCCTTCTCTCTCGTAAAACAGAGTTGTCTCCCATCAATCAGCCAGCGTTGCCAGTCTGACCAATATTGGGAATAACCCGCAACGCTGACCATTCATCGGCTCAATTGCCAGTCAGTTTTTCTGTACCCAGATAACGGTTGTTTGGAGGTAACGGTTCTGTTAGTTTAAAAGAGAGAGAGACAGAGAGAGAGAGAGAGAGAGAGAGAGAGGGGGGGGGGGGACACAGACAGAGAACTGAACAATGAACAAATTTTGTTCTTCAGGCCACCAGCCCCTAGAATGGAGTCAAAACCAAACATATCAAAACGAAGCCAAAAAACAAACATGACATAATATATGGCAACTGCGAAAACATAACTAACGTGAACATAGGACTATCCAAAAAAACCGAGACAAAATGATCTACTTCAAACAGTTGTGTACATTAAGACAGTTATTCAATATTCATTCTCCAAATTTTCAAATGTTCCTGCCGTACTTTCAAAGCATTGAAAATCTAGATCTAATAATAGATAGACGAGAGAGAGAGAGAGAGAGAGAGAGAGAGAGAGAGAGAGAGAGAGAGAGAGAGAGCACCTATTAGGAATTAGGGGTTGAGGGGGGGGGGGGGGGGGAGAAAGAGGAGGAAAAGGACGGCGAGTGGGGAGGTGAAGAAGAGACAAGGGATGGGATGGGATGGGAAGGGGAGGGGGGAGGGAGAGGAGGGGCGGGGGTTGGGAGGCCGTTCGTCAGAAGTTTGTAAAGAAATTAGTGGCCAGAGAGAGAGAGGGGAGAGAGAGAGAGAGAGAGGAGAGAGAGAGAGAGATGAGAGAGAGAGAGAGAGAGAGAGAGAGACGAGAGAGGGGAGAGAGATGAGAGAGAGAGAGAGAGAGAGAGTGGAGGTGGTTGGTATGTCAAACTAATTTTATTCGACCAGAGCAACGTAGCACCAATACATGAAATGAGCGTTCAAAACAAGCAATGTTTCTAATATAATTATTGGCCCAGACCAAAAGCTGTGTCAGTTATTGATGTCAGCTGACTGCCAAGGCCTACACTAAAATGTTGTTATGTTGTAAAATGTTGTGTTGAGATTGCCTTCAGCCATGAAAAGCTCTTAACATAACAACCTGCACTCTCCTTTGTTAAAGGAAAAAAAATCCTCTGAAGTCGGAGTATGGATGCCTATAGGCGAGGTGCTTGAAAAGAGTCATACACGCAAACTTCTCATCCGGTGTGTTTCCTATCTCACAGTGATTCCCAGGTGGGATGAGTGAGTCAGAGTGCATGTTCTGGGTGACCCCCCAGAGTGTAAAGCTGGGGAACGCACAACAACATCATCATCAACAATAACAACAAAAACAACATATGAATACTCTAGTCGAGGTGGGTGGCCTTAAAAAGTCATTCATTACATGAGGTTATTTTGCTGTTTTCAAAGGTGTTTGTTGTTGTTGTTGTTGTTTGGTTCTTGGGTTTTTGTGTGTGTGAGGTTTTTTGTTGTTGTTGGTTTGTTTGTGTGTTTGTTTGTTTTTTTCGGGGTTTTTTTGGGGGGTCTTGTTATTTTAACGCTTACTCTGCAGGTAGAGCAGCCCAAATTTTATGCAGAGAAATCTTCCGAGACCTAAAGTGGTACACAATGCAATACAATACAATACAACACAATACAATGCAATGCAACACAATACAGTATAAAACATACAATGGAGGACAATGCAATACAATACAATACAATACAATACAATGCAATGCAACACAATACAGTGTAAAACATACAATGCAGGACAATGCAATACAATACAGTACAATACTGTACAATGCACAGTTATCCAACGTGTTCCTCCTGTCTCTCAGATGACCATTCAGATTAAGGTCAGATTTGAACCCTTTACCTTTTGCCTTCTGTTCGGAAGAGTAACCGGAAATTCCATCAAAATATAACACAAATGTACATTTGTGAAAATTACTTGACAAGCATATATGCAATGAATGAAGCATATGAATTAGTCATCTATTGTTAAACCTTCAGTCATCCGTCACTTTATGTTTGCGATAGCAATATCATCAGTTTACTTGCTGTTCCACAAAGACTTAAAAAGATAACAATTCTCTCTCAAGCCAAAGTCGGATGTGCTGGGCCTGACCTCTTTTTCTATGCCGCTTCAATAGGGCCCCGCGCAACCGGAAGTCTTCGGCTCTTATGCAGGGGCATACTAGCAGTATTAGGCTGTTTCGAGGGGTTTTTTCACGACGCGGGTTGAAGGGAAGGGGGAAAGAACGACTTGGATTATTCTTTTGGGCGTCATCCCTCTAACTCTAGTCACCTTTGGAACATTTCCATCCAGCAAAAGTTTCACACACAATAAATGGGGGAAACGTTGGCCACACAAAAAACATTAAGGACCGACCAGACTGAGCAAAGCTGAAATTATGCCGAGTTCC
>CM054167.1:24484777-24537277 GCA_028751875.1 Rapana venosa | reverse complement strand
ATAGGAAAAAACCCACCATCTGAATATAGAAATCAACCTTCTCGCTTCCGTTTATTTATCCCTTTTTCTTATTTATTATCATTATTATTATCATTATTTTGGTTGCTACCTCTTCTTTTGTGACGTTCATGTCTTCCTACTGTCCCCACGCCACCACACCCTCAGGATCAAAACTCCACCGCAAAATATCAATGTCACGCTGCCGGGAGACAACCGGCCAGAGAGGGCTCTGCATTCCTGCTGGGTCACTTTGGTGATGTTCAATGGTGCCTGTTCTAAGCTGACATACGCAGCACACCACCTACAAAACCCCCCATACTGACGACAGTAGTTATAGCTCAATCGCGGAGGCGGACAGAGCGAGACACCCATCTGGGGTGAAGTTGCGACCAGCACCATTGTCCCTCCAACGACATTCACCCATGAACCTCTGACCCTGGAGGCTTTGATACAAACTCACCACAGGCACAGAAGTGTATGGGGAACCGGATCTGAGGTCACCATGAGACCAGAGCAACCGGGGTCACCGACTCGGAGACATTTGTTTTCTCTTTTAATGCATGCTGATCAATGAGGATGATGAGGATGATGACTCTGATGGTGGTGATGCTATGGAGGTACATCTGGCTTTGAAACTATTTGCCAGGTCTGTACTCTTCGCTTTTTATCATAATAATTATATCCCGATGTGAACCGAGGTCGAGAGATACAGACACCTGTAGAGTTGGTCGGGTAATTGGAGCAACACTCTCAAACTCGCATCCGTAAAGGGGATGAAGCTTGGCCGTGTGGTCCCAATCTTCTCAATGAGCCTATAGAGAACTCACTCTCGTAGAAGCCGGCCGAAAAAACACTATCACTCTTGTAAGATTCAATCCCCAGACCTTCCAGCCTATTACCCAACGCACTAACCAACGCACCATGGGGGCTTCTTACATTTTCCTTTTCTGTCTTGAGGGGTAATTATTCATATGTCAAAGTTAATTCTGAAAGAGTTTTGCCAAGGAGCATCTCTCTTGTTACCGTGAGTTCTTTTACGTGCACTCAACTATCGTGCACACGGGGCACTGATTTCTCTTATCACCCAAGACCTTAGCACACACACCCCCAAAAAATATACAAACAAATATTCTCGTAGAATAGGAGGGAAACTCTTGGGGTTTTAAAGCGGGGATCGAACCGGCGACCTCTCCCTTTCCGGAAAGGCGCCTTACCACTGAACCACACACCCTTGCCCACTCACGTTCAGGGACAAAGGAAGACAGTTCCATCTTCAGGCGAGGATGGAACCCGCAACCTTGTCATCGTCCTCCTCGTGACCCACAAGACCGAGCACAACTGCCATCACGTCTAGGTCCAATCAGGCAGCAATGACAGAGGACTTGGGATATGTATAAATGGGGTTGTTTCTGTTTGTGTTGTTTGTTTGTTTGGGTGTGTTGTTCTTTGTTTTGTTTGGGTGTTTTTTTTGTTTGGTTGGCTGATTGGTTGGGGTTTCTTTTGTTGTTTGCTTGGTTTGTTTTGTTTAGTTGGTTGGTTTGGGTTTTTTTGGGGTGTTTTGTTGTTGTTTGTTTGTTGTTGTTTTTTTGTGGTTTTTTTGTTGTTGTTTTTTGGGGGGGGTCGTTTCTGGGCTAGAAGTTTGAGGTTTACAAGGAGTGAATTTTCTAGCGTATGCGACAGTTTTTGCCCCCACCATTTAGGTACCCATATTCCGACTTCGTCTAAACATGACAAAAGCGTTTATGCGGGGGTGTTTTTTTTTAAAGGTAGGGTTGGTTGTTGGTGTTTTTTTGCATTCATCCTTGCAGGTACGACTGAGCTATTCTTCCAAAAGATATAGCAGGTCTTAAAGTGTGCGCAAGATGATATTCTGCGTGTGTTTGCGCACGGGGCCTCAGTTTATAGTCTCATCCAGGTACCCAGACTCTCCCCCCCCCCACACCCTCCCCTCCCCCAATCCATTACAACTTGAGTGGTGGTCTAGGAGCTATTCTCTCAGATGAGACAAGTAATTAAGGTCCCACGTGCATTACACATTTTAATGCACATAAAAGAACTTACGGCAAGATAATATATAATAAAATAATGCAATAAAACACAACACAAGACAATGCGATGCAATGCAACACTCTTCTTCTTCTTCTTTTTCTTGTTCTTCTTCTTCTTCTTCTTCTTCTTCTTCTTCTTCTTCGAACGCGCAGACAGCAAGCATTGTTGTCTGTCACATGAGCAAAAATGCGTTGCGCTGCCGTTAAGCACCTGACAAGTCAGGCCCAGCGCATCCAACTTTCGGCGTGCATCGGAGAGAATGGTTATCTTTTAATTCTTTCTGTCAAAGAAGGCAGAAGAATGGACCATGAAGGCAGAAAATAGAAACAAGAAGGAGGTAACAGGGGGAAAAAAGGAACGAGGCAGAAACAACGAGAGGGATAGAAAAGAGGGAAATCCTAGCAAGCATTTCCAGAAGGCTAGTATTTATACTGGCAAGTCCCTGGCATCCCCAGGGGGAGAATACGATACGGTACGATACAATATAACACAGAAAAATACAATACAACAGAATGCAATACCGCATATACAGTACGACAACAATACAACACAACCTAATACAATGCAAGACAACAATACAATAAAACCACAATACAACACAACATCAGACAATATAATACAACACAGCATAGTACAACACAACACAATACAACACAACCTAATACAATCTCACACAGTACAACACAACACAACACAACACAACACAACACAATACAATACTAAACCCAAGGTGGATCGGTGGATCGGTGGTCTAGAGGTAACGCGCCTGTCTAGAATGCGAAAAGTCCGGGTCGGGTGTCTGCGGTGGTTCGTATCCCGTTTGGGCCCGAAATTTTCCCCCCATCCATTAGACCATGAGTGGTGGTCTGGGCGCTAGTCTTTCAGATGAGACGATAAACCGAGGTCCCGTGTGTTACACAAAATTTTCAGCGCACGTAAAAGAACCCACGCAACAAGAGAGTTGTCCCTGGCAAAATTCTTAGAAAAAAGCCACTCTGATAAGGAAACAAATACAGTTGCAGACTAAAAGAAAAAAAAGGGTGGCGCTGCTCTTGTGGCGACGCGCTCTCCCCGGGGAGAGCAGCCCGAATTTCACGCAGAGAAATCTCGTGACTTAAAGTGGTATAATGATAAAAAAAAATTTTAAAAGCTACCTGTGTGGGGTCAGACCAGGCAGCCACAGAACACCGCCACCAAAGTGACCCAGCAAATGACACGGGGTCTCCTCCGGGTGGTAGTCTCATCGCTGCTTGACACTGACACTATAGTTCTCTGTCAGCTTCTGTAGGAGCTGGTTTAATGAAAAGTGAGCACAGAAGTACAACAACCAGCGTCCAAGCTAATTAGCCTTGTCTGACGAAATCAAGTTTCAAGAAATAACCCTGAACATAATTATTGTTTGGAGCATGTCATACGCTGTTTGCTTATTATTGCTCTCAATAATTATGTGCACGCATGTCATTAACGTTTTCTGAATAAAGATCTATCTAAAGCTAATAACCCGAGCATCACTTAGTCATCAACATCTTATTAAAAATTATATATATATTTTTTGTTTTGTTTTGAGGGTAATAGAATCAGCACTCATGTGGTTGTTTACATCCAGTCGCCGTGTGCATGCGGTTCTGTAAATTTTGTCACCTGTTCCAGCCAAAACAAATGGCCTACTTTTACGAAAAGCGTAACAGGTTTTAACATGTACGCAACGTGATCTGCCTGGGTTCACACACGGGACCTCGGTTTATATAGTCTCATCCGAAAAACTCTCAGGGGAGTAGACTCGGTACTGATATCAACTCTACGGGGAAAATTCCCCTGAATGGGCATGTCAGTGGTGGCTCGAACCCGGGCTCGAATCCGAGCTCAGTCACTATCAAGGAAAAACCATGACAAACATTTGCTCTGCAGATGCCGTATAATGAGACTTACAGAAAATGAAGTGGATCTTGTCAACTTAGTGAAATACCTAGATGTAACATCATTGAGGTACAGCATGAACAGTGCTGGAAAAAAAGCACCTTTCCCTTCTCCACCCCCCCCCCCCCCACCGTCAAAAAAAAGAAAAGAAAAGAAAAATCAACAGCGCAGATCTGATCCAAACCAAGATCTCAGTCAGTAGACAAAAACTACAGACAGTAAGCAAATTCAAACAACTCAGCTTCCATCATCCTTGAGAACAGAAAAGCAGCAGCAACAGCAGCAGCAGCAGCAGCAGCAGCAGCAGCAGCGGCGGCAACAACAACAACAACAACGACAACGGCAACGACAGAGATGATTCTTAGACTTGCCCAGACATCATCAGCCACGACACAGCTCAAACCAGTCCACAAAAAGAGAGAAGCATCAGGTTGAGAACTACACTGAAACTACTGAACACGCAGGTTATGTCCATCCTCCTGGTCTTAGACTCTCGCAGAAAACTTGCAGAGAAGAATCCAAGCTGCTAGAAATGTGATGCCGAAGAAAAACTTCACGACCTCAATTTGCTGAGCCATGTCACGGTGGAGGACGTTCTCCACACGTAATCAGCCAAGCCAGAGAGCACAGGGAAGCACCTAGCACCTCAGCATTGTCCATCCACTGCATCCACATGCATTCTCTTCATCCGTAGCAACCCTTCATCGGTTCCTGTCCTGTGCCTCTCTCTGTGCCATGTCACGCCTGTGTGTGATTTCTTCATGTCGGTATTTCTTCATGTCATGAAGCCATCTGGCTGTTGGTCTGCCAGGGGTTCTGTACCTGTGTCTTGGCTGCCGTTCAGTGCTGCATCTTTTTCCCCATCTGTTGTCCTTTCCTCTTGCAATGTAACCTGGATTTCATTGCAGTTTATGCCTTCTTACTTACGTTTTACTTTTACTTTTCCCTTCCGCTTGTACTCTGTGGCGTCGCGGAGAGATATAACTAACTGTCTGTCTGCTGCAAGGCGGGTAGCTTGGAGGAGGGACAATCCATGGACTTTCAGTGTTTCTGCCACGGAATCACTCCAGCGTCGCCTGGGTCTACCTCTGGCCCTCGTGCCAGAGTACCTCAAGTTGTAAGCACGCAAGGCTGGCTGGTTTGGCGGCATCCGTGTGAGGTGCCCGAACCACTTGGTTCGTTGCTCTTCAATATGGTGTAGGACGGGTGTGGCTCCTACCATGTCTCTGATCACCTCGTTTCTTATCTTGCCTCTCCTGGTCTTGTTGACGGCTTTCCTCAAGCACTTCATCTCACACGTTACCAGTTTCTGCTCCAGGGCTTTTGTCAGGGGCCATGTCTGGCACTGGTAAGTGAGAGTTGTCAGGAAGCCTTCTTACAACGGTTAAAAAACAACAGAAAAACTACAATGCTATAGCTATGCCACTAGACGTGACAGTCTTGGAAGAAGACTGCGAGGCAGGTAGAGAAAGAAATGAGTGGACAACATTACTGAACAGATCACAAAACGCTTTGATGTGACCCAGGCTTTGCCACAAGACTGACACAGGTCGTGTTTAAGGGAGTGCAATGCCCCGATGACAACGCTTGGTGAAAGAACTGTAGAGTAGTGTAGTGTAGTGTAGTGTAGTGTAGTGTAGTGTAGTGTAGTGTAGTGTAGTGTAGTGTAGTGTAGTGTAGTGTAGTGTAGTGTAGTGTAGTGTAGTGTAAGTGCAGTGCAGTGCAGTGTAGTGTAGTGTATGTCGTGTTGTGTTTGTCGTGTAGTGTCGTGTAGTGCGGTGCGGTGCGGTGTGGTGCGATGCAGTGTAGTGTAGAATCAATTGCCCAAGTGCAAAAAAAGAAATCCAAACTTTAAGCAGAATCTTATCCTTGATTAAATGTGGGTGGGATTCTAACCACTCTAAAAGTTCGTTTTCATTTGCTTTCCTTCTCTTCTCAGCCAGAGTGTTAAAGGTGTACATGAACGGATTGAGAGCAGAGTTTAAGGGCAAGACAAAGATGGCCAGCATCACATTGATTTCTCCAGGGACTGCTGTACCAGCCAGTGCCAATGTTCCACACAGACCAATTGGAAACCAGCACATGAAATCTGTGACTGCAATGGTGATCAGCCGTCGTGCTATGGTCATGTCCCTTGACGCCTTAGTAGAATCAGTTTTCATAGCTTGGTGCTGTATGGTCATATAGATTAAAGCCTGACCTACCGAGACAAACAGAAATAAAACAGAATTAAAAATGATAAAAACACTGAATGAATACATCCTGCCTTTAAATTCTGACCCTGTAACTGACAAGGGGATACAAATGCCTGTCTGGCTGTAGAATCCCCAGTGTGCTGTCACTGGAAGCAGCGGTACCATTGCCAAAACCCAGCCAGCCAACCAAGTCACCAGACAAGCCACTCCTGCCGACATTCTGCCAAACCTCACAGTGCTGAAAGGAAAGTGAAGGGCAATGAAGCGGTCCAGTGTAATAAGCCAGATGGTCAGTGCTGACACCTCACTGGACAGCAGTGACAGAAAACCAGCCACCTCACAGACCCCACTGTGTTTCCAGGTGTCGTCCTTGTAGAGATATTGTCCTCGAAACATTTCATCAGCCACACCAATGATAGCAATGTAGACCCCCATCAGAAAGTCAGCCATGGTGAGGTTGGTGACGAACACACTGAAGCCGCTGGAAGACGCCAGATTCCTAGCAAACAAACGTGCACAGCAGCAGAAGACATTACCAATCAGTGACAGACAGGCCACCAGCCACAGAAAGCCACGGTATGTCCATGACTGCAGCAAATCTTCACATGAAGAAATTTCGTCTTTTGGAGCAACACAAACTAAACTATCAAATGTATTGGGAAGTATTTTTTCGCAACAAAACTTATAGTTTTGACTTGATACATACTGCAAAGAGGAAAGAGATTGAAATACGTCAGGAGGAAATGTTTT
Organism: Rapana venosa; assembly: GCA_028751875.1. NCBI lineage: Eukaryota > Metazoa > Mollusca > Gastropoda > Neogastropoda > Muricidae > Rapana > Rapana venosa. The sequence goes on along the minus strand of CM054167.1, from coordinate 24,530,366 downwards.
AACAGGGCTGTTATCCATGTACAGTTCAGCTAATAGAGGCGTAAACTGGAATCCTGGTGGGCTGATTGTGTGGATGGAAGTGGCAGTTAAATTCAGTTTCTGTACATTAGGAAACAGTGACAGCACTGCGGTGTCCAACACTATCAGTATGGTGTGGGACAGATCCAGTGTGGTGAGTGCAGTGTGCTGGAGAACAGATGGGGGACCAGTGTGGAGGGAGGTCAGAGGATTGTTAGAGAGGGACAGTGACTGTAGATTTTTCAACCCAAGAAAAGATGTCATGTTGACGTACTGCAGTATGTTACCACTTAGATCAAGAACCTTCAAATTCAGGAAGTAAGTTTTAGGTATGACGTTCATAGAACAGTGGGCAAAGACCAGACCTATGAGCAGAACATTAGTGTGGACATCAGACAGTGTCATACCTGACCCTGTGGCATCCAAGTAGCGGAGCTGGGGGAAGTGAGCTGCAGAGAAAGGCTGTGGACACAGAAAGGAGTGACCTTGACACAGACAGCTGGATGGACATGTTACGTTACACAACAATTCATCATCTTTCTTTGGGCAGTGAGGCCAGCCATCACAAATGTGCTCACTATGTACACATATGTTTGAAAGTCTGCAACGAAAAAATCCTGGACATGTTATTTCTTCACAACCCTCTTCATCCTGGTGGTCAATGCAGTCATACATGGAGTTACACCGTGTGTAGACAGGCAGACAGTCATTGAAGTCACCAGGACAACGGTAGTGGTTGTCAGGACAGGACTCGGTAGAATTCATTGGGATGGAGACAAAGCGTCTGACGCCATCAAAATAAACAAGGGCAGGGGAAGGAACAGGCAGTTGCATTAAATTGTTTAATTTAAACTCAGCACAATTTTTTTCATCGGACTGGTCCTGACAATGAGACACGACATCACAAATTCCAGCAAAGGACACACACTGGCCACTGGCACATCTGAACTGTCTGATACAAGGAGGATGCTGACAGAAACTTTCATCACTGTCATCCGGACAGTCAGCGATGAAGTCACACACTAAGGTATAAGACAACTCTGTCACATGATCACGACATGGAAATGTGGGGACTACAAGAACATGATGACCTGACAAACCAGAAACGTGGCTGTCTGGTAACTGACCAGGAAAAACACAAGGAGATTTGAACTTCTGACCACATATTTGATAACGGTTAGAACCACATAAAAGGAAAGTGTGTGTTACATGACCGTCAGGGCATGTTGGTACAGACTGCTGTCCATTTGAAAGAAGAAATCCTGAACTCTTGACGAAAACTGCTTGTGAACGGCGAGGAACCTCTCTCGTCTTGTTTTGCCGAAATTCACAAAAGGCCCTTTCTTCTGCAAGTGAATACTTACAAGAAGAAGGAAGCAAACAGTCCCCAGCAAAATGAAAACATACTTTTCCATCAAAAGACGCGTCACATACTCGAACGGAATGATGAAAAACGGTCCTGTCTTCTTTAACGACACACAGAGAGTACATTCTTGGGAGTGATAAAGCAAAGGAGAACAGATCAGTCCAGACGCTGGGCTGACGATTTAAATAGACGTTTTTTGTTTCCTTGATGGTGTTACTCAAATCATAAACGCAGGGTGGCATGCTGAACTGCCCCCCTAAATATTGACATTTCTTTTTAGCACTTTCAATGAAGTCTGTTTTATAATCGGAAAAATTGTCAAAACACTCAACAATAGTGTAACAACGGTCACATAAATCTATCATTCCACCACACTGAGGACTGCTGAAGGGACAGTCAGCTGTTTCATCCTGTCCGTCTTCACACTCTGTCCTCAGGTTACAACCCAGGTGGTGGTGGAAGCTGGCGTACTGCTCCACAGAGCAGTTCCACAGACCGCTGGGCAACTTCACAGGCCAGACATTTTCAGGGAGGAAGGAAAACACCATTTTAAAGGAGGTTTTCGGCTCATGGTGTGATTCATTAAACAAGACGCTGACTTGGGAAGTATTGAAGGGAAAAGTCCCACCTGCCCGGGACTCTCTCGCTGACCAAACCTTGTAGCGGTCTCCTTGGTCGGACTCTGACACTGGACATGATGTACGATAGAGACTCAATTCGGTGTTCCTCCATCTCAATTCTTCAAAGTCCATGAGGATACTGATCATGAGTGTGTGGGAGGTGGAACAGCCAGTGTTTTACACACGCCTCCCGGTTCTTCAAAGTCGCTGACGTTTTTCTCTACCGTTATGTATCCAGAGGACTGTGACGTCATCACGAGTACAAAGTATTCTGCAGTCAAAATCCACAACAACAATTCTATCACCCGGCAGATACACGAGTAAAAGCAACAAAAAGGGAGGGGGGGGATAGCATTGTGGGGTAAAACATCTTCTATTTTCTGCTGGCTTAACTCCCCGAGGAAGTGTGGGACTCCGGACTATATTTTTCAGGCCGTCTTTCTTAGTCAAGTTTTGTTCCCGCCGGAGCCCGTCTCTCTCCAGATACAAGGATGCATGCTGGGTATGTTTGTGTTTCTGTAGCCCACTGAACGCTGACCTGAATTACAGGATTTTTTTTAACGAGCTAGCAAGTTTGATCTTCTGCATGCTTGTAGACGGCGAAAAGAATAAAGGCACTGGCGGGTCTGGTCTTGATCATGAGCGAAATGCTCTAGCCACTAGGCTATCCCGCACCCCATCCTGTCATAATATTGTGTTAAAATATTGTGACTCAATCATTGCAACTCAACTAAAGCTGATCAGTTATGATTGTGTTTGTTGATCCTGTTTTTGTATAGACCTTCACCTTCACACCCCTCGCCTATCCCGTAGTCTAGATGGCGCACCGCTGAAGATTTTGCTACCAGCTTCCTCCACTCCTCACGGTTTTTGGTTGGGTTGGTTTTTTTTTAGCTTTCCATTGTATATCCTTCCACACAAGCCCAGCCCACTCTCTGATGTTGTCTTCCCATTGTTTTCTCTATCTGCTTTTTCGTCTATCCCCTGGTACTGTTCCCTGTGTGACAGTCTTGGCCAGTCCAGACGTTCGCGAGACGTGCCCGTACCACTTCAGTTTGCGGGTTTTTTTCACTGAAGTCAGGAACTCTTCATATAGCCTTTCGTCGTTTCCAGTTATGCTTTTTTTACTTCTCGTTAGCTCTGTGATCTCTGTATGAGATACCAAGAAGTTTGCGAAAGGATCTCATCTCCATGAGTAGTTCTCATAGCTCCATATCCTGCAGTATCGTTCTTTCTTTATAGTAAGCCCCTATTACTGCAGGCATATACGGGGATTCAGCAGAATATTATTGAACTAGAGCCGCTTAGTTCAGCATACAAACTAGCAGCTCTGCAGCATAGAAATACAGAATCAGAAGCAGTATACAGAAGGCAATCAAAAAAGGCAACAGACAAGAAGAATGCAAAGAGAAGAAGTGGAAGAAACATAGGCAAGGCAGGCAGGCAAGATAGGGCAAACACTGCAAAGCAAGGCAGGGAAGCAGAAGGGTAAGGGCAGGGCAGGCAGGGCAAATAGGGCAATCACACAACTTCGCAAAGCAAGCACGCAAGCAGGAGGGAAGGCAGGCAAGCAGATTAAGCAAGCTAAGGCAAAGCAAGGCAAGGCAAGGAACGACACAGCACAGCACAGCACAGCACGGTGTGGCTCACCACAGCACCATCTGAAAATAAAAATTTGACTAGCAAGGCAAGGCAAAGCAAAGCAAGGCAAGGCAAGGCAAGGCAAGGCAAGGCATGGCACAGCACAGCACGGTACGGCACAACACAGCAAGGCAAGCTTAGGCAAGGCAATGCAAGGTAAAGCGAGGCAAGGCACGGTAAAGCAAGGCAAGGCACTCTTAAACGAAATGCTTTATTTTGTGTATAACAGAAGACCATTAACATGCTTGTTTTCATCCAGTCCCCACCTTAGTAAGACAAGAGAGAGAGAGAGAGAGAGAGAGAGAGAGAGAGAGAGAGAGAGAGAGAGAGAGAGAGAGTGAGAGTGAGAGTGAAGAGAGAGAGAGAAAGGGAAGAAGAGAGAAGAGAACGAAGAGAGACAGAGAGAGAGAAGAGAGAGAAAGGGACAGAGAGAGAGAGAGAGAGAGAGAGGAGGGGGGACAGACAGAGACAGAGACAGACAGACGGACATAAAGAGTGATAAATAGTGCGTGCTGGATTAATGTCCGTTTCAAAAGCAATATGAAAAGCATTAAGCACGCATGTATGTGAGTATGTATGTATGTATGTATGTATGTATGTATGTATGTGTATGTATGCATGAATCTATATACATGTGCCTATAATTATATGATAAACTAGACTAGACTAGACTATGATTTATATGATATGATATTTGTATATGATACAATATAACATGATATAATATGATATTATGTAAAAACTATATAATTTGATATAATCTACTTTGATGGAATTAGAAATGAAAAAAATTAATATGATATAACAGGATAGACTAGAATAGAACAAAATAGAATTTATAATAATTAGTGTAATATTATAATGATACATAATAATGGTCTATAACAATATGGATGATAGATACCTAATATTATTGTTATAATAATAAGCATAATTATCATTATTATTATTACTATTAACATCAGAATTATTATTATTATTATTAACACACACAAAACATCATCCTGGTTATTCTCATTTTCCACGATTCATACGACACAGGAAACGCTCCGTTGACGGCGAGAAGGAATGGGCATTCCGTGTGTCGAATAAACCATGTAGGCCTCTGTATGGCTTGACCATCTTTGGGCTAATACCCTTGGCTAGTGAGTAGCGACCGTTGGCCAGTCACCTTTGGCCAGTCACCTTTGGCCAGTCACCTTTGACTCGTGAACCCATGTGCCCTGGACTGGAGATGGCTGCCAAGATTAGGCCAGTGTTGAGGACCTTGCAAAGCCAACGACACACAAGCAATGGCCAAATCTTGGCGCGTGTCCCGTCTCGGTCGATCACTGCCGTGTCCAACTGTGGCTGTAATGGAGTCTCTGGAATGTTCAGACGTAAGGGAAGGGTTGGGGGGGGGGGGGGGGTTGGAAAGGGGTATGTTGCCTCCTGTCACTTCCCTTCGTGGAAGGGATGAAGGAAGTTTATATTTTTCGAACAGTGTGCACAGAATTTTGACTATGAACGGTATTTGAAATTTTTGAAGACATGAACAGAATTTGGACTATATCAACAGAATGTTGACTGCATGAACAGAATTTGTGACTATATGAACATGAACAGAATGTTGACTGTATGAAAATATTTTTGGGGACAGAATGACCAGAATTTTGACTGAATGAACAGACTGTATATAAACAGAATTTTGGCTGCATGCACAGAATTTTGACTGCATGAACAAAATTGTGACTGTGTGCACAGAATTTTGGCTGTATGGACAGAATTTGAGCTGTATGATCAGAATCTGGGCTTTATGACCAGAGATTGAGCTGTATGATCAGAATCTGAGCTGTGTGAACAGAATTTGGGCTGTATGAATATAATTTTTTTTACTGTATGCACAGAATATTGACTGAAGGAACAGAATTTTAAAGTATGAACAGAATTTTGACTGTATGAACACAACTTTTTTGTGTGTGTGCTTTCTTTTCTTTTGTTCCTCGGCTAGAGCTCCGAGGTTCACCAATGGTGAGATTTTGCGGTCGCGACCGTTTTTTGTCCACCATGAAGGTAGCAGCATTCCGACTTTGGGGATGAACCGGTTTCATTTTTCATGTCCATTACAGCTGTTCTTAAAGAAAGAGCGTGGTGACCAGTCACTCAACTACAAGGTCTGTTTGCAACGGATGAATACCTAGGAGCTTCTTCCTCCATGCTCTGCAGTTGTTGACGATAACCCTCATGGACATTCAGCTTGTGGTGTCATGCTACATTACATGGAAGTTTTTAGATAATCATGTGGCAGTTTTTGAGGGCAGTGAATTGAAGGGAAACTGACGTCCAGACAGAAGCAAACCATTCTCTGATGTAAGCCCCGTGTGGGGGGGGGGGGGGGATGCCGGGGGTCTGTCAGTGTGAATAGCATCTGGACACTCTGTGCTAGGAATTCCCTCTTTTCTGTCCCTCTCTGTTTTCTGACTTGTTCTTTTTCTTCCTGTCACCTCCTGATGACACCGCACTGAATTGGCTGTTTCAAACATTGGTTATCCAGCTCCAAATTGCCGCTGTCTATCCCAATTTATTCACAATCCCGGTTTATTCACAATTCCAATTTATTCACAATCCCGCTTTATTCACAATCCCAATTATTCCAATTATTCAAAACCCCAATGTATTCACAATCCCAGTTTATTTTCAACCAGCAGACGACAAACAGCATACCGTGTCAACTTTTAAGCACCAGTGCAGCGATGAAGTTCTTGTGACATCTTGACTCCAAAGTAAAACGGCTTCCAGAGTGCTTTCAGATCGGTAACCACCAATACCAGCTGCTAACTAGTCAATAGAAATATATTTTTAAAAAAAGGCCACGGTGTTCCCATAAGTTAGGCGGTCGTTGGGGGAGTGAGGCATCATAGACCTCAGCTTCTCTAAGGGGCTCAGCTCCTTTTCCTGGCTGCTTTACCTTCCCTGTCCCTAAAGTGGGCAGGTATCAATTCACAGCTGGGTGAATTAGGGGGGGGGGGGGAGGGTGACTGTACAGAAGCCAAGGCGTAGGAACGGTCACCCATCCAAGAAGTAACCACGCTTAACGCTGTTGAACCTGAGCTTGGGGAGAGCCAGTGCTCTGACCGCTGACCTATCCCGTCCCCAAAGGCTAGACAATAATCACTGACCAAAGGAAAAGCCCTATCAGCACTAACCAAAAAAAAAAGTTGCTTTAACGTTTGCCTTTGCAAAGATAAAAAGTCGGGTTTAAGTCCTTCTTTAAAACTTATGTAGATCGAAATACACTCTTTCTGAATACTCAGGCCCTGAATGTTTTAAGGGGAGATCAGCTAACGCCCTTACCCCCCCCCCCCCCTCCCAAAAAAAAGGGTATTAGGGAGGGGGAAGGGGAGAAAGTGGTTAAAAAGTTGAGCTTGCAATCTGAGGTAAGAGGTGCGGCAGGCCACCGAGACCCTGGTTCAAACCGAAAGTGCCAAAATTGTCCAGTTCCAGGAGTGTTGCATAACATAATTGTTTACCACGTCTCCCAGGGGACACAGAGTCATTGTTTCCCACGCGAATATTGTTCACAATGGTCCTAAGTATATGTATGCAAACTGGCTTCTCGTCACTCTCTAAGACACCTAGAAAAATCTTAGCAGCTCTGCTATAAGGCTTCAATGCCTAAAACACTTTCTGTTCCAGTCACAGGAAGAGTATCTGCCAGATTCCAGTGCATCAGTCTGATGTTTACAGAGAGGTGAGAATTGTATGCCTTTTACCAAAACACAATCGTGCACGATCGCGCGCACACACACACACACTTACACACCTATACACACATCATGTCTGCATGCATGTATGCACGTGTGCATGCACACACACACACACACTCTCTCTCTCTCAATCTCTCTTCTCCCTATCTCTCTCCCTTACTATCTCTCCCTCTCTCTCTCGCACACACACACACACTATACCCGCCCCCCCCCCCCCACACACACATACCCCCCCCCCCCCACACACACTAACCACTCAAATACACACACAACACACACACAACACACACTAACCACCCAAACACACACCACACACTAACCACCCAAACACACACACACACACACATACTAACCCCCCAAACACACATACACACACTAACCACCCAAACACACACACACTAACCACCCAAACACACGCACGCACTAACCACCCAAACACACACACACACACTAACCACCTAAACACACACACGCACTAACCACCCAAACCACACACACTAACCACCCAAATAAACACACACACACACTAACCACCCAAAACACACACACACACACACACACACTAACACCCAAACACACACACACACACACACACACACACCACACACACACAACACCACACACACACCACACACTAACCCACCCACCCGCACACAGTCTACACCAAGAAGACTGTGCGGACTGCTATCTTCATGTTCTCAGCACTTCCCTGCTGCAAGACAGTAAAAGCACGTCATGGGATACTCTGCACTATACTCCGAACACGAAAGAAGGTCTACCTGTTCAACTGACACCTTCCACGTGTGGAACACGATCCGAGGCAAAATCCTAGGGCATCCAATAACAGACTGACTGAATACCAATCAATAACAGCTGTGGGCCGATGTGCAAGTTACACCCTGCATGCATCTCTACTTACGCTGCACCAGTGCTGTCTTCACGGCAAAGTTAAGTCTTGAAACTTAACGTCTGAAGTTTCACTTTGTGTACAAGAATGGTGAAGATAAGGAAGAAAAGAGAGACAATGAATAATAATAATAGGAGGGGGGGAGTGAATACTTGATAGGGGTATTGTGGTGGAAGGGTGAAGAAAGGAGTAAAATCAATAACCACTCTGTAGCACACAATTTGTGTATAACTCAGTCTGACAGTAGTCTGAGGAGAGAAAAAAAACAGAAAAAAGAAAATTCCACAGGTGGCGTGGTTGGTTACCGAGAGAAAGGGGAGATAAAAAAACACACACACACAAAAACCAACAACAACAGAGCAACCAAATCACCCTCAACAAGCGAGGCCAGACAATACAGTAAAGCACCTGTAAATAAAAGATGCCAGAATATGAATAATAAGCACAACTACAATCAACACAGTTCCTGGAAAATATTATTTTACAAGAAAATTTAAAAAAAGAAGGAACAAATAAAAAAGAAAAGAAAAGAGGAAAGAAAGTGATGAGCACAATCAGCACAGTTCCAGAAAGCTTGGTCCTGGTACAGGAGATTGACACTGGTTCGTCCTGTCACTGTTTGCTTCACACTGCAGCACTGGGTGGGCGTGTCTCGAGCACAGAATAGAGATATATGATATAAAATTAAACTGTCACTGTCAGACAGAGACAGAGAGAGACAGAGCAGAGAGACAGAGAGAGAGAGAGAGAGAGAGAGAGGAGAGAGAGAGAGAGTGGAGAGGAGAGAGAGATGAGAGAGAGAGAGAGAGAAGAGAGAGAGAGAGAAGGAGAGAGAGGAGAGCGTGTGTTGTGTATGTGTATTTTTCTTTTCATTTATTTTTATTGGTTTAATTTTATTCTTCTATTTTGAGGATAGTGGGATAAACACTCATGTGGAGTTGTTGGTTGTTTTTTTTAACATCAATCTCCGTGTGTATGCAGTTTTGTCAATTCTGTCATCCATTCTCACTGAACACAATTACCTACACTTCTGAAAAGTGTGTGTGTGTGTGTGTTTGTTGGTGTTACATTGTAGTAACAAATAACAGAATATGGTTAACATTAACAGACCAAGAATAAAAACGTGAATTAAAAATTTAAACACTTTGACATGTGGCATCAAACAGATTCCTTGTCGCTGACTAGATCAAGACGTTAAACTGCGCCAACCCGATCAAAAAAGTGGCTTTAAATCATTTTTAAACTGCTAGGCACATCCTTTTCTCTCAACACACGTGAAAACACAACCCAAAATAATGGCGATTCAAAGATATGACATAAATAAAAACCCAGTCGAGACCATTAAGGTAAAATCAGCACTCCCACTCCCCGAGAAAATCTGTGGTATTATCCAATTCGCACGCTCGTAAAAGGCAATAGAAATTGTCAGATTCCGGATCATTTGTCTGTAAGTTTGCAATCTGTCCACTGGCATCCCGCCTGGTGAATATAGGGTAAATTTATTTTTTAATGCAGGAAGTTTCCAGATCGGTGGAGTTCTTGTCTTCGTTCAGCCTGTCTACTTTAGGACAATAACCATTTTATGACTACTATAGGAGAATTGATGATGTGTATTGGGTGGGTAGGGTGTTGGGTAGGTAAGATGAAAAGTTTGAGAAGAGAAGACAGATAATGACTTAGTATATAAGAGTGGGGCATAACACACAATATCTACATATAAAATAATATTAAGTATATACAAAGGACAGAGATGCTACAGGATACGAGGAACACATCTTCTAGTTATGACATAACATGTTTTTTATTGGTGATTTACATCAAGTGTAATAGAGTATAAATAAATTGTAGTACACCTAGATGTTGTGCACACAGACTATAGATACGGAATGAACATTACATATTTCATCACTATTTATTCAAAGGTCAATCTGAGTTTTTTATCGAGGTTTACTGACACAAGCAGATGCAATATTATATATAAAAACGAGTATTTATATCACATTTTTAGGGACTTTCAGGGTTGTGTGGTTTCTCTCTGTGTGATGAGTTTGACACACACTCATGTGTGTGTAGTGATGACTTGTTTTCTTTTCAATGAGTGGGTGACACACTCTCAAGGGCTAATTAAACATACACATAAGTACTGATAACACAGGGTGTTATATTGTATAGAGAGAGGCCGACAATTCATTTATATAGAACACGATCGTTCATGATTAGGATTAGTAGAGAGGTGATGATTGACGGACACACACTCTTATGGAACATTTGTTGATATACCAACACAGTACATATATTATAATTGTATTAATGACAACTGTTTATTTATCTACGTGTATATCAATATATACTGCTATACATCAATCTCAAAGAGTGGAGGTACTGAGAGTGGTGTATTTAGGATAGGTAACAACTGTGAAATACTTCTAACTTTTTATATGCTATAACACATACTGATGATGTTATGGGTGCGTTATGCGACTCTATAGAACAGGCGTGAGGGTGTGTAGGTTTAGTATCTATAGTCTGTACAAATCTAGATACACTAAGAGAAGAGATCACGATCTTGGAACTCATATATTGTTGGGAATAGTATCTTAGATACAGATCGTTCATGATAAGTTTATTATTGAGTGTTAGTAGAGAGTGAGTACAGTGAGACAAAGAGAACCTGGATATATGTATTTATTATAGGTATATATATATATATATATATATACAGGTACAAATAACACAGACTACGAATAAATTTATATATATGAACGTATTGTGTTGATGTCAGTCAGCGGGGGTATTAATTGAGGGGGGTATGGTGTGGGGAATGGGAAGAATGTTGGAAGAGGGAGGGGGGACAATTCAGATCGTCTCTAATATAACGACAAGAGAGAGTGAGTTGTTATTTATTGTCTACAGGGTACAATAAGTAAGATATCTAATCACTCGGTAGCTCTCGTAGTCGTGATCGAGAATCACTCTTTATACATTTCTACATATAGAACAATATATATATTCGTAAAAACAGAGGAGAAAAGATGAAGCATACAAGTGGCTCATTTTGAGGGATATTGTACTTGATTAGTGAGCTGACACACACACACACGATGAATTTATATTTGAAACATATATTTAGAGGGTGTTTTTGGGGTCTTTCGTTCTCAAACCTTAACAAGAGCAGAAATATGGACAGCCATTACAAAGACAGAGGATCTGGGAGTTGAGTGTGTTAATAGCGAGGGGGGGGACAAGGCGACACGGGCTCAAGCAAATCGAATCACGAATTGTTGGAGATGTTTTGGCAAAACTTATTTCAGCTAGTGTGGTGAGTAATAGGTATTGTGTGTGAGGGGTTGTTTTCTTTATGAGTTGTGTAGTACGAGAGTTGGTGAGTTGTGTACACAGAGATGTATCATATAGGGATGTATGGTGTGTCAGTGAGAGTGGGGTGTTGGGTTCAAGGGGGAGTATTGTGTTGTAATGAAGGTATGGTGTATTTTTTACATAGTAGTTGGCATAACAGTGAGTGATGTGAGTGGGGGGTTGCGGGAGGTCACACAGGCACCGATGAGTGACGCTAGAGAAGGGGTGTATGAGTTTGACAGGTTGTTAGTTGTAAGTGATGTGAGATACATACAATGGGAGTTGCTAGACACAGGTAATAGTATTGAAGGTGTTTTTTGGGAATGGATATGGATCAAAATAACGTACATTAATATAGTGAGGAGGCGACTATGGGGGGGGGGGGGGGGGGGTGGGGGGATAGTGGATATAATTTAAAAAACTATCTCTGTTATCTTTCTCTATAGGATACATGTTAATAATAAGAGAGAGAAGAGAATATTTTCAGAATTTCTTTGTCATAAATATAGTAATTCATGTGGCTAATCTATGAATTTATGAGGTTAAATATTTATCTAGAGGGGGTGTAGTCTGGTTACGACCTATTAATTTATTGTGGGGGGTTGGGGGGGGGGGAAAGAGTGGATATACATGAGGACGCATCCACAACACTATAAAAAGAGACTAAATATAATATAAATTTAATTGGAGTAGATAATATTTGGGGGGGGGGATTGGGGGGGGGGGGGGTGTTGTAGTTTTGTTATTGATTTTGTGTAAGTAGTTATTATTTTTGTGGTTTTATTTTTTATGGGGGGGGGAGGTAGGTGTGTGTTTTTGTTTGTTGTTTTTTATTTGGATATTTTATATTTGTTATGTTATGAATTTTTGGGGGGGGGTTGATTTGATTAGTTGGTGGGGGGGGGGGGGGTTTGGGGGGTGGGTTGGTTATTTGGTTTTGGGGATGGGGGGGGGGGGGGGGGTGGGGGGGATGGGGGTTGGTGGGGGTGGTGATGGGGAGGTTGTGTGGGTATGTAGTGGTGGTTGATAGTGGGTGTGGTGTGTGGAGGGAAGAAAATTGGAGTGGAGGTGACACCTAGAGAAGTGAGGTATAGGTTATTGAATAGATCCCCCTACGACCTTATAGGGTAATTGGAACACCTTTCATTTTTTTTTTAAACCTACCTCTCATAAACAATTACTCCAAAAATTATCCCTGTGTGTGTGTGTGCCTTGACGGCGTCTCGTGCGTGCGTGCGTGTATGTGTGTATGTTGTGGTGAGAGAGAGAGAGAGAGAGAGAGTGAGAGAGGAGAGAGGAGATGGGTGGTGTGAGTATTGTGTTTATTTTTTATTTTAATTATTTTATTCTTTATTTCGAGGAAATGGAATTAACAACTCAAGGGTGCTTTTTCCTTTTCTTTCCTCCATCCCCGTGTGTATGCAGTTTTGTAAATTTTGTCATCCGTTCCCACCGGCACACAATGGCCTACCTCATTACCGAAAAGCGGAACGGGTTTTAATGTGTGCGCAAGATGTTCAGCGTGCGTTCGCACACTGGGACCACCCTACCGCCACGGGTTATAATAGTCTCATGCCCAAAGGCCTTTTGGGGAGAGTGGAGTCGGCACTGAATGTTAACTCTCCGAGAAAAAGTCCTCTTTAACGAGATTACGAACCCGGGTCAGCAGATCACGACGAAAACAACACTACTCTAAACTCTACACTAACCTACCAGGGCAAAGTCCCGTCATCCCCGCGTGCGTGCTGCGGGCGGCGGGCGTGCGTGCGTGCGTGCGTGCGTGCTGCGTGTGTGTTTGTGTGTGTGTGTGTGTATGTGTGGTGTGCGTGTGTGTGTGGAGTTGCGTGCGGCGTACGTGGTGCCAAATGGTGAAGCTTGTATAGGCATGTATGGAATGTTTCCACAGAAGATAAAATCCGGTTTGATATTTGTATGATGGCTGTAAGCACTGTAACGACAAAGATTCAAGCATGTATACACATACATACACGATAGAATAACCCTCCAACAAAAGTAAATTAACAGCAACAACAACGACGAGATGTTTCATCTGAATCGGGACACATGCACACACACACAACTCAGCAACCACACAACCCATGCACACACACATGCAACACCACAAACATGCACCAGAGACACACACAATTCCCTTCATGTATCACTATATTAGGTTTAAGGTACGGTTAAACTGAAAACTACATACTACTACGTCACAACTACTACTACTACTACTACTACTATACACTACTACTACTACTTCCTAAATCTACACAACACACACACAGAGGAAATAACTGAAAATATGTTCTTTCGGCCAGAAGGGGCCCATAAGCCGGAGCTTATCCCGTTTCTGTAGCGTTAAGCGAAAACGATGGATTATTCAACCACCCCTGTGACAGGACGCTATCTGTCGCCAGATACTTCCCCAGCCAAGCTGGTACCCCCACTTGTCCCCTGAGTGGAAGTGAGGAAAATAGGAAGTAAAAGTGTCTATCCCAAGGGACACAACACCGCTCGAGCCGAGCGGGAAAAGCGGGCGGGAGCAAAGAGTTAGGATTCTTCAATGTACTGGCAATCCATCTAGAGGAAGCAGCCCAATGTTTCCTGCTGAGACTATCAGTTGCCGACTGTAGATGACTGGGTTAACGACTCTGCCTTAGAATACATACATTACAACACACACCAATACCCAACACACACATACACACATTCATTCATTCATGACACACACATACAATACCCCTACATACGCACACACATACACACGATACAACAGCACACATACACATCACATAGGGGCACACATACATACACACGACATACACACAACATACACCCACACACACACACACATACACACATACATACACCCACACATACACACACACACACATCCATACACACACACATACACACACATACACACACACACCCACAACACACACAACCACATCCATACACACAGGCGTGCAGAGGCAAACATACATACCATAATAGATAATAAATATATGTACTTTATATAGCGGCTGCCTGCATGCATACATACATACATACATAAATACCTACATACCATTAACCTACAAACATACATACATACAAGCCCATGCGATGCATTAAAAAAGCACATAAGGTGCTTATTGCCATTATCTCGATATTATATTTAGTATGTTTATTTAAATCAGAAAAAATTTTTTTAAAACTGGGGGGGACTCATAGGTACAGACGTATATATATATCAATATATAACTTAAATAAATAAATATAAAATATATAATATATATATAGTATAAATATAAAACATGCTAAAGGAGGACAAAGGTTTCCTTCCCTAGAACAAAACATGCATGATAGTTTATGTGACCGGTGTGCATTAGATTTATTGAGATAACCTATACACGTATCATAATTCACAGCAAGAAGAAATATAACCAGGGCGGACACACACACAGGCACACACACACACACACACACACCCAACACACACACACCACACACACAAACAACCCACACGCACACACAGAACCACACACACGCACCCACACACACCCACACCAAACACTCTCTCATCATCTCTCTCCTTCCTCTCTCCCTCCATCCCAATCCTCTCACTTCTCTCTCTCTCTCTGCGACGTGATTTATAGTCTGTTTTCAATGACAAAGAATCACGAATGTACTATCATAACAATTCAAAACACACATCCCGCACATACAAACACACACATACACACACGACACTAACAACACACACATCACGCATGCACTCACGCAAGCACGCACGGCACAACCACCCATCACACACACACACACGCACGCACGCACAGAACACACACACACTACAGACACACACACCCAAAGACGATGCAAAGACAACACACACACAACACACAACACAGGGTGGAAGTCAGTTTACATGACCGGAATCATGCCCAATCATCAACATTAGAAACAAACACCTTTATTCTCAATTTACGTTTTGATGATTGTCCTTGATTTTCAAACTTCACTCTTGATGGAAAAGGCCTCCAGGGATTTCGGTGAGTTTGAATTAACTGACAAAATCCCAAAACAAAAATATCCAACGCTCCTTGATTGAACATAATCCAGCCTTATAAGTTCTGACAATTTGATGCGGTTTTTTTCTAACGGTGTTTGTTCTTTCATTATTTCATCCATCCACCAATTCATGTACTGATATGCCTCCTCCTTTGAGGTGTGAGGGTGCCGGGGGCTTGTTCAGTATAACATATCCCGCCACGCCTCTAGAAAATTCTGTGCTTTGAAAATTCCTTCTTTTCTATCCTTTCGATTTTCTTTTATCTTCCTGTCACCCCCTATCCATGTCTATTTTTTTTTCTGCCCCTTGTTTCATCTCCTGCCTATTTTTTTTTTTTTCCCCCACATATCTTTAACAAAATAACCAACATAGAACACCACATTATCATACAATGGTGATACATCTGTTGCCCGCAAGAAGTAAATTTTTTTTTAAGAAAAAGACTTGATCATGGTGCGTCGACTCTTACTCTTCCTACTAACATATAAGACTGTTAATATTTTTGTCCACCTGGGTCCCTGAACTGTATACAATTAACTCACGCATCCTGCTGGTTTCCTGCTGTACTTGGACACGACACCAAGGGGGTACAAACAATGGGTACACCAACACCACCACTTTGCTGATCCGTTATAAGATCACATGACTTCTGTCCAGGCATCACAGTACCGCGTCATAAACCATCACGAACATAAAAACACTTTTCTGCAGTGAAAGAACGATGTACCCAATTGTAGGAACAAATGAGATAGAGGCCTACAGCCCACCATGAGTTTAGTCAGGGGGATGATGTGGAAAGACCTCACTTCTTTCTGTAAACTGCACGTGAAGGCACACAAGGTCATGTATGCGCAAGTTCTTCTCCAAATGCTAGCATATTGGTGCAATCCAAGGGCGCTGGAGCACTTGGTATATGAACAATGATGCTTTTTTCGGTCCTGTTTCGGTTTATGGCAAATTTGTGTTTTGGGAATGCAACACCACAGTCTTCCTGAAGTGTTCGATGTACCTCAAGGAGAAGGCCTTTTGTGTAAGCTTATAGAAAACCATCAACATCCCCTCGTGAAATAACGTGTCCAATTCGAACAATAACGTCTCCCTCCCCAAATAATTTATTGTAAAACACACAAGAGAGTATTCTGGATACATATCAACACCCATATTTTATTCTTGGAAGGATGGGGCGTTGGGGCTGGCGTTAGTGGCGATTCCATGCGTGACATGGAAAGTGTCATCCACGCAGGTCACGATGGTCAGCAATTAAGTTCAAACAGAGGGATGATGTTTCCTGGTTCTTTCTCTGCTTAGGTACCCAACCCACAGGCAACACCGGATCAGTAAACAATCACAATTTTCAAAACCGATATGAAACAAACTTCATCGTAAACAATACTTGCGTGGACTGGGTCTTGTTAGCTGAAGTTGAGTGAGTTATGCATCATAATTAAGATTTATTTTCGACTCTGGAATTCAACGCTTATGACCAACCCTGTATCTAAAAATACATGTCTCAGCCATCGCTACACTGTAACCAACACATAAAACTAGCCCAACGTTTGATCAACAGCTCTGTAAAAAACTATCTTATTTTCCAGGACGCACACGTGGACTGTAATCTGACGACAGAAAGTGAAGGATGGACGGACGAAACAGAAACAAAGGAGCCTTCAGGCAGTCCACACTGCCGGAGGGTCTGGTGCATCACGAAACAAGATGGTTTTCAGCTGGTCTTCCCAAAGACATACTTTAAAATCTAAATTTTGTTCACTTCCACAATGTCAGAAATTAGGCATGCAGACATGGTGCAACAATAAAACAAGAAAGGAACAATTCTGATTTGTTGTATAAGTTCCAAAAACCAATTAGATTTTAAAGTCAATGTTGGCGCCACCAAAGGTTGTTCAGTCCTGGAGATCCCGTTTCTCTAGACTAACAGTAAATATCCGTAAATGTTATGACACCACACTAATCAACAATATAATCACTTTCATAATGAATCCTCCACACAAACCAACACGGGACTTTTCTTTTTTCCTAATTTCATCCTAATTTCTTTTCTTCCAATAGGTTTTTCAAAAAGCAATATATGCAATGCATTGTGGTTTTGTGAGGTTAAAAAAGACCAAAGGGAAGATATTGCCCCCACTGATTTCTGTCGACTCATTTACAATTGCCTACTCCTCACAACATACACAACACACGCCCCGACCCGTCTCTTTTGTCTGCCAAGACAGGCCACAGTCATGCACCTGTATCCTGTCATGTGGAAGCTGACTGAGCATTAAGGCATCAGGTTTACAAAGACAAGTGCAATGGTAAAGTAAACTGTTGCTGAAGATCAGGGATACTTGATGTCATGGCAGGTGGAGGAACAGCCAAATTCCTGATGTCAGATTCAGTTGTGATAATGAGAAATCTCAAAATTGCACTATACGTCTTACTTTGGGACTTCAGAGAGACTGTTTAGATGGAAGTGACCGAGTCAATCTGAATTTCCTGGTGAACAACCTGTGACTCTGGGTTTTAACTTTAAACTGCTCTAACATTCCATGTTCTACCTTGGAAGTTCACTTGCAATGATATCCTGAATCGGTGTGGAATATCATGATAACAAGCCTGTTCTTGTGACGTTCCGTTACCATGGCTGTTTTCCTTCCAATATAGTGACAAGTATTTATATAAAATCTGGATGGAACTGGCTACTTTATCACCACAGCATGTATTCAGCTGACCAAGGTCCTTGAGTCCTGACATTCATTATCAGTTGCAAAGCAAGTATCCCCCTGTACTGTCCCGGCCTGTGACACGAACGGTGTTAACGGATTTTTCTTCTGACTGGTATAATTGAGAAGACGAGCAGAAAGGCTGTTACACATTGATGTGTCCTGGTTTCTTTCTACCGATGTCGGTCTTCCCCAGAGTGTGTGCTTGAAGATCATCTGTGTGTGATGGGCTGGGGTCAGTGTCACCAGCGAGCTTATGAACTGATGTTTACTATCACCTCGTCCCCCCTAGAGAGTGTGTCAGTTGTTGGGCTTATGTTTTTCCCAATGTAGTTCACAATTTTCCTCTGAACTGTTATCCCCAACAGCGTTAAACTTGATGCAACAGGCTCAAACATGTCACTGGGCTGATTTCGTATCAAAACAGTTACCCTTCTTCACTTGAAAAAACCCCAGGTTGCCTTTAAAAATATTTCTAACAGCAAGCTTATTAATCTAAGATAACCTTAGATCTTGCGCAAACAAGATAAACAGAATCAATGTATCTGTCCTATCTTGTGGCTAGCCGTCATTTAAAAACTCTTTGGTTAGTTAACAACCCTCTCAGCGAGGTTAAAGAGTGATATTATTTAAATCACATTCACTATGAAGACAAGAGACAAATGCAGTAGCCAGGACTTACCTTAAATATTACAATTAAATTAGCATGTAGTCTCTACATCTTTACCCCCCAAGGGAAAGTTATATGAATGTTTCATATTGTGCTATTGAAGTAAATGTGAGAAGGGGGGAGGATTAAATAAGTCAAGCCACCCATCACAAAACGACCACATGGGACAGTCAGGAAATTCCAATCACCATCTTTCCCTTGGGATTTGAATGTTGACTTAGAGATCAATTATAACACATTGAGTCCCACTAACCAGTCAAACTTTGAAGGCAAGAATGTTTACTCCCAAACAATTTAAACCCGATAAAAAGTGGGTCACGCCGGCAGGTCGTTCTCTCACCTTTCAAGTGCTATGTTGCAGACCCAAGTGAGCTTACAGGGGTTACTTTATTATTTTGGGGTCATAAGCTCATTCCCATTCTAGGGAATTCACTTTGGCTATGTGGTTTCTCTCCGCAGGTCCAACGAAATTGTTTGGAATAAGTTTTGTTAAAACAATTAGCCATTTTGCAGTGTTGCTAGCTTTGTAGGGAACTAACTCACGTCAGCATCTTTGTGTCAGCAAATCACATATTCCATGAAGACTACTCCATGTTGAAAAAGCCTGGACCAACAGCATCCATTTGCAAGTGGCTGGGTTTTTTCTTCTTTCTTTTCCCCTTTTTTCCTTGCTGAGGTGTGGTGTCCTGTGTTGATCATCTGGTTCATCCTCATCGATGTATCACGTCACGTCAACCGTCTTCTTATTCCTGCCATTCATGGAGATTCAGCAAGTGTTTTAACACCATATCTAGTGTTGTCATTTGGGATATGGATTGTTGATGGCAAACATATTCACTTTCTTGCCTTGATTAGGCTCACTGGGCCTGCAGGGTCAGGTCCTGGTCTGAGGTCGTTCCAGTGCTTTGTTTGACAGGTGAATCCTTCTGGACAGCACTTCAGATTGTTTACATCACTGAAATAGGTCCAACTGTAATACTGCTGGATGTAGATGATGGTAGCGTGGCCAGGGCTGCTAATCTACAGGAAGACGAAACTCCCAAGTAACAGAATAACCAAATCCTGCACAGAAATCATTGATTCCTGCAGTGTTCGTGGTGAGAAAAACCTGCTGTGACAGAGGCCTGCTTGCTAGGATTGCACTTCTCTGCTGCCCTGATACCGTTCACATGGAATGCCGATTTTTTGACCAGGTCCCTGACACCAATGGTGGTGATGTCTTTTAACAAAACGTAGAACTCTGCTCCTATTACATCATCCACTTCTTTACCAGTTTGAGCGGCAAGACGCCACAGTGGCAACATCAGGCAGCTATAAAGTACAAAAGATTGAAAGTAGTTATTAAGTAAACGACTTGCTAAGGGCAGGAAAACGTTATATAACACAGTAGATATCACTTATAAAAACTAGCGTCCCCCAACAAACAACCAACAAACCAACCCCCCCCGAGCCTGACCCCTGGGTGATGTTTTAGAATATATCATCACACAATAAATCCTCACCCCAGAAACTCCTCTTTTCTTTATTGTTTCAATAGATCCTCTCAAAATAAGTAAGCCATATCATCTATAACAATCTATCCTGGATTAGTCTGGCTGGCTGGCTGTCTGGCTGTCTCTCCTATCTTTCTATCTACCCAAGCCTTCAGCCAGACTGATGACCTGTCAGTCACTAGTTTGGATTTTGTAGGCAATCACATATTTCTCTCTCTCTCTCCGGGGTAGGGCCTTCTCTCATCCTCCCCCTCCTCCCACCCTCTCATCCTCTACACTCTCCATCATTCCATCTCGCCCCCTCTCCTCCTCGCCTTGGTCCTCTCCCCTCTCACTCTCCTCTCGTCTCCTTCCTCCTGCTCATTCCACTCCCTTCTCCCTCTCTCTCTCTCTCTCTCTCCCAATACTCCCCCCCCTCCTCTTCTCTCCATCTCTCATCCTCTCTCTCTCTCTCCTAAATCTCTCTATTCTTTCTCTCTCCCTCTCTTCATCGCATTACCCCACACCTGTTAATGCATAGTACCTGATCACCTGCTCATGTAACTTTTCAGGAGGACTGCTGCTTTACTAAGCCTCGAGCCCACACAATCAGACGTAGGAGCAAGCTTCATTTAATTAATTGGGAAAGGGGGAGGGGATTGGAACTTCCTTCCTTTTGCTTTCCCCCTGGTCAATGTTGCAAAATTATTCAATCCGGACTGGGTGGGCAAAGGTCTGCAGTCTGGCCTGAGTGACCCCGCAGAAATCCCCAAAATTTTTCAAGAGCACTTACTGGCATGGCCCGTCTGGAGTCTTAAAGTGTTGAAGGTAGGGTACACACTTTTATCAGGTATGGGAGAGGGTTATAGGGCCTGGTCTACAATGGCAACTGGTCAGTGTGGGATATTTTTCAAGTGGTGGAGAAGGGAGAGAGCTGCGATGCCAGTTTGTAGTCCTAAGAGAATGCAACTAAGCAGTCTCTGTCTAGGTCAAGAATGCCATCTTTTTGTTTTAATTATCTGGCCAATGCCTCAGTCACAGGTGCCCATGCTTTTCCCCCCGATTGGCTTTCTCCCGAACTGTTTCTTTCTCAGGATTGTTCTTCATGCCCGCTGTATGACAACTGGGGTGGTGGGCCTGGCTGTTCCAAGAATAACGCCTGCCTCAGGCAGGCGGTTTACCTTCTGGTGCGGTTTTATTTGTAAACAGTCATACAGGCAAACTTTTCGCTCACGACCAAGTGGACAATTGTGGCACTCACAGTGATTCCCAGGTGGAATGAGTTCTCTTCGGTCGAACTCACAGACAATGCAAGACAGCGCATCTGTTTGTCAGTCATACGAGCGAAATATTGCGCTGGGCTGGCGCTTTCTGGGTGGGGGGCGGAGGGGCGCTGGCCGTTTAATAAGCGCCTGACTAAGAAGATCATGCCCCTAGCTCATACTGAACATCGGCTAAGGAGAAAAATTGCTATATTATTCGCAAATGTCTTTCTGGAAAAAGGCAGGATAATGGACCAAGAAGGCAGAGAACATACAAAAAATGAAGCGTACAGGAAGAGCAGGAACAGGACCAGACCCCCACAGCAGGGTTAATGACAAGAGGGACTTACCCAAGCACATAGACCCAGATGGTAAGGGAATTTTAAATTACCTGACAAGCCCGCGCCCCCCCCTTCTCCCCCCTAGCATGCAAACCCAAGGGGAAAATTAGAATCCTATCAACTGAGGGGATGTGCAAACCTAAACAGTGGAACTAGCTACACGCCAAGGGACCTTTCCATCCACCATAGGTGCCCATGGCGCCATGAACTGATGCCTACTCTTATGTAGCAGTTAGCCATGGTTGGTGAACTTTCACCTGCCCAGGACCTGAAAACTCAAAACCTACCTGTCCCTCTTCTCACTCACGTTCTTTCAACATGGGACGTGAGCAAGAGGTAACACACGATTTAAGTCAACAGAGCGGGTTTATGATCCCCGTTTATGTAGTACAAATTTTACCCCCTATGCTTGTGACCTCGAGTGGTGTGTCCTGAGTGCTATTCAATCAGGAGGGGACGGTAACCAAGGTCCTGTGTGAAAACATGCACTCAGAGGGACGCACACCACAAATATGACACGAGGTTGTAGCGTCATGTGATGAGTTCACACCTGTTACGACCATGCAGACACCTGCTCTCTCTGTTCTAGCATCATCTCCCACTGCACAACATAGCATATCGTAACCACACAAGGAGAGCATCTCGAGACTATATCCTCTCATTGGGCATATCTCAAATCTACTGTAGCATTATATCATCTATCGCTGAATTGTCTTCTCACAATTTCGTCATTGCGTATGTTCATCATCTAGCACTCTATTTCTCTCTTTTACCGGCACGGTATTATCAATCAAAGAACTATTGTGATAAACTATCTTAATTGTCGAAGATACGAAATTGACATTAACGAAACGGTACACCTAACAACACGAACTATCCGCACCGAATACTAACTACAGGGATAAACGCTACATAGTGGATTTAGGATGAAATGTTTTATATTTAAATATAAAACTCTCTTTATGTGAGCGAGTGAGCGTATTTGTGGAGATAATCTCTCAGGCGATAGACTGTATTATTTTTTGGATGAGGGGTCTGTGGATTAGATGTATTTGTGCGAGATATAAGACAACACACTGGTGGATGAACTGACTGGGAGGGTGGTCTTTCACTGACTAGTAGGATGACTATGATATGAGATACGGATTTGTGTGGAATCACACGAAGATCACATGTGATATACGGTCCTCGTCGTCTAGGGTTAGTTGGTTCTAGAGTTTTATTAGGAGACTTGTTCAGTAGAGTTAGCTGTGTATATGTACAACACATTCTATTTGTTTGAATGTGATTTATGGTAGTGGGAACATTAGACCTAGGATATAGTTGTAATGAAGGCTTATGAACTGACTCTCAGCTGACCTAGAGGTCGAGCATGATAAGGGAAAATTGTATAACTCACATATGTGATGACCTCTTTGAATGTACATGACACACTATGTATAAGGTATCTGATACTATCAGCCTGACTTCAACTCTCAAGTAAGTAATACACGGAAGAGAGCGATAGTATGTGTTGACATTTAGATGTATGTGATGGATGGGAGTGGACAGTCTTAAGAGTGTATAGTGGGTGGGTAGACTGTCTGTGTGTGGGGGTGGTGATGGTGCGTGGGTTGTGAGGTGTTGGGTGCTAAATTGTTCCGATGAATGTCTTTTACGCGGTTTGAGCTGTTGAGTTACCTGGACATTTGTATGATAAAGACACATTTTGGATTTCCACAACTACACAAATAAAGGTTTAGATTATAGCATGGCACACATTAAGTAGAGTGTGTGTTATGTGTGTGTCTATGGGTTATGGTATGGATGTGTCTGTGTGGTGTGTGTGTGGGTGTGGGGGTGTGTGTGTGGCGTGTGGTGTGGGGTGTGTTGAGGTATAGGGGTGGGATATATCGCGTGATGTGGGGTGGTGCAGTGAAGAGGGACAAGAGCGGGTGGTAGGTGACGATGGATAGGTAGGTGTCAGTGTCACATAGAGTTAGGTGATCATTGTCGTGGGATGTCGCTGTGTTCAGTGTGTCAGAGTGATGATGTATATGTGTTAGTAGTGATGATGTGTGGTGTGCATGCGAGTGTGTGTAGATTAGTGTCATTAGTGTCGTAGTGAGTGTGGGTGGTGATCGATGGACGCGTGTGGGGGGGCTGCGAGTGTGTGGAGTGACTATATCTGTGTGATGAGTGACTGATGCGATGTGTATGTTGTGTATTTATGATTGATGTGATGACAGATGTTACGTAGTTGTGAGATAGATGCGTGATCTTATGCATGACTCCTGTGTGTGTGAGTGATATATGTGGTGGTATAATTCAGTCGTCGTCTCGTGTGGGGTTGTCGTGATGTGTGCTCTGTGGAGGAGAGTCTGTGGTGTGCGTCTGTCTGCGTGATGAGTGGTGCAGCAGTGGCTATTAGTATGGTCAGGCATAGAGATATCTGAGCGTATCAGACATGATGGAGAGTGAGTGAGTGTGTTCTCTGGGTCGCGTGTGGTGTTGTCTCTCGTTTAGAGAGTGTGAGTGAGTAGTTGTGTGTCTGTGAGTAGTCAGTGTGAGGAGGTGTGTCTGAGTGCTAGTTGTGTAGTATTGGTTCAGTTGTGGTGTGACGTGTGTGTAGTGTGTGTTTGGGGGGTGGGGGGGGGGGGGGGGATAGAGGATGAGTGTGTGTGGGTAGCTGCTGTGTTGATAGTATCAGACGATAGGGTGTCAGTTCATTATGATGGATGTGAATGAATAAGGTCAGCAGTATGTAGTCGTAGACGATGTCGTGCGTATGAGGTGTAGATGTATTCATCTGAGTGGGATAATCGTGTGTGAGTGAGTCCGGTGTTGATCGGTAGCGATGCTGGGTGATTTGTAGGAGGACTGTGTGTGTGTGGTATGCGTGGTAGTCAGTGAGGTGAGTATGAGTGTGACAGTCGTCCGAGTGTGTAGACTGTGATTTGTGACTGCTGTGCGGTGTGAGAGAGATACACTCTGATGTGTATGTCTAGTGGTGTATGACTCGATCTTAGTGATAGTTCTCGTTGTGTGCGACAGCTTTTGGTGTGTGGTGTTCTGTCTGTTGTGACTGTGTCTGTATATGAGTGATGTAAGTAGTTATACTGTGAGTGAGATTATGTATAGTGTGAAGTATGTCGTGTTATCTGCTCTAGCTATGAGCGGTGTGTGTGTCGAGTAGATCTGCAGAGATGTCGGTGTCAGCGTCTAATATCGAGGAGTAATCCAATACAGACAATACAGAGTGGAGAGACTAGGCGCGATAGATTTATAGGGGTGACAACATCTGTAGAGAGATGCATGATGATCACTGGGGAGACGCTTGTGACAGAGTATGGTGTGGGGAAGCGAGACCAGGAGAGGCGTCTCATCAGTGGCGCGCAACGAGTTTTAAATCTGCGTACGAAGGCTTACCTATGCACCCGCGCGTTAAGAACCTAATTATGTACCTGTTTCACGCTCAAAGTATGAAGTAGCGCGACAAAGTGTGTGCAACTTCACACACCCCACACACTCACAAATTCAACATATCAATATATAATTATATATACAACACAATATGCCTTGCATTTTGTTATTAAAATAATATAAACAACAAAAAAATACAAATCAAAATTAAATCATAAAAATAAAAAAAATATACGGTTTCCAAAACAACTGCGTCTATACTAAAATGATACTAAATATATAAAAAAAAAAAATAATATGTTTTAAAGGTATAGTTAAAACATGGTTCTAAATAAATATCTGAAATCTGTCTATATAATTGTATGATTGAAATGTAAAAATATAAATAAAAATCAACTAACTATTGTAAAATACATAAACATAAAATTTATATGTTTCAACCTTACGTTTTGAAATACTTAACATACATCAGATTCTCAAATATATCTAATACACGAACGCGCTATGAACATTTAGATATATATAAATATATATATTAAACACAAAATATTATAAATATAAAGTGATTATGGTATAGCTCACTACTATATATATATTTCACAGTATACGTATGACTTCAGTTTACAACGATCATTTTTAGCGATTGAAGAGAACAATCACGTATATTACACGAACATGTATTATGACTACTATAGGAGAATTGATGATGTGTATTGGGTGGGTAGGGTGTTGGGTAGGTAAGATGAAAAGTTTGAGAAGAGAAGACAGATAATGACTTAGTATATAAGAGTGGGGCATAACACACAATATCTACATATAAAATAATATTAAGTATATACAAAGGACAGAGATGCTACAGGATACGAGGAACACATCTTCTAGTTATGACATAACATGTTTTTTATTGGTGATTTACATCAAGTGTAATAGAGTATAAATAAATTGTAGTACACCTAGATGTTGTGCACACAGACTATAGATACGGAATGAACATTACATATTTCATCACTATTTATTCAAAGGTCAATCTGAGTTTTTTATCGAGGTTTACTGACACAAGCAGATGCAATATTATATATAAAAACGAGTATTTATATCACATTTTTAGGGACTTTCAGGGTTGTGTGGTTTCTCTCTGTGTGATGAGTTTGACACACACTCATGTGTGTGTAGTGATGACTTGTTTTCTTTTCAATGAGTGGGTGACACACTCTCAAGGGCTAATTAAACATACACATAAGTACTGATAACACAGGGTGTTATATTGTATAGAGAGAGGCCGACAATTCATTTATATAGAACACGATCGTTCATGATTAGGATTAGTAGAGAGGTGATGATTGACGGACACACACTCTTATGGAACATTTGTTGATATACCAACACAGTACATATATTATAATTGTATTAATGACAACTGTTTATTTATCTACGTGTATATCAATATATACTGCTATACATCAATCTCAAAGAGTGGAGGTACTGAGAGTGGTGTATTTAGGATAGGTAACAACTGTGAAATACTTCTAACTTTTTATATGCTATAACACATACTGATGATGTTATGGGTGCGTTATGCGACTCTATAGAACAGGCGTGAGGGTGTGTAGGTTTAGTATCTATAGTCTGTACAAATCTAGATACACTA
The DNA here is from genome assembly GCA_028751875.1 of Rapana venosa. Taxonomy (NCBI): domain Eukaryota; kingdom Metazoa; phylum Mollusca; class Gastropoda; order Neogastropoda; family Muricidae; genus Rapana; species Rapana venosa. The sequence continues at coordinate 24,503,136 of CM054167.1, read as the reverse complement.
AGAGAAGAGATCACGATCTTGGAACTCATATATTGTTGGGAATAGTATCTTAGATACAGATCGTTCATGATAAGTTTATTATTGAGTGTTAGTAGAGAGTGAGTACAGTGAGACAAAGAGAACCTGGATATATGTATTTATTATAGGTATATATATATATATATATATATACAGGTACAAATAACACAGACTACGAATAAATTTATATATATGAACGTATTGTGTTGATGTCAGTCAGCGGGGGTATTAATTGAGGGGGGTATGGTGTGGGGAATGGGAAGAATGTTGGAAGAGGGAGGGGGGACAATTCAGATCGTCTCTAATATAACGACAAGAGAGAGTGAGTTGTTATTTATTGTCTACAGGGTACAATAAGTAAGATATCTAATCACTCGGTAGCTCTCGTAGTCGTGATCGAGAATCACTCTTTATACATTTCTACATATAGAACAATATATATATTCGTAAAAACAGAGGAGAAAAGATGAAGCATACAAGTGGCTCATTTTGAGGGATATTGTACTTGATTAGTGAGCTGACACACACACACACGATGAATTTATATTTGAAACATATATTTAGAGGGTGTTTTTGGGGTCTTTCGTTCTCAAACCTTAACAAGAGCAGAAATATGGACAGCCATTACAAAGACAGAGGATCTGGGAGTTGAGTGTGTTAATAGCGAGGGGGGGGACAAGGCGACACGGGCTCAAGCAAATCGAATCACGAATTGTTGGAGATGTTTTGGCAAAACTTATTTCAGCTAGTGTGGTGAGTAATAGGTATTGTGTGTGAGGGGTTGTTTTCTTTATGAGTTGTGTAGTACGAGAGTTGGTGAGTTGTGTACACAGAGATGTATCATATAGGGATGTATGGTGTGTCAGTGAGAGTGGGGTGTTGGGTTCAAGGGGGAGTATTGTGTTGTAATGAAGGTATGGTGTATTTTTTACATAGTAGTTGGCATAACAGTGAGTGATGTGAGTGGGGGGTTGCGGGAGGTCACACAGGCACCGATGAGTGACGCTAGAGAAGGGGTGTATGAGTTTGACAGGTTGTTAGTTGTAAGTGATGTGAGATACATACAATGGGAGTTGCTAGACACAGGTAATAGTATTGAAGGTGTTTTTTGGGAATGGATATGGATCAAAATAACGTACATTAATATAGTGAGGAGGCGACTATGGGGGGGGGGGGGGGGGGGTGGGGGGATAGTGGATATAATTTAAAAAACTATCTCTGTTATCTTTCTCTATAGGATACATGTTAATAATAAGAGAGAGAAGAGAATATTTTCAGAATTTCTTTGTCATAAATATAGTAATTCATGTGGCTAATCTATGAATTTATGAGGTTAAATATTTATCTAGAGGGGGTGTAGTCTGGTTACGACCTATTAATTTATTGTGGGGGGTTGGGGGGGGGGGAAAGAGTGGATATACATGAGGACGCATCCACAACACTATAAAAAGAGACTAAATATAATATAAATTTAATTGGAGTAGATAATATTTGGGGGGGGGGATTGGGGGGGGGGGGGGTGTTGTAGTTTTGTTATTGATTTTGTGTAAGTAGTTATTATTTTTGTGGTTTTATTTTTTATGGGGGGGGGAGGTAGGTGTGTGTTTTTGTTTGTTGTTTTTTATTTGGATATTTTATATTTGTTATGTTATGAATTTTTGGGGGGGGGTTGATTTGATTAGTTGGTGGGGGGGGGGGGGGTTTGGGGGGTGGGTTGGTTATTTGGTTTTGGGGATGGGGGGGGGGGGGGGGGTGGGGGGGATGGGGGTTGGTGGGGGTGGTGATGGGGAGGTTGTGTGGGTATGTAGTGGTGGTTGATAGTGGGTGTGGTGTGTGGAGGGAAGAAAATTGGAGTGGAGGTGACACCTAGAGAAGTGAGGTATAGGTTATTGAATAGATCCCCCTACGACCTTATAGGGTAATTGGAACACCTTTCATTTTTTTTTTAAACCTACCTCTCATAAACAATTACTCCAAAAATTATCCCTGTGTGTGTGTGTGCCTTGACGGCGTCTCGTGCGTGCGTGCGTGTATGTGTGTATGTTGTGGTGAGAGAGAGAGAGAGAGAGAGAGTGAGAGAGGAGAGAGGAGATGGGTGGTGTGAGTATTGTGTTTATTTTTTATTTTAATTATTTTATTCTTTATTTCGAGGAAATGGAATTAACAACTCAAGGGTGCTTTTTCCTTTTCTTTCCTCCATCCCCGTGTGTATGCAGTTTTGTAAATTTTGTCATCCGTTCCCACCGGCACACAATGGCCTACCTCATTACCGAAAAGCGGAACGGGTTTTAATGTGTGCGCAAGATGTTCAGCGTGCGTTCGCACACTGGGACCACCCTACCGCCACGGGTTATAATAGTCTCATGCCCAAAGGCCTTTTGGGGAGAGTGGAGTCGGCACTGAATGTTAACTCTCCGAGAAAAAGTCCTCTTTAACGAGATTACGAACCCGGGTCAGCAGATCACGACGAAAACAACACTACTCTAAACTCTACACTAACCTACCAGGGCAAAGTCCCGTCATCCCCGCGTGCGTGCTGCGGGCGGCGGGCGTGCGTGCGTGCGTGCGTGCGTGCTGCGTGTGTGTTTGTGTGTGTGTGTGTGTATGTGTGGTGTGCGTGTGTGTGTGGAGTTGCGTGCGGCGTACGTGGTGCCAAATGGTGAAGCTTGTATAGGCATGTATGGAATGTTTCCACAGAAGATAAAATCCGGTTTGATATTTGTATGATGGCTGTAAGCACTGTAACGACAAAGATTCAAGCATGTATACACATACATACACGATAGAATAACCCTCCAACAAAAGTAAATTAACAGCAACAACAACGACGAGATGTTTCATCTGAATCGGGACACATGCACACACACACAACTCAGCAACCACACAACCCATGCACACACACATGCAACACCACAAACATGCACCAGAGACACACACAATTCCCTTCATGTATCACTATATTAGGTTTAAGGTACGGTTAAACTGAAAACTACATACTACTACGTCACAACTACTACTACTACTACTACTACTATACACTACTACTACTACTTCCTAAATCTACACAACACACACACAGAGGAAATAACTGAAAATATGTTCTTTCGGCCAGAAGGGGCCCATAAGCCGGAGCTTATCCCGTTTCTGTAGCGTTAAGCGAAAACGATGGATTATTCAACCACCCCTGTGACAGGACGCTATCTGTCGCCAGATACTTCCCCAGCCAAGCTGGTACCCCCACTTGTCCCCTGAGTGGAAGTGAGGAAAATAGGAAGTAAAAGTGTCTATCCCAAGGGACACAACACCGCTCGAGCCGAGCGGGAAAAGCGGGCGGGAGCAAAGAGTTAGGATTCTTCAATGTACTGGCAATCCATCTAGAGGAAGCAGCCCAATGTTTCCTGCTGAGACTATCAGTTGCCGACTGTAGATGACTGGGTTAACGACTCTGCCTTAGAATACATACATTACAACACACACCAATACCCAACACACACATACACACATTCATTCATTCATGACACACACATACAATACCCCTACATACGCACACACATACACACGATACAACAGCACACATACACATCACATAGGGGCACACATACATACACACGACATACACACAACATACACCCACACACACACACACATACACACATACATACACCCACACATACACACACACACACATCCATACACACACACATACACACACATACACACACACACCCACAACACACACAACCACATCCATACACACAGGCGTGCAGAGGCAAACATACATACCATAATAGATAATAAATATATGTACTTTATATAGCGGCTGCCTGCATGCATACATACATACATACATAAATACCTACATACCATTAACCTACAAACATACATACATACAAGCCCATGCGATGCATTAAAAAAGCACATAAGGTGCTTATTGCCATTATCTCGATATTATATTTAGTATGTTTATTTAAATCAGAAAAAATTTTTTTAAAACTGGGGGGGACTCATAGGTACAGACGTATATATATATCAATATATAACTTAAATAAATAAATATAAAATATATAATATATATATAGTATAAATATAAAACATGCTAAAGGAGGACAAAGGTTTCCTTCCCTAGAACAAAACATGCATGATAGTTTATGTGACCGGTGTGCATTAGATTTATTGAGATAACCTATACACGTATCATAATTCACAGCAAGAAGAAATATAACCAGGGCGGACACACACACAGGCACACACACACACACACACACACCCAACACACACACACCACACACACAAACAACCCACACGCACACACAGAACCACACACACGCACCCACACACACCCACACCAAACACTCTCTCATCATCTCTCTCCTTCCTCTCTCCCTCCATCCCAATCCTCTCACTTCTCTCTCTCTCTCTGCGACGTGATTTATAGTCTGTTTTCAATGACAAAGAATCACGAATGTACTATCATAACAATTCAAAACACACATCCCGCACATACAAACACACACATACACACACGACACTAACAACACACACATCACGCATGCACTCACGCAAGCACGCACGGCACAACCACCCATCACACACACACACACGCACGCACGCACAGAACACACACACACTACAGACACACACACCCAAAGACGATGCAAAGACAACACACACACAACACACAACACAGGGTGGAAGTCAGTTTACATGACCGGAATCATGCCCAATCATCAACATTAGAAACAAACACCTTTATTCTCAATTTACGTTTTGATGATTGTCCTTGATTTTCAAACTTCACTCTTGATGGAAAAGGCCTCCAGGGATTTCGGTGAGTTTGAATTAACTGACAAAATCCCAAAACAAAAATATCCAACGCTCCTTGATTGAACATAATCCAGCCTTATAAGTTCTGACAATTTGATGCGGTTTTTTTCTAACGGTGTTTGTTCTTTCATTATTTCATCCATCCACCAATTCATGTACTGATATGCCTCCTCCTTTGAGGTGTGAGGGTGCCGGGGGCTTGTTCAGTATAACATATCCCGCCACGCCTCTAGAAAATTCTGTGCTTTGAAAATTCCTTCTTTTCTATCCTTTCGATTTTCTTTTATCTTCCTGTCACCCCCTATCCATGTCTATTTTTTTTTCTGCCCCTTGTTTCATCTCCTGCCTATTTTTTTTTTTTTCCCCCACATATCTTTAACAAAATAACCAACATAGAACACCACATTATCATACAATGGTGATACATCTGTTGCCCGCAAGAAGTAAATTTTTTTTTAAGAAAAAGACTTGATCATGGTGCGTCGACTCTTACTCTTCCTACTAACATATAAGACTGTTAATATTTTTGTCCACCTGGGTCCCTGAACTGTATACAATTAACTCACGCATCCTGCTGGTTTCCTGCTGTACTTGGACACGACACCAAGGGGGTACAAACAATGGGTACACCAACACCACCACTTTGCTGATCCGTTATAAGATCACATGACTTCTGTCCAGGCATCACAGTACCGCGTCATAAACCATCACGAACATAAAAACACTTTTCTGCAGTGAAAGAACGATGTACCCAATTGTAGGAACAAATGAGATAGAGGCCTACAGCCCACCATGAGTTTAGTCAGGGGGATGATGTGGAAAGACCTCACTTCTTTCTGTAAACTGCACGTGAAGGCACACAAGGTCATGTATGCGCAAGTTCTTCTCCAAATGCTAGCATATTGGTGCAATCCAAGGGCGCTGGAGCACTTGGTATATGAACAATGATGCTTTTTTCGGTCCTGTTTCGGTTTATGGCAAATTTGTGTTTTGGGAATGCAACACCACAGTCTTCCTGAAGTGTTCGATGTACCTCAAGGAGAAGGCCTTTTGTGTAAGCTTATAGAAAACCATCAACATCCCCTCGTGAAATAACGTGTCCAATTCGAACAATAACGTCTCCCTCCCCAAATAATTTATTGTAAAACACACAAGAGAGTATTCTGGATACATATCAACACCCATATTTTATTCTTGGAAGGATGGGGCGTTGGGGCTGGCGTTAGTGGCGATTCCATGCGTGACATGGAAAGTGTCATCCACGCAGGTCACGATGGTCAGCAATTAAGTTCAAACAGAGGGATGATGTTTCCTGGTTCTTTCTCTGCTTAGGTACCCAACCCACAGGCAACACCGGATCAGTAAACAATCACAATTTTCAAAACCGATATGAAACAAACTTCATCGTAAACAATACTTGCGTGGACTGGGTCTTGTTAGCTGAAGTTGAGTGAGTTATGCATCATAATTAAGATTTATTTTCGACTCTGGAATTCAACGCTTATGACCAACCCTGTATCTAAAAATACATGTCTCAGCCATCGCTACACTGTAACCAACACATAAAACTAGCCCAACGTTTGATCAACAGCTCTGTAAAAAACTATCTTATTTTCCAGGACGCACACGTGGACTGTAATCTGACGACAGAAAGTGAAGGATGGACGGACGAAACAGAAACAAAGGAGCCTTCAGGCAGTCCACACTGCCGGAGGGTCTGGTGCATCACGAAACAAGATGGTTTTCAGCTGGTCTTCCCAAAGACATACTTTAAAATCTAAATTTTGTTCACTTCCACAATGTCAGAAATTAGGCATGCAGACATGGTGCAACAATAAAACAAGAAAGGAACAATTCTGATTTGTTGTATAAGTTCCAAAAACCAATTAGATTTTAAAGTCAATGTTGGCGCCACCAAAGGTTGTTCAGTCCTGGAGATCCCGTTTCTCTAGACTAACAGTAAATATCCGTAAATGTTATGACACCACACTAATCAACAATATAATCACTTTCATAATGAATCCTCCACACAAACCAACACGGGACTTTTCTTTTTTCCTAATTTCATCCTAATTTCTTTTCTTCCAATAGGTTTTTCAAAAAGCAATATATGCAATGCATTGTGGTTTTGTGAGGTTAAAAAAGACCAAAGGGAAGATATTGCCCCCACTGATTTCTGTCGACTCATTTACAATTGCCTACTCCTCACAACATACACAACACACGCCCCGACCCGTCTCTTTTGTCTGCCAAGACAGGCCACAGTCATGCACCTGTATCCTGTCATGTGGAAGCTGACTGAGCATTAAGGCATCAGGTTTACAAAGACAAGTGCAATGGTAAAGTAAACTGTTGCTGAAGATCAGGGATACTTGATGTCATGGCAGGTGGAGGAACAGCCAAATTCCTGATGTCAGATTCAGTTGTGATAATGAGAAATCTCAAAATTGCACTATACGTCTTACTTTGGGACTTCAGAGAGACTGTTTAGATGGAAGTGACCGAGTCAATCTGAATTTCCTGGTGAACAACCTGTGACTCTGGGTTTTAACTTTAAACTGCTCTAACATTCCATGTTCTACCTTGGAAGTTCACTTGCAATGATATCCTGAATCGGTGTGGAATATCATGATAACAAGCCTGTTCTTGTGACGTTCCGTTACCATGGCTGTTTTCCTTCCAATATAGTGACAAGTATTTATATAAAATCTGGATGGAACTGGCTACTTTATCACCACAGCATGTATTCAGCTGACCAAGGTCCTTGAGTCCTGACATTCATTATCAGTTGCAAAGCAAGTATCCCCCTGTACTGTCCCGGCCTGTGACACGAACGGTGTTAACGGATTTTTCTTCTGACTGGTATAATTGAGAAGACGAGCAGAAAGGCTGTTACACATTGATGTGTCCTGGTTTCTTTCTACCGATGTCGGTCTTCCCCAGAGTGTGTGCTTGAAGATCATCTGTGTGTGATGGGCTGGGGTCAGTGTCACCAGCGAGCTTATGAACTGATGTTTACTATCACCTCGTCCCCCCTAGAGAGTGTGTCAGTTGTTGGGCTTATGTTTTTCCCAATGTAGTTCACAATTTTCCTCTGAACTGTTATCCCCAACAGCGTTAAACTTGATGCAACAGGCTCAAACATGTCACTGGGCTGATTTCGTATCAAAACAGTTACCCTTCTTCACTTGAAAAAACCCCAGGTTGCCTTTAAAAATATTTCTAACAGCAAGCTTATTAATCTAAGATAACCTTAGATCTTGCGCAAACAAGATAAACAGAATCAATGTATCTGTCCTATCTTGTGGCTAGCCGTCATTTAAAAACTCTTTGGTTAGTTAACAACCCTCTCAGCGAGGTTAAAGAGTGATATTATTTAAATCACATTCACTATGAAGACAAGAGACAAATGCAGTAGCCAGGACTTACCTTAAATATTACAATTAAATTAGCATGTAGTCTCTACATCTTTACCCCCCAAGGGAAAGTTATATGAATGTTTCATATTGTGCTATTGAAGTAAATGTGAGAAGGGGGGAGGATTAAATAAGTCAAGCCACCCATCACAAAACGACCACATGGGACAGTCAGGAAATTCCAATCACCATCTTTCCCTTGGGATTTGAATGTTGACTTAGAGATCAATTATAACACATTGAGTCCCACTAACCAGTCAAACTTTGAAGGCAAGAATGTTTACTCCCAAACAATTTAAACCCGATAAAAAGTGGGTCACGCCGGCAGGTCGTTCTCTCACCTTTCAAGTGCTATGTTGCAGACCCAAGTGAGCTTACAGGGGTTACTTTATTATTTTGGGGTCATAAGCTCATTCCCATTCTAGGGAATTCACTTTGGCTATGTGGTTTCTCTCCGCAGGTCCAACGAAATTGTTTGGAATAAGTTTTGTTAAAACAATTAGCCATTTTGCAGTGTTGCTAGCTTTGTAGGGAACTAACTCACGTCAGCATCTTTGTGTCAGCAAATCACATATTCCATGAAGACTACTCCATGTTGAAAAAGCCTGGACCAACAGCATCCATTTGCAAGTGGCTGGGTTTTTTCTTCTTTCTTTTCCCCTTTTTTCCTTGCTGAGGTGTGGTGTCCTGTGTTGATCATCTGGTTCATCCTCATCGATGTATCACGTCACGTCAACCGTCTTCTTATTCCTGCCATTCATGGAGATTCAGCAAGTGTTTTAACACCATATCTAGTGTTGTCATTTGGGATATGGATTGTTGATGGCAAACATATTCACTTTCTTGCCTTGATTAGGCTCACTGGGCCTGCAGGGTCAGGTCCTGGTCTGAGGTCGTTCCAGTGCTTTGTTTGACAGGTGAATCCTTCTGGACAGCACTTCAGATTGTTTACATCACTGAAATAGGTCCAACTGTAATACTGCTGGATGTAGATGATGGTAGCGTGGCCAGGGCTGCTAATCTACAGGAAGACGAAACTCCCAAGTAACAGAATAACCAAATCCTGCACAGAAATCATTGATTCCTGCAGTGTTCGTGGTGAGAAAAACCTGCTGTGACAGAGGCCTGCTTGCTAGGATTGCACTTCTCTGCTGCCCTGATACCGTTCACATGGAATGCCGATTTTTTGACCAGGTCCCTGACACCAATGGTGGTGATGTCTTTTAACAAAACGTAGAACTCTGCTCCTATTACATCATCCACTTCTTTACCAGTTTGAGCGGCAAGACGCCACAGTGGCAACATCAGGCAGCTATAAAGTACAAAAGATTGAAAGTAGTTATTAAGTAAACGACTTGCTAAGGGCAGGAAAACGTTATATAACACAGTAGATATCACTTATAAAAACTAGCGTCCCCCAACAAACAACCAACAAACCAACCCCCCCCGAGCCTGACCCCTGGGTGATGTTTTAGAATATATCATCACACAATAAATCCTCACCCCAGAAACTCCTCTTTTCTTTATTGTTTCAATAGATCCTCTCAAAATAAGTAAGCCATATCATCTATAACAATCTATCCTGGATTAGTCTGGCTGGCTGGCTGTCTGGCTGTCTCTCCTATCTTTCTATCTACCCAAGCCTTCAGCCAGACTGATGACCTGTCAGTCACTAGTTTGGATTTTGTAGGCAATCACATATTTCTCTCTCTCTCTCCGGGGTAGGGCCTTCTCTCATCCTCCCCCTCCTCCCACCCTCTCATCCTCTACACTCTCCATCATTCCATCTCGCCCCCTCTCCTCCTCGCCTTGGTCCTCTCCCCTCTCACTCTCCTCTCGTCTCCTTCCTCCTGCTCATTCCACTCCCTTCTCCCTCTCTCTCTCTCTCTCTCTCCCAATACTCCCCCCCCTCCTCTTCTCTCCATCTCTCATCCTCTCTCTCTCTCTCCTAAATCTCTCTATTCTTTCTCTCTCCCTCTCTTCATCGCATTACCCCACACCTGTTAATGCATAGTACCTGATCACCTGCTCATGTAACTTTTCAGGAGGACTGCTGCTTTACTAAGCCTCGAGCCCACACAATCAGACGTAGGAGCAAGCTTCATTTAATTAATTGGGAAAGGGGGAGGGGATTGGAACTTCCTTCCTTTTGCTTTCCCCCTGGTCAATGTTGCAAAATTATTCAATCCGGACTGGGTGGGCAAAGGTCTGCAGTCTGGCCTGAGTGACCCCGCAGAAATCCCCAAAATTTTTCAAGAGCACTTACTGGCATGGCCCGTCTGGAGTCTTAAAGTGTTGAAGGTAGGGTACACACTTTTATCAGGTATGGGAGAGGGTTATAGGGCCTGGTCTACAATGGCAACTGGTCAGTGTGGGATATTTTTCAAGTGGTGGAGAAGGGAGAGAGCTGCGATGCCAGTTTGTAGTCCTAAGAGAATGCAACTAAGCAGTCTCTGTCTAGGTCAAGAATGCCATCTTTTTGTTTTAATTATCTGGCCAATGCCTCAGTCACAGGTGCCCATGCTTTTCCCCCCGATTGGCTTTCTCCCGAACTGTTTCTTTCTCAGGATTGTTCTTCATGCCCGCTGTATGACAACTGGGGTGGTGGGCCTGGCTGTTCCAAGAATAACGCCTGCCTCAGGCAGGCGGTTTACCTTCTGGTGCGGTTTTATTTGTAAACAGTCATACAGGCAAACTTTTCGCTCACGACCAAGTGGACAATTGTGGCACTCACAGTGATTCCCAGGTGGAATGAGTTCTCTTCGGTCGAACTCACAGACAATGCAAGACAGCGCATCTGTTTGTCAGTCATACGAGCGAAATATTGCGCTGGGCTGGCGCTTTCTGGGTGGGGGGCGGAGGGGCGCTGGCCGTTTAATAAGCGCCTGACTAAGAAGATCATGCCCCTAGCTCATACTGAACATCGGCTAAGGAGAAAAATTGCTATATTATTCGCAAATGTCTTTCTGGAAAAAGGCAGGATAATGGACCAAGAAGGCAGAGAACATACAAAAAATGAAGCGTACAGGAAGAGCAGGAACAGGACCAGACCCCCACAGCAGGGTTAATGACAAGAGGGACTTACCCAAGCACATAGACCCAGATGGTAAGGGAATTTTAAATTACCTGACAAGCCCGCGCCCCCCCCTTCTCCCCCCTAGCATGCAAACCCAAGGGGAAAATTAGAATCCTATCAACTGAGGGGATGTGCAAACCTAAACAGTGGAACTAGCTACACGCCAAGGGACCTTTCCATCCACCATAGGTGCCCATGGCGCCATGAACTGATGCCTACTCTTATGTAGCAGTTAGCCATGGTTGGTGAACTTTCACCTGCCCAGGACCTGAAAACTCAAAACCTACCTGTCCCTCTTCTCACTCACGTTCTTTCAACATGGGACGTGAGCAAGAGGTAACACACGATTTAAGTCAACAGAGCGGGTTTATGATCCCCGTTTATGTAGTACAAATTTTACCCCCTATGCTTGTGACCTCGAGTGGTGTGTCCTGAGTGCTATTCAATCAGGAGGGGACGGTAACCAAGGTCCTGTGTGAAAACATGCACTCAGTCCAATTTAAAAGGAGGTGCTGTTTTGGGAGGGCATCCAAAGTGACTTCCAACGTTGTGGGAAGACCGACAACGGGCATGGTGTTGGATGAATTAAGTATTTTTTGACAAGTTACTTCACAGCAAAATAATTTTCCATGCCTACTTCCAAGGGAGATCACCCGCCGAGCGAGCGAGAGAGAGAGAGAGAGAGAGAGAGAGAGAGAGAGGAGAAGAGAGAGAGAGAGAGAGAGCGTGTGTTGTGTATGTGTATTTTTTTTTCATTTATTTTTATTGGTTTAATTTTATTCTTCTATTTTGAGGATAGTGGGATAAACACTCATGTGGGGTTGTTGGTTGTTTTTTTAAACATCAATCTCCGTGTGTATGCAGTTTTGTCAATTCTGTCATCCATTCTCACTGGCACACAATTACCTACACTTCTGAAAAGTGTGTGTGTGTGTGTGTGTGTGTGTGTGTGTGTGTGTGTGTTACATTGTAGTAACAAATAACAGAATATGATTAACATTAACAGACCAAGAATAACAACGTGAATTAAAATTTTAAAACACTTTGACATGTGGCATTAAACAGATTCCTTGGCGCTGACTAGATCAAGACGTTAAAATGCGCAAACCCGATCAAAAAGTGGCTTTAAATTATTTTTAAACTGCTAGGCACATCCTTTTCTCTCAACACACGTGAAAACACAACCCAAAATAATGGCAATTCAAAGATATGACATAAATAAAAACCCAGTCGAGACCATTAAGGTAAAACCAGCACTCCCACTCCCCGAGAAAATCTGATGTATTACCCCATTCGCACGCTCGCAAAAGACAATAGAAATTGTCAGATTCCGGATCATTTGTCTGTACATTTGTAATCTGTCCACTGGCATCCCGCCTGGTGAATGTACGGATAATTTATTTTTTAATGCAGGAAGTTTCCAGAATGGGGGAGTTCTTGTCTTCGTTCAGCCTGTCTACTTTAGGACAATAACCATTTTATGACACAGCACCCGCAGGATGGAGAAAAGAAGAATTCATAAAGGCCTGCTGTATGGTGAAAATGTAATTCGCAAGATAGCACGGGGTTGGTTACCCCAGCCCCCCACCCCACATACTTTGCCCAGAAAGCTCAGGGTTAACAACCAACCCCCCACCTTCCCCCAATTTTGGCCACAAAGCATAGGGTAACCTCCTCCAACTTTGGCAAGATAGCACTGTGTTATGCCACCCAACCCCCTCCCCCGAACTTTGGCAAGAAAGTACAGGGCTACCCAACCCCCAAATTTGGCAAGAAAGTACAGGGCTACCTTCCAACTTTGGCAAGAAAGTACAGGGCTACCTTCCAACTTTGGCAAGAAAGTACAGGGCTACCTTCCAACTTTGGCAAGAAAGTACAGGGCTACCTTCCAACTTTGGCAAGGAAGTACAGGGCTACCTTCCATTTGGCAAGAAAGTACAGGGCTACCTTCCAACTTTGGCAAGAAAGTACAGGGCTTCCTTCCAACTTTGGCAAGGAAGTACAGGGCTACCTTCCAACTTTGGCAAGAAAGTACAGGGCTTCCTTCCAACTTTGGCAAGAAAGTACAGGGCTTCCTTCCAACTTTGACAAGAAAGTACAAGGCTACACCCCAACTTTGACAAGAAAGTACAAGGCTACACCCCAACTTTGACAAGAAAGTACAAGGCTACACCCCAACTTTGACAAGAAAGTACAAGGCTACACCGCAACTTTGACAAGAAAGTACAAGGCTACATCTCAACTTTGACAAGAAAGTACAAGGCTACACCGCAACTTTGACAAGAAAGTACAAGGCTACACCCCCCACCCCAACTTTGACAAGAGAACAAAGGATTAACCCCCAACTTTGGCAAGAGAGCTCAGGGTTACTCCACCCTCCCTCCAACTTTGCGCTGCCGTTAAGCGCTTGACAAGGCAGGCCCAGCACATCCAACTTTGGCGCGGAAATAGTTCTTTTTAGTTTGCTCTTTTGCCAGGAGCGATGGTAGAAGCCAACCTGACGTCACAAATCCCCAGGTCGCATGACTGAGACATCTGTAGGCCAATACCCACATTTCCAGACCACACATCATTTTTTAAACATTTTTTTTCCAATTGGTATACATTTCAACTCTGTTTATTGAATATATCACGAATAGCACAGGCAAAAAAATAATATCACTGAATGGTAATGGAACATTGGCATACCTAGACGATTCACATATATACGTTTGTCCGTCGTGTTTGATAATGACCTCCAAAACAGCAGGAGGCAAAACTTTTAATACAGTGGAAGTGCCTTGCCCATAGCACACCCCCACTCTCTCGGCCAAAAGGGCATACAGATAGTCAGCGTTGAAGATGCTCTCCAAGTGCCAACCAGCCCTCAGGGCTGCAGCTTATAAAGACTGCAAGTCAAGCCTCCTAGTCAGAGAGTCATAGTCGATCACTAAAGACTAAGCTGTAAAGTGGAATTCCATGAGTGGGAAAGCCACTGATCATGCAGCCTCTCACTTTGCTGTTGCCCCCAGCGTCAATGGTTTAATAAAGAACTGTGATAAAGCCCAGGTGTCGAAAGCTAAATCTGCCATCAATCAGTTCATTAACCATACTGCTCAACGAAAAGTATACACATATGTTTCCACTGATGGATATGTCTAAAAGCAATGCCGTTTCCAATCATTCATTATCAATTATACTTATGTATGGGAGCCATGTTTTGTGGAATTCTGTCAATTACCTCTGCAGCTGAGGTGAGTGTTTTTTCCATTTTGTATCTATAGGTTATCTCTGTGGACCCCCCCCCCCCCCTCCCCCACTGAAAATGGGGCATGATTTGTTGATTTAACATTTTTATAGATACTGGTTGGCGGGTGGCGGGGTGAAATTATTTCACCAACAGGAGAAGTAAGGAACCTCCTTCCCTCCGCTAGCCTGTGGGAGATCCTTGGGCAAGGTCGAGTACCCACTTAGCCTCCCGATCAGGGTTACGTGAAGTCATGGAAGGCAGGTGATGGATGATGTGTTGAGCAGCCGAATAGTTTTTGGGAACTGGTCAGCACTTCAGTGTGTTAGGCAGATGATACTATATGAGTACAATGGCTAAGAAACCCGCTCAGTACGAGCACTGCTCCTATAGAAAGTAATTGCAGCCTACTTAGGTATACTTCTGCAAAGAATGTCATGGTAATCAGAAAGAAACAGAATACAGATAACAGCGTGAGGGGGCTTCCAGTTTATCTGGAATTTCCCTCGCCGGTGTAGGGTGGATTATGTGCGACAGGAAACCCCTCGTCTTCATCCAGCGACTGTCCGATCAAAAAAACCTCTCAGAATGGGTACATGGACGTACGGACTTTGCTACAAAAAGGAAATTGGAAAATCTCAAACAAGAAATGGAAAGAATAAACCCTCAATATACTAGGACTTTCAGAAGTGAGATGGAAAGGAGCAGGTGATAAACATCCGACAACAACACCATTCTTTACTCAGGGGGAGATGAACACCAGAAAGGAGTTGGCATGATTCTAGATCAAGAAACCTCAAAACCATCAAAGGTTTCTGGACTGTAAATGACAGATTTCCTGATAGAAAAACTTTAAGGGCACACCTTTCGACATTGGAATAGTACAAGCATATGCACCAACAGTGATAAAGATGACGCGAAATTGAGGAGTTTTATGAAAATATCGAAAAGGCAATGAAGCAACTAAAAGTCTCAAGATATCAGATAATAATGGGTGCCCTCAATTCAAAGGTAAGGAAAAGGGAAAAGTTTTGGAAACCACAGTTGGCCCATTTGGAATAGGAGGAGAAATGAAAGAGGACAGCCTCACGGAATGGTGCAAGGAACAAAAGCTGGCTGTCATGAACACATGGTTTGAAAATCCACAGAGAGGGCTGGACATGAAAAAGCCCTGGCGACAGAACCAGGAATCAAATAGATTAACATCCTGATTCAAGAACGCTTCCGTAACTCTATAACATTTGTAAGTCCATGCCAGGTGCAGACTGTGGAAGTGATCATGTCCCAGTTATCGGGACAATGCGACTTAAATTGAAAAGTTGTCAAAAGAAAAAAGAACACCAAAACTGAAAATAAACATGCTACAAACTGACGAAGAAAATCAAAGAAAAATACAAGATCAAAGTTGGAAACAAATTCGATGGCCTAGATCAACTCCCCACTACAGAGGAAAAATGGCAGATGATGAAAGATAGCATCAGCGAGGCAGCAAAAGAATATATACCAGTCATAAATAGAAAGGAACATAAGAAGTGGATGAGCTCCGAGATTTTAAACCTAATGGAAAACAGGAAAAAGGTAAAAGTAGATGAAAGAAGTATAAAGAACTCGACAAATGGTTAAGAAAAAATGTAATGAACCCAAAGGGAAAGAATGCAGTGCAGGAAATTGAAAATGAATGCAAATTTTGAAGCAAACTAATGCATGAAAAAAAAAGATGTGACAGGAAGAAATCATCTGCAAAAAAGGTTGTATAAGTCGAGAGATGGAGAATATACATGGAAAAGAAGATATTCTTAACAGGTGTCAGAATACATCGAAGAGTTATACCACGACGACAGAGGTCCACCCCCTCATATTAGCAACGAAGATGGCCACATAATCATGGAAGACGAAGTGAGACATGCACTCAGCAAGATAAAAATGGTAAGTCCCAGGACTTGATGATATCCCATCTGAATTTGAAAAACAGCCTGGATGAAGTGGGAATTAAGGCAGTCACAAAACTAACTAAAAATATATATGCACAGGAAAAGATTCCGACAGATATGAGAAGTCCATCTACTTTTGCGATCCCTAAAAAAATGGGTACAGTGATGTGACCAACATCGTACATCAGCCTGATGAGTCACCCACCAAAGTTCTTTTACGAATACTCATGAAGAGAATGAGAAATAAAATACTCCCAGAAATATCAGAAACGCAATTTGGATTCATGGCAGACAAAGGCACCAGAAATGCAATCTTTGCATTGAAACTCTCATGGAAAGATCCATCGAGGTCCAGAAAGAACTGTACCTCTGCTTAAATGACTACTCAAAAGCGTTCGACAAAGTACGACACCCCGACTTGTTTAAATATTCTGGCAGGGCTATACATCGACGGGAAAGATCTTCGAGTCCTCAGAAACATATATTGGGACAGGAGGCACCCAAATTAGAGTCGACAATGACATCAGTCAATATAGACCAATCTGCAGGGTGTGTGAGGCAGGGCTGCGTGTTCTCGCTCTGATTTATTTAATTGTATTAGTGAAATAATTCTAACGAAATATTGAGAATCATGAGGGAATTAGTGTAGGTGGCCACAAACATCAAAAAACCTGAGATATGCAGATGACACAGTCCTTTCGCCCCGATCTGAAGAAAAACTGCAAAAGATTTTAACAACAGTAACAGACGAAAGCGAAAAGAAAGGATTAAGCTCAATGTAAGAAGCAGAATGCATGGTGATTTTGAAAAAAGCTGTTATACCCCAAAGCAACATAGCCTGTAAAGGGAGAGAGAATCAGACAAGTAAACACCTTTAAATACCTTGGTTTTTACTATCACCCCGGGACGCAAGGTGTGACACAGAAATCAAGAAGAGAATGGTCAATCTAAGGCAACTTTTAACAACATGAAATGCATTTTTACCAACAGTAAGATAAGCCTCAAGACAAAGATCCCTGTTTTGAGAGCTACGTTTTGGTCCATTCTTCTGTACGGATGTGAGTGCTGGACCCTAGCAAGGACACAGAACAGCGACTAGAAGCAGTGGAAATGTGGGTTTATCCGGAGAATCCCTGAAAATCTCATGGACAAAAAAGAAAAACTAATGCAGAAAGTAATGGAAATGGCTGGGGACAAGAGAATCCCTTCTCAACACCATCAGAGAAAGACAGCTCAAATTTTTCGGCCATATAATCAGGGCTGACGGACTAGAGAAACTGTTATGGAGTGGCAAAATCTGTGGAAACAAGAGCAGAGGAAGACAACGCACAAAATTCACAGACAGCTTAAACAAATTCGCAACAAATAAAGAGGGCACCAACAATGAGCTCATGAGAGGGACCGAGAACAGGGAAGAATGGAGAGCCATGATCGTCGATGTCTGCAGGACCAGACCGGACACTTGAAGAAGAAGAATAGATACAAAATATTTTACCAGGTAGCAAAATGACGTCAAGCGTTTTGTCAGTTTTTGTGTTTCCATCTTACTCAAATATATAGACAATTCAATATTAAAAGACAACCTTTTACAAATTGTGGTCTGTGTCCTGAAGGGTCACCCCCCAAAGATTTTGCCAGAATATACGGACGTATTCACACTTCCCCAAATAGTCAGACTACAGACATCATTGGCATTGTTGAAGTAGAAGGTATGCACTCATCCCTTTATTCTCCTCGCCTCAGCTTTGCCCTGCAGAGCCGTATTTCTGCTTCAACTGCTCAGATAGCAACTGCTGCTTTCTGTCATATGAACGAAAAGGCTTTGCGCTGCCGTTAAGCGCCTGACAAGTCAGTCACAGCACATCCGA
>CM054167.1:24454777-24479777 GCA_028751875.1 Rapana venosa | reverse complement strand
TGCTCTGTAAATAACTACTCTGATTTTCAGGACCACGTGGACTGTAATCTGAAGACAGAATGTGAAGATGGACGGGACGAAACAGAACACTGTGCCTTCAGCAGTCCTCACTGCCAGGGTCTGGTGGCTTCACGAAACAAGTGTTTTCAGCTGGTCTTCCAGAAGACAGAATTAAATCTTAATTTTGTTCACTTCCAATGTCAGAAATTAGCAGGCAGACTGGCATCAATAAAAACAAGAAAGGAACAATCTGATTTTTTGTATTTGTTCCAAAACCAGTTTAGATTTAAAGTCAATGTTGGCGCCACCAAAGGTTGGCAGTCTGGAGATCCGTTTCTCTACAGTAAATTCCGTAAATGGTATGACAACACACTAATCTACAATATGAATCACTTCATTATGAATCCTCCACACAAACCTACACGGGACTTTTCTTTTTTCCTAATTTCTTCCAATAGGTTTCAAAAAGCATTATATGCATGCATTGTGGTTTGTGAGGTTAAAGTCCAAAGGGAAGATATTGCCCCACTGATTTCTGTGACTTCTTTACAACTGCCTACTCCTCACAACACACGCCAGTCTCTCTTTGTCTGCCAAGACAGGCACATCATGCACCTGTTCCTGTCATGTGATGCTGACTGCATTAAGGCATCAGGTTTAAAAACATGTGCAATGGTAAATATAACTGGTGCTGAAGATACAGGGATACTTGATCATGGCAGAGGACAGCCATATTCTGATGTCATGTTCAGTTGTGATAATGAAATCTCAAAAGTGCACTACGTCTTTCTTTGTGACTTCAGAGAGGACTGTTTAGATGGAAGTGACGAGTCATTCTGTGAACATCCTGTGACTCCTGGGTTTTACTGCTCTAACATTCCATGTATACCTTGGAAGTTCAATTGCAATGAGTATCCTGATCGTGTGGATGATCATGATGAAGCAAGCTGTTCTTGGTGACGTCCGTTACATGGCTGGTTTCCAATATAGTGACAGGATTTATATAAATCTGGATGGAACTGGCTACTTCACTCAGCATGTGATGTCAGCTGACCAGTCCTGTCCTGACAGTCATTATCAGTGCAAAGCAGAGTCCCTGTACTGTCTGCCTGTGTACACACGGTGTAACGGATTTTCTGACTGTGTATATGGAGAAGACGAGCAAGGCTGTGACACAGTGATGTGTCCTGGTTTCTACCGATGTCGGTCTTCCCCAGTGTGTGTGCATGAAGATCATCTGTGTGATGGCTGGGGTCAGTGTCAACAGCGAGATGATGAACTGATGTGTGACTTCACCTGTCCTGAGAGTTGTCTGTGTTGGGGCTATGTTTTCCATTGTAGTTCACAATTTTCCTCTGAACTGTATCCCCAACTGCGTTATCTTGATGCAACAGGCTCAAACATGTCACTGGCTGATTTCGATAAAAACAGTTACCTTCTTCACTTGAAATTACCCCAGTGTTTCCTTTATAATATTTCTAACAGCAAGCTTTTGAATCTAAGATATCTTGATCTTGCTGCTAACAATATAAAAAGCATCAATGTATCTGTCCTTCTTGGGCTACCTCATTTAAAAACTCTTTGGTTAGGTAACAACCCTCTCAGCAGGTTAAAGAGTGAGATGTTAAATCACATTCACTATGAACTGAGACAAATGCATGTAGCCAGGACTTACCTTAATATTCTTTATAGCAATGTGTCTCTACACTTACCCCAAGGGAAAGTTTTGAATGTTTCATTTTGTGCTATTGAAGTAATTGGAGAGGTAGGATTAAAAGTCATGCCACACATCACACAACTGGACATGTCAGGAAATCCTATCACCAGCTTTCCCTTGGATTTGATGTTGAGCTTAGATCAATTAGAACACATTGAGTCCTCTAACTTCAGACTTTGTTGCAAGAATTTACTCCCTAAACACTTAAACCATATAAAGTGTGTCACGCCGCAGGTCGTTCTCCTTTCATGTGCTATGTTGCTACCAAGTGAGCTGTACAGGGTGTTCTTTTGGGTCATTAGCTCTTTAGCCATTATAGGGAATTCACTTTGCTATGTGGTTTCTCCTGCAGTCACGAAATTGTTTGGAATAAGTTTTGTTAAAACAATTAGCCATTTGCAGTTTGCTAGCATTTGTATGGGAACTCACGTCAGCATCGTTGTGTCAGCAAATCACATATTCCATGAAGACTACATCCATGTTGAAAAAGCCTGGACCAACAGCATCATTTGCAAGGTGGCTGGGTTTCTTTCTTTTCTTGCTGGTGTGGTGTCTGTGTTGATCATCTGGTTCATCACGATGTATCACGTCACCGTCTTCTGTTTTCCTGGCCAGTCATGGAGATTCAGCAAGTGTTTAACAGCCATAGCTTGTGTTGTCATGTGGGTTATTGGATTGTTGATGGCAACAGTTCCCTTTCTGCCTGGATTAGCTCACTGGGGCCTGCAGGGTCAGTCTGGTCTGTGTCGTCTGGCTTTGTTTGACAGTGATCCTTCTGGACAGCACTTCAGATGGTTTACAGTCACTGAAATAGTCAACTGTAGCTGCTGTGTGATGATGGTAGCTGGCCAGGCTGCTATCTACAGACGAACTCCCAAGTACAGAATAACTCTAAATCCTGCACAGAAATCAGTGTTTCCTGCAGTGTACGTGGTGAGGAAACTGGCTGTGACAGAGGCTGCTTGCTGGATTGCACTTGCACTGGCTGCCCTGATACGTTCACATGGAATTGCCATTTTTGACCAGGTCCATGACACCATGGTGGTGTTTCTTTTACCGTTGAACTCTGCTCTTCATCCACTTCTTTACCTGTGGACGGCAAGAGCACAGTGGCAACATCAGCAGCTAGAAGAGAAAATGATTGAAGTGTTAAAGTTACGAATTGCTAAGGCTGGAAAACGTTTATATACAAATAGATAAACAACTTATAAAAACAGTCAACCAACAAATCAACCAACAAACCAACCCACCCCACCCTGACCCCTGGGTGATGTTGATTAATCATCAATCAATTTAATAACCAATAAATCATCTTTCTTTTGTTTCAATGTCCTCTCTTTAAGCCTTATCAGTCTATATCTATCTACCTGGTTAGCTGGCTGGCTGGCTGGCTGGCTGTCTCTCTATCTTTCTATCTATCCATCCTTCAGCCAGTCTGTCTGTCACTGTTTGGATTTGTTGGCATCCTTTTTTCTCTCTCTCTCTCTCCCTCCCTCTCTCTCTCTCTCTCTCTCTCTCTCTCTCTCTCTCTCTCTCTTTCTCTCTCTCTCTCTCATTCCCACACCTGGTTTAATGCATAGTACCTGATCTCCTGCTCTTGTAACTTTGCAGGAGGTCTGCTTACTAGCCTCAGCCCACACAATCTGACGTAAGAGCAGCTCATTTTAATTGGGAAAGGGGGAGGGGATTGGTACTTCTTCTTTTGCTTTCCCTGGTCATGCTAAATTTTCAATCCGGTCTGGGTGGCAAAGTCTGCAGTCTGCCGTAGTGACCCCGCCGGTATCCATAATTTTTCATAGAGCTCTACTGGGCATGGCCACGTCTGGAGTCTTAAAGTGTTGAAGGTAGGGTACAACTTCAGGGTATGGGAGGAGGGTTGTGGGCCTGGTCTACAAGGGCACTGGTCAGTGTGGGATATTTTCAAGTGGTGGAGATGGGATAAGAGCTGGCGATGCCAGTTTGTAGTCTAAAAATGGCAACTTAAGCAGCTCTGTCTAGGTCAAGAATGCCATCTTTTTTTTTAATTATCTGGACCAATGCCCAGGCACTGGTGCCATGCTTTCCCGAAGCTGTTTCTCAGGATTGTTCTTGCCTCGCTGTATGACACTGGGTGGGCTGGCTGTTCCAAGATATTGCCTGCCTCAGGCAGGCGGTTTACCTCTGGTGAGGTTTTTGTAAACAGTCATACAGGCAAACTTTTCTCACCCAGTGTGCAATTGTGGTCTCACAGTGATTCCCAGGTGGAATGAGTTCTTCTTCGTCGAACTCACAGACAGCAACAGCTGTTGTCTGTCATACGAGCGAAATTGCGCTGCGCTGCCGTTAATTAAGCGCCTGACAAGTCAGGCCCAGCTCATCTGACATCGGCTTAGGTGAAAAATTGCTATATTTCAAGTCTTTCTGGGAAAAAGGCAGGATAATGGACCAAGAAGGCAGAGAACAGACAAAAAAAGGAAGCGACAGGAAGAGCAGGAACAGGACAGACACCCACACAGGGTTAATACAAGAGGGACTTCCTAGCACAGAGACCCAGAAGGTAAGGGATGTTATTTACACTGACAGCCCCCCCCCCCTTCTCCCCCCAGGCATACCCATGGGGAAAATAGAATCCTATCAACTGAGGGATGCCTAGCCTACAGTGGAAACTAGCTACGCATGTGACCTTTCCTTCCACCATAGGTGACCCATGGCGCCTGACTGTATGCTACTCTATGTAAGCTGTTAGCCATGGTTGGTGAACTTCACCTGCCCAGACCTGAAACTCAAAACCGGTACCTGTCTCTTCTCACGTTCTTTCAACAGGGGATCGGTGAGCAAGAGGTAACACGATTAAGTCAACAGAGCGGGTTTGATCCCCGTTTGAGGTAAAAATTTTACCCCATGCTGTAGACCTCGAGTGGTGGTCTGAGTGCTAGTCTTTCAGGTGGGACGGTAAACCAAGGTCCTGTGTGAAACATGCATTCAGCACACATAGAAGAACTCAGGGTAATGAGAGAGTTGCCCCTGGCATAATTCTGTAGAAATGACTACTCCTGCGAAAAGAAACCCCTGGCCTCTCCAGTGCTAATGACTGGCGCTTTTCTTGTGGCAAGTCACTCTCCCTAGGGAAGAGCAACCCGAAGTTTCTGCAGAAAGAGCTACTGGTGACTGAAAGTGGAATTCAACGCAATACAATCCAGTCCAATCTTGGTTGTTTATAGCCCCGCTGACCACACAGAAGCCATATCGGTCAATACAATGCAATACAATACAATGCAATCAATACAATGCAACGCAATACAATACCATACCACGCCAAACAGCACAACTTAAGTATACGCAGTGCAGTACAACACAACGCCATACAAAGCATTATAAGAACAACATAACACAAAACAGTGCAATTCAACACAACCCAATACAATGCATTGCAAAACATTACAACATAATACCTGCTAAACTATCTTCTCCAGAGTGCATACCTGGGCAAGATTTGTCGAAAACAAATTGTTGCCCCTGCAGTTGTACCCCCCCCCCCCCACCACACACACACACACACACACACACAAAGCAACAACAACAAAACACACCCAGCCAGACACCATAAGCGTGTGTGTGTGTTCTTCTTTAACATTAAAGAAGACCCCACACATACTTGTGCTATCTGGTCAGCTGTGTTTTGTTGTTTTTGCTATTTTGTTGTTTTTAGTTTTCTTTCTTTCTTTGTTAAAGTTGTTACGTTTGTTTTGGGGATTTTTTAATGAATTTTTTTTTTTAGGGGGGGGGGGGGGATTGCTTTTTGATGGGTTTGCTCTTTATTCATGGATGGCTTGATGAAAAAAGAATTGCTGTTTATTCAATATACCATCTGGAAATAAAAGTTTCACTTTGACTCTGTCTGTCTGTCTGTCTCTCCTCTCTCTCTATCTCTCCCTCCCTCACACACACACACACACACACTTAACTATAAACAAGTGTTACTTGCCGCTAATAGATTTTTTTTCTGTTGCTGGCTTTTATACATGGCATGTAACCCACGTTATTTTTGTCCTGTTTATTGTGGTAATAAAATATTTGTATTGGTAAGCCAAATGATCATCCATAGATCCCAAGGTATTGGTCAGAAAGAATATTTTAATTGCTTTTACAAAACATAAGTCTGGAACCAGATTCTTTGCTATCCCTGGTTATTGCACTTCATTTTGTAGTGGTAATGTAGCGGAATGCTTAACAGCCGTAGAATTTTGCTTTTGTAACCGTGCTGAGAGGCAAGGATAGAGGCAGGTAGGGAAAGAGTGGAACACACACACTTCTCAGCAACAGCAATTCATAGCAACATGTGTGTACAGCAACCAGGCAAAAGAAGACTCAGGCGAAGACAGCAGATTTTCGTTGTCACCCCTTTATTCAACCCTCCAGTACATCTACTGCTGTGTGGGTGGATGGTCTCTCTAGCCCTCCCCTAACCATCCCTCTATATATACACGCCACGCGAACTGCAAAGACAGCAGCACTACCACACTGCGAGCGTTTCAGCCAATTTGGCCCAAGTTGAAGGAGATTTTGTGTTTTCTCAAGCAGCTTCAGTGGTGATTATCTTGTTGTCCTCGTAACGAAACTAGACATATTATATATCAAAATAAACTAGAAAGTACAAGCATTAAGATGCATTATTGCATTTTGCACAAAAATCATTTGTCTGCAAACTATTGGCGATTAAAGCCTCCAACTACATACACTTTTAACAGCTGCACACTATAACTTTTGGTAATAAAACATTAAAACTTCAACAAAGCTAAATACTTTATGAGTAGAAAAAGAAGGATTTGCACCACAGTTTGTATACATATGCATATTATTAACCACAGATGTCCATGAGAGGAGATATTCATAATTAACCAGTGGTGCGAAAACACAGTTTCTGGTCTGCTGCACCCAAGCAAGCTTCTTAAAGCTGTTGGTATGATCGAAAATATAAATACCTCTAATATTACAAATTATTCATACTAACATCTTCCAATCTTATATTCATTCATAACGAAACCCAAAACATACCATACCTTTATATTTTTATGTCTGCATTTGGTAGAATTTAGTTCGATAATTCAAACTTGTTTACAACAAGGAACAGCAGTTAGCTAACTACTAGGGCTCACACATTGTCTACACCTTAAGCCTTACAATCTACTACTACTTAATATGAGTTGTTTTATTGATCTAAACAGAGTTTATTCCACATGTTCTTCAATCACACAATAATTATGATTTATTAAAGATTCGTTAAATAAGAATTAGAACTGCTTTTCTATTGTTAATATTAGGGTACATACTAGGGTACATAGTACCTTATATCTATATGATGCAATAGACGAAAAATACTGATTTACAACAAAAATAGAGAACTCTCATTGTGGTTGAAATGAATCGAGTCAAGTTCAGTATTTCAACAATCATATCCATGAATATGAGCAAACAATATGACTTAATAAAGTAATTATTATTGATTTTCTTTCCTAGATCAGACCAATGCTCACATTTAAGGGTGATGACTCAGGCCGTACTATTGAATGACTAAAAGAATCGTTAAGACATTTCATGTAGACAACATTAAAAATAACATAAACAAGTAGATAAAATACAAACTAATTTAATAATTAGTTGCATCAGATTATTGGAAAATAAACATATTGAGATGATATAATAAATTCAAAAATACAAATATATATCGTAAGCATAATAATGACAGTTTACATAGAAAGTTGAGAAAACTGAATATATATTGATCACAAAGCTAGCATTAGTTTCGATGTTTCAATCTAAGATAAGTGTAGCCGTGTGTCTACCCGGCTACACTTTGATGCTACGTGGGCCGGGAACAACACACAGAGACTCATCAGCTGACCGAAGAACACAAGAATTGTGATACTGCAGAACAAGTGGATCGGTGGTCTACAAGTAACGCACATGCCTAGACAGAGGAAATTCCGGGTTTGATCCCCGTTTGTAGCCGAAAACCAATCCAATTCAATTTTTTTTATAGCCCCGCCGACCACCGAGGACATAATTATCGGTACTGTTCCTCGTAAAACTCTAATCATATATCAAAACAGATAAGAACAGAGTATAAAATCAACTCTACTGTCGTTCTTTGTCTCAACGCCTTAGCCTGCCATGAGAGTCAAGCCCAGACGGTCACCATGTTGTATGAAAACCACATCAACCACACATAAAATGAGATAAAACCAAAACCAGATTCCTTAAAACAACCTTGTTCTTAGTGACTAACTATGACACCTTCACTCATACCAGACAGACAAAAGCCCGATTCTCTCAGGAAGTTAAAATGATGTCTAAGGAACAGCACGAAAAAAAGGATCTCTAAGGAGTCTGCAGTAAAACGCTGGTTGTGCCTAATATCCTGGACAACTCAACCCTCCAGAAGCAGATGCTTGATGGTTATTTGCTCTAGATCGTGAGTAATGGTGTGGGTGCTAGTCTTTCGGATAAGACGCTAAACTGAGGTCCTGTGTGCGACACACATTTAGGGCACGTAAAAGAACCCACAATAACAAGAGAGATGTCCCTGGCAAAATTCTATAGGAAAAGAACGCCACTCTGATAGGGAAACAAATACACATGCAGACAGGAAAAAGAAAATTATGGGTCGCGCTGCTCTTGTGGCGACGCGCTCTCCCAAGGGAGAGCAGCCCAAATTTCACACAGAGAAACCCGCCGTGACTTTAAGTAGTATACAATACAAATATAATACAAGATCAGAAAGGTGTGTTTGGTAAAGTTTTCTTTCACAGCACGAAATGCCAATTCCTATGCGCACTGAAAGCCTTCGGATGAGACTATAAACCGAGGCCCCGTGTGCGAACGCATGCAGAACATCTTGCGCACACGTTAAATCCTGTTCCGCTTTTCGAAAGAGTAGGCCATTGTGTGCCGGTGGGAACAGATGACAGAATTTACAAAACCGCATACACACGGGGACTGGATGTAAAAAAGCACATGAGTGCTTATTCCATTATCCTCGATATAAAAGAATAAATAAATAAATAAATAATACAAAATAATACAGCCTCTTCAGAACTAGAGAAATATGATAACATTTGCACAGGGTTTGAGTTTTTTAACCCTGAGTAGCTCCATTCTGCATGGCCTGGAAGCCTTTGATTTCTTTTTCTTTTTCGACAGACGCTCAGACAGCAACTAACCGTTGTCTGTCATATTATGAGCAAAAATGCATTGCTGACACAAGTCAGGCCCAGCGCATCCGACTTCGGCATGGGAGAGAACTGTTATCTTTCAAGTCTTTCTTACACAAAAAAACCAGGCAGGGCAGTGGACCAAAAAGGCAGAAAATAGACAAGGAGACGACAAGAGGGAGAGGAGCAAGGCATAAACAAAGAGAGGGAAAGAAAAGCCGGGAATCCCTAGCACAGACGGTTTGCTATTTACACTGACAGGCCTCCCGGCATCCCCACAGCGGAGCACTTGATTTATACTTGAGGAGGAGGAGCAGCAGCAAAAAGGCAATCGTAACCATGAGTACCTTGACAATGCAAGCACGACTGCTGCTGTGTTTGCCGCCTCTGCTGCTTAAGTACGGACGACATTTGCTCAGAGTTCTTACATACAGAAAACTAAACATATTGAAAACTAGACCTCATAACATCAGAGTTTTTACAGAGGAAGCTGCTCTCCTTTCTCTCTTCTCTGTGTTCCCTTCTAGGGTGGGGTGTGCAGTGTCTGGTCTTCTCCTGTACCTGTAACTCTGCAGGAGGTCTGCTCACTCGTCACAGACGACACATTTCGACTTCAGAGTAGTAGTTCATTTTTTCTCTCTCTACATAACGCATGCTGGAAATGTTCGTATGTCCGGAACTTTGTGAACGCTGACATGAGTTACTTGATTTCCAACGTGCATAATTATATTCTGCATGTGTACCAAGTGGAATTGAAGGGCTGGTATGTCTGCCCTTGAAGTTACCCAAGGATATTATAAAATATCCGTACCCTTAATTCACCAGTCGCCGCGGTCGGGATTCGAACCCATGACTCCATGGACCCCCCCCCCCCCCCCATCCCCATGACTGAAGTCAAACCGTCTTAACCACTCGGCTGTACGTCTGCCACAAAGAGAACTGATTAACTGTGGCACAGTGAAGAGAGCTGGGGCTCGAATCCGTGACTCCATGGGCCCACCTGACTGAACTCAAAGGGTCTTAACCACTCGGCTGTAGCCTATGTCTGTCCAAAAGAGAAGTGATAGCTGGCACGATGACAAGGATGACCCAGACAGGTGGATACCAGGCAATATCACCAGATGGAGAAGATGATTCTGACGGTTGGTCGCCTGGGAAACCACCTGCAAATGAATGGATGGGGAGAGGTGCTTGCAAGCTGATGATGAAGAAGATGAAGATGTCAGGTTTGGACAGTTTGCTGGCTCCCTTAGGGGGTCGCCATGTTCACTCCTTGTAGACGAGAAAGAACATATCTATCTATCTATCTATCTATCTATCTATCTATCTATCTATCTATCTATCTATCTATCTATCTATCTATCTATCCTGCTATCTATCTATTTTTCGATTTCTTGATTTTTTAAATAATTGAATGGGAGTTTGAGTGAAATATTTCATTGTTATTTGAAAAAATCTTGTTTATTAATTAATTGATTTATTCATTCTTGTTTTCAATTTTTCCCCATGAGGGCCTGCTGTAAAGAAGCCTCTGGCTTATCCATTTACCCTCATTAAATTGTTCGAGTTCGAGTTCGAGTTCTATCTATCTATCTATCTATCTATCTATCTATCTATCTATCTATCTATCTATCTATCTATCTATCTATCTATCTATCTATCTGTCTATCTATCTATTTATCTATCTATCTATCTATCTACTTATCTGTCAGTCTGTCTATCTATAGATAGATATATATCGGAATCCAATCTATCTGTTTTAGATCTATCTACTTTAGATAGATAGACGGATAGGTAGATAGATAAACAGATAGATAGATAGATAGATAGATAGATAGATAGATAGATAGATAGATAGATAGATAGATGAAAACATTTTACATGTTTTTACACTGTGAGTGATTTATCAGGCGCTTGACAGCCGCGCAACACATTTTCGCTCATATGACAGATAACAATAACTGTTGTCCTAGCAATCCAACGTAGAAGAAGAATTAAATTAAGCTCTGCGTGTTAGAATGTCCCCTACACAAGCACCTTTTTTTCTATTCTATAGTAACCGTATTGCCGCCTCTACTTCTATGGGAGATGGGATAGTTCAGTGGTTAGCACACTGACTCTCCCTTTCAAGGGGAATGGGGGGGGGGGGGGGTAGCCTGGTGGTTAGAGTGATGCGTGTTGCGCTCGTGATCTGCTGACCCGGGTTCGAATCTCGTTCGAAAGGATTTGTCCTCTGGAGTTAACATCAGTGCTGACTCCACTCCCCCTAAAAGTCCTTTAGATGAGACTATAAACCGAGGTAACGTGTGCAAACGTACACAGAACACCTTGCGCACACGTTAAAACTCGTTCCGCTTTTCGGAAGAGTAGGCCATTGTGTGCCGGTGAGAACCTGATGACAAAATTGACAACACTGCATACACACGGGGACTGGATGTAAAAAAAGCACAAGAGTGCTTATTCCATTGTCGTCGAAACAAAAAAAAGAATAAAGAATACAAGAATTTATATAGACTGTATAACAGAAATCAGTCAGCTAACCAGAAACAGACAGTAAATGATTGCTTTTTTTTCTATCACGTAAACAAATCAGTTGTGTATTTGTCTCTTGAAACAAGACTCACAAAGATATCAGAGCTAGAGAAGAAAAATGAGAAAAGCAGACTTCAATTGAAAAGGAAGAAAAATACCAAATAGAGAAGAAAGTTGATGAATTTTATTAGCGCCATGTAAAAGACTAGATGATTCTGAACACGCTATAACGAAATGATGATAATACTGAAATGATTTTCTTCACTCCAAAGAACTCCCACAACTCTGATATACTTCCATCAACAACACTGATTCCGGGATATACTACCCACTTTCAACGAATGAGTTAGTCAACATAACCACGTTTCTTGGTGGATTATTTCGAGTTTATCACAGTTCTGTTTTTGTGTGTTTGAAGTATATTGTTTTAATTACACACACTTCCACGTCCCACAAGTACATCTTGGCTTTGGTGGCGAAGCTAATCACGCTCTGAAAACGTGTCAGTGACATAAAAGTCGAAAACATCAACAGTCTTCTCTACACACAGGCAGGCTTCAGAAAGAACAGGAGCACCAAAGACCAAGAGATTTTGCTCACACAAGACATTAAAGACGGCTTTCGACAGACAATGTAGACCCTTGCAGTCTTTGTTGACCTTAGCAAAGCGTTCGACAAGGTCTGTAAGAATGGCCCTCTTTTCAAGCTGCTGAAGAAGAAAGTGTGTGGCACGATGTCCTGGATCCGGAGCTACCTGTTCAATCCAAAGCCTGAATCAAGCTGGAAGTTCAGACCAGCTCTTCAGTAAAGATAATCGAGGGAGTACTCCAGGGTGGATTTATCTCACCTACCCTATTCACCATCTTAAACAATTGCATTACAAACCAGCTGTCCATTCACAGCTCAGGCACTTGCACAGAGACGACCTTGCTATCTGGACCTAAGCAAAACAAGCGTCTACTGCCGCCATAAGAATGCAAGAGGCTCTGAATCCCACCTCAGACTGGGCAAGAACCTCTTGCTTCTCTCATCCAAGACAGAATAGTTCATGCTAGTCATTGACCATCAAGAAACCCCTCAGCAAGACACCCCATACTAACTTAGAGCGAATCTAATAATAATGATGATAATAATAATAATAATAATAATAATAATAAATGGAATTTATATAGCGCTATATCTTGCAGAGACAAATCAAAGCGCTTGCACTCAACTCATTCTTACACAGTCATATAACCAGTAACAAGTAATAGTTCCATCAAGTCCAAATGTGCACGCACGCGCGCGCGCACGCACACACACACACACACACACACACACACACACACACACACACACACACACAGGTCACACACCCTGGCAGGGCAATAGAATCTTGCCTGTTGAAGGCAGGGAAAAACTATGAGATGAGGCAGGAGAGGAAAATCTTAGGTTTGAAATAAATGTCTTGAGACCGGATTTAAAAGTGTCATAAGAAGGCTTTTGGCGGAGAGAGAGAGGGAGATCATTCCACATCAATGGACCAGAAATTGAGAAAGAGCGACTGCCGATGGTGGATTGGTTGAATCTAGGTATTCGTAAGGACAAGGTATCTGCAGCAGAGCGGAGAGAACGAGAAGGAGTGTACAAGTGAAGACATTCACAGAGGTAGGCGGGTGCTGTTTTGTGGAGACATTTGTAACAGAGGGTACTGATCTTATAGTTTACTCTCTGTGGCACAGGCAGCCAGTGGAGAGATTGCAAGAGAGGGGTAATATGCTCAGATTTTTTCTTTCTGAGGATTAGTCGAGCTGCAGAGTTTTGTATACGTTGAAGGGATTGGATTGATGATGCTGGCAGACCAGCCAACAGAGAATTGCAATAGGCCAGACCTGAAAGAATGAGAGACGCAACAAGTTTGGATGTTGCATCTGTGGACAGGTACTTTCGAATTGCACTAATACGCCGTAATTGATAGTAGCAGGACTGGCAGGTCTGGGTGATGAATTTTTGCATAGAGAGTGTGTTGTCAATAATGACCCCTTGATACTTCACAGCAGTGGATAAAGGGACTGATGCATTGCCAAGTTGTATTGAAGCTGTTGTGATGGAAGAGAGTTTGTGCTTGGTCCCTACAAGCATGGTTTCCGTTTTATCTGCATTTAGCTGTAATTTGTTCTGTATCATCCAATTTTGGCTGGACAGAAAGCTCATCTGAGCCCCACAAATTTGCCACATGTACACTAGAAACCTAGGAAAATGGTCCTAATGGAAAAGCTTGCATGAACAAAATAGGGTGAGTGCAAAACAAAAATAGCGAAAAAAGTATACACTGCAACTGGCAGACCCCATACTGTAATATGCCTCCAATGCCTAGTCAACTGTTGCTAACACCAACCTCAACAACCTGACCTGGATGCAGAACGCCCACTTCAGACTTATCACAAGTGACATGAAAACTACTCTGTCAGTTATGGAGAATAAAGCAGATCTCCCTTCACCCCAAGAAAAGCGACACGAAAACTTTAAAGGTAAAATGAGAAGCTAAAGAGACTCCTCTAACACCCTCCCATGAAGAACTACTAATGTGACAAAGCCCTTAAACGGTATCAAAGCTCTTGAGAGGAGATATCACCAGTGTCTGTCAGCAGCCAGCCAATCAACTGAATCCTTCCAGGACTATGAGGACTGGAAGACAGACACCCCAGTCATCATGTTCAACACCCCAGGTGTTGAAGCAAAGAGTGTCACAGAGAAGCTGACCTAAAGTCACTGACACTGGAAGCACTGAACACCAAATACCAATGGCTGGGCCAGAGCATACACAGATGGTTCTAATGAAGAAGCTATGAAAAACGGAGAAAGCGGGGGCGTACATCAGATTCCTTGATGGCAGGACCATCAGGAAGTCTCTGACCACAGGCAACGTGTCACTGGTTGCCGTGCTGAGGCCTGTGCTCTGCTGCTTGCAGCCCAGACTTTCAACCAGGTGGACACACTACCCACCAACACAGTGTTCCTGACTGACTGAAAGTCCATCCTGCAGAGTCTCCAGGTGCCAGCATGTCCTACGAGACACCAGACAAGAGCTATGCCTCCTCAGCCAGTAATCTGTAGTGGTTCTGCAATAGATCTCCTCCGTTGCAGCATAGAGGGCAAAAATGAGGAGGACTGCTTGTCCAAGGCAAACTGCAAACTGGAGCTGCCAGCACACCCAGTGCCTTACAGCTAGGCAAGGAGAATCCCAATATACAGGTCCATGAAAGCGTAGTGCAGCACCTGGACATCAGCCCAGAACATGATGAAGATGGTATTCTAGACCTAGACAGAGCTGCTCAAGTTGCAATCTTTAGACTCCAAACAGGAAAATTCCGCCTCCTATTCCATCTCCATTGCCTGGAAATATCTCACACTGATCAGTTCCCCTATGGGCCAGATCCACAACCCTCCGACCATATCCTGAAGGTGTTTTTTTAGGATAAGAACTTTTTGCTGCCTCATCTTCAGTGATGATCCTGTCCTGCTATTCTTGCACCGTTCATCTCAATCTCTCCGCCTCAGCCATACCCAGATTCATTATGTCGCATCATCAGGGTCAGAAGTCTACAGGTAGCTTCTCAATGTCAGACCCCTATGGGGCCACCAACCCAGAAGGGCATGCACTGCTGTTTGGTCACTCTGGTGGTATTCGGGATAACTCAGTGGTCAGAAAACTCACTTTCCCCAAGCCAATGTTAAGCAGCATCGAGCGTAGTTACCAAGTGGATGGGTGACCGATTGTGCGTCTTGGCTTCAGTACAGTCTCCCAGTTCACCCAGCTGTAAATGGGTACCTGCCCTTTTCAGGGTCAGGGGAAGGTAAAGCAGCGAGGGAGAGGAGGTGGGCGCCGCCGTCAGTATGCTGGCCCCTGGAGAGGTAAGGTCTCTGAAATCTCGCTCCCCTACGACCACATACGCTATGGGACACCTTCACCCTTTTAGGGGTGCCTGTTCTAAGCTAACATACGCAGGATACCACGTACTAAGCCCCCTATTGACGACAGTAATAGCTCAGTCGTGGGCCCAGAGTGAGTGAGATACCCAACCAGAATGGCAACCACCACAAAGTCCCACCCCCAGCGACGTTCTCTCATGAATCATGTTAAAGCATATTCCATTATCTTTCAAATAAAAGAATAAGTGAATAAACTGATTAATAAGTGAACAAATAAATGGATAAATAAAGAAAGACACAAACAAACAAACAAAAGAAAAATTAAATAAAGGAACACATAAATCTCCAGTCCCAAAGGCTTTGTCACAAACTCATCACGTGCACGAAATGTTCCGAAAAAAACCCAACTGAAGTCACCATGAGGCCATGCACAACTAGAGCCACCAAACCAGAGACAAATATCTTTATTGCATGGAGATCAAAAGTTATGAGGATTATGTAAAGATCCTGCTATCGAAGTGCAAATGCGTTACCAGCGTCAACCAGACCCGAAAGGTATAGACACATGCAGTGTTGGTCAGGTAATTTGAGTAACATGATAAAAATCTGTGAAGTGAATGAACCTTGACTGTGTGGTCCTAGTCTTCCCAATGAGCCCATAGCAAACTCACTCTGGGTAGGAGCCAACCAGAGTAAATAAAAAAAAAATCCCCTAAGATTCTTATGGGATTCGAACATGCGATCTTCCAGCCCACAACCCAAGGCACTAATAACTATGCCATGATGGCTGGCCCAGGATAAGATTATTTGCAATGTTACCAATAAGTCAATTAAAACGATATTAAACCTGTTTTGTATCTGTACACACACACACACACACACACACACATATATATATATATATACATATATATATATA
Source organism: Rapana venosa (assembly GCA_028751875.1). Lineage (NCBI taxonomy): Eukaryota > Metazoa > Mollusca > Gastropoda > Neogastropoda > Muricidae > Rapana > Rapana venosa. The sequence continues at coordinate 24,463,507 of CM054167.1, read as the reverse complement.
TCTCATTCTCTCTCTCTCTCTCTGTATATATATATATATATATATATATATATATATATATATACACTCTTGCGAACAGCGAAACGGGTTTTAACGTGTGCGCCAGATGTTCTGCGAGCGTTTGCACACAGAACCTCGGTTTATAGTCTCATCCGAAGGACTTTTGGGAGAGTGGAATTGGCACTGATGTTAACTCCAGAGGAAAAATCCTCTTCAATGAGATTCAAACCCAGGTCAGCAGGTCACGAATACATCACTCTAACCACCAGACTATCCTGTCCCATATTATATATAATATATATATATAATATAGAGAGAGAGAGAGAGAGAGAGAGAGAGAGAGAGGTATATATATATATATATAATATATATATATATATAATATATATATATATATATATATATATGAGAGAGAGAGGAGAGAGACACAGACAGAGACAGACAGAAAGAGAGAGACACAGACAGAGTCAGAGACAGGTATAGACAGAGACAGAGAGAATGAGGCAGACAGACAGACACAGGGAGTACACACAATTATTGTGTCAATGGAAGGGAAAGTGCTTCAAACAAAATGTTTAAGTATCTAATAAGTCTGGCTGGAATGCTAACCACTTTAAAAGTTCGTTTTCATTTGCTTTCCTTCTCTTCTCAGCCAGAGTGTTAAAGGTGTACATGAACGGATTGAGAGCAGAGTTTAAGGGCAAGACAAAGATGGCCAGCATCACATTGATTTCTCCAGGGACTGCTGTACCAGCCAGTGCCAATGTTCCACACAGACCGATTGGAAACCAGCACATGAAATCCGTGACTGCAATGGTGATCAGCCGTCGTGCTATGGTCATGTCCCTTGATACCTTAGTAGAATCAGTTTTCATAGCTTGGTGCTGTATGGTCATATAGATTAAAGCCTGACCTACTGAGACAAATAGAAATAAAATAGAATTAAAAATGATAAAAACACTGAATGAATACATCCTGCCTTTAAATTCTGACCCTGTAACTGACAAGGGGATACAAATGCCTGTCTGGCTGTAGAATCCCCAGTGTGCTGTCACTGGAAGCAGCGGCACCATTGCCAAAACCCAGCCAGCCAACCAAGTCACCAGACAAGCCACTCCTGCCGACACTCTGCCAAACCTCACAGTGCTGAAAGGAAAGTGAAGGACAATGAAGCGGTCCAGTGTAATAAGCCAGATGGTCAGTGCTGACACCTCACTGGACAGCAGTGACAGAAAACCAGCCACTTTACAGACCACACTGTGTTTCCAGGTGTCGTCCTTGTAGAGATATTGTCCACGGAACATTTCATCAGCCACACCAATGATGGTGATGTAGACCCCCATCAGAAAGTCAGCCATGGTGAGGTTGGTGACAAACACACTGAAGCCGCTGGAAGCCGCCAAACTCCTAGCAAACAAACGTGCACAGCAGCAGAAGACGTTACCAATCAGTGACAGACAGGCCACCAGCCACAGAAAGCCACGGTAATGTCCATGACTGCAGCAAATCCTCACATGAAGAAATTTCGTCTTTTGGAGCAACACAAACTAAACTATCAAATGTATTGGGAAGTATTTTCTCGCAACAAAACTTATAGTTTTGACTTGATACATACTGCAAAGAAGAAAGAGATTGAAATACGTCAGGAGGAAATGTTTTAACAGGGCTGTTATCCATGTACAGTTCAGCTAATAGAGGCGTAAACTGGAATCCTGGTGGGCTGATTGTATGGATGAAAGTGGCAGTTAAATTCAGTTTCTGTACATTAGGAAACAGTGACAGCACTGTGGTGTCCAACACTGTCAGTGTGGTGTGGGACAGATCCAGTGTGGTGAGTGCAGTGTGCTGGAGAACAGTGAGGAGCCGGTGTGGAGGGAGGCCAGAGGATTGTTAGAGAGGGACAGTGACTGTAGAGTCTTTAACCCAAGAAACGATGTCATGTTGATGTGCTGCAGAATGTTACCACTCAGATCAAGAATCTTCAAATTCAGGAAGGAAGTTTTAGGTATGACGTTTATAGAACAGTGGGCAAAGACCAGACCTATGAGCAGAACATTAGTGTGTACATCAGACAGTGTCATACCTGACCCTGTGGCATCCAAGTAGCGGAGCTGGGGGAAGTGAGCTGCAGAGAAAGGCTGTGGACACAGAAAGGAGTGACCTTGACACAGACAGCTGGATGGACATGTTACGTTACACAACAATTCATCATCTTTCTTTGGGCAATGAGGCCAGCCATCACAAATGTGCTCACTGTGTACACATATGTTTGATTGTCTGCAACGAAAAAATCCTGGACATGATATTTCTTCACAACCCTCTTCATCCTGGTGGTCAGTACAGTCATACATGGAGTTACACCGTGTGTAGACAGGTAAACAGTCATTGAGATCACCGGGACAACGATAGTGGCTGTCAGGACAGGACTCGGTAGAATTCATTGGGATGGAGACAAAGCGTCTGACGCCATCAAAATAAACAAGGGCAGGGGAAGGAACAAGGTGATGCCTAACATTGTTTCGTTTAAAAAGATCACACCTTTTTTCATCGGAATGGTCCTGACAGTGGTACATTTTGTCACATGCTTCATCAAGGGACACACACTGACCACTGGCACATCTGAACTGTCTGATACAAGGAGGATGCTGACAGAAACTTTCATCACTTTCATCCGGACAGTCAGCGATGAAGTCACACACTAAGGTATAAGACAACTCTGTCTCATGATCATTACATGTAAATGTGGGGACTACATGGACGTGGTGGCCTGATAAACCAGAAACGTGGCTGTCTTGTAACCGATCGGAAAAAACACAAGGAGACGTGGACTGTTGACCACATATTTGATAACGGTTTGACCCACAGAGAAGGACTGTGTGTGTTACATGACCACCAGGACATTCTGTCAGGGACTGCTGTTCTCTTGAAAGTAGAAATCCTGAGGTGTTAACAAAAACAGCTTTTGAATGACTACGCCCTCTTGAGCTGTTTTGCTGGATTTCACAAAACGCCCATGGAATGTTGCAACGTTTGTATTTATATGACCAAATAAGCACACAAGCAGATTCTATAACAAAAATTGCTTTGCCTTCGAAAAAAAGACGCCCACACACACGGATGGAATGATGAAATACTGTTTTATCTGCTTTAACGATGCTCACTGTGTACATACTCGGATAAGACGAATCATAAGAGTTTAAATCTGTCCAAATGTCTTTATGCTTATATAAAGATATGTTTGTCTTTTCGAAGAATGTAGCAACCAAATCATTAACACACGTAGGCAAGCTCAGCTTCCCCCCTATGGCTCTGCAATGGTTATCAGCGTACTTTTCATCATGACAGAATTCAGTATCAGTTTTTGCAATGGTGTAGCAGCGGTCACATAAATCTATCATTCCACCACACTGAGGACTGCTGAAGGGACAGTCAGCTGTTTCATCCCGTCCGTCTTCACACTCTGTCCTCAGGTTACAACCCAGGTGGTGGTGGACGCTGGCGTACTGCTCCACAGAGCAGTTCCACAGACCGCTGGCCAACTTCACAGGACTTTCGTTTTCAGGAAAGAAGGAAAAGGACAGTCTAAAGCAGGTGCCAACCTGACAGTCTTGAATATCAGTGACAGTGCTAATGTGTGAGGTGTTCACAATCAAAGGTTCACGTAACGCTGAATCAAACCATGACCACACTCTGTATTTGTATCCAAAAGAAGATAGTGATATATTGCAGTTTGCACTATAGAAAGTTGTAGATATATACCGGTATGCTAATTCATCAGGTTCCATAATCACACTGACCATAACTGCGTGCGCAGCGGGCACGGACAGAGAGTGACATTCTGGTTTGAAAAGCGTAGTTTCATTTCGGGTTTTCCTCAAATCAGCATATCCAGAGGACATTGACGTTAACTTCAGTGTGAAGTGTGCTGTACACAAACACATTCATTCCATCATGTGACAGAAAAAAACAGAAGGCTTTCATAACATTGCTTCACCCTGGCCAAAGGCTAGGTCAGTCGTGGATCTTTTCTCCTCCACGCTCACCCCCATATAGAAACACACATATAATGCGTATGCACAAACAAGCACGAACTTGTAGGCGAGCAGGAAATTCCACACGTGATGCTGAATAGACACTTCCAAGATGGGGGGAGGGGGTTCTGTTAATTAACTGTCAGTTCAATAAAAAAAAAAAAATATATATATATAGCTAACACAAGCAAACTGACTTTTTTCCATTACCTAAGACCTTTACCTAAGTAAAAGCATTCCTCAGACTAAAAAATGAACAGGGGATTTTTTAAAAATTTAGACCATGCAATGGTCGATCTTTGGATTACTCCACCCTTACTGTAACCAGCTGCACACAGTGTCAGCTGGTTTCGTACTTATTTCTTTCCATACCCAGTGCACGGGTCGTCGGGAAAAAGTTAAAGAAGAAGAAGAGGCTCGATGAAGTCTGACTCAGCTGGAGATATCTCCAGTGATTCAGAGACAGAGGTCAGAAAGAGGAGCCGGCTCTGGCCCAGCCGGGTGGTTGTTGAGGGAACGGAGGTGGAGACACATCAGGTCACTCTGTTTGCTGTTGCTAAAAGCCTGAAAGGCGTCGCGAGGGACCTGAAAACTCTTGGTAGACGGCACTGCAAAAACGCAGTCTGACCAGCTGCCAACATGTACCCAGCTGATCACATGCTCTGTCAAGGTAATCCTCCACAAAGGCCTGAATAATCAGACATGGTACATTAGGTGTAGGAACCTGCAGGGCAATCGGAAAAAAAAAAACGGAGATCAAAAGTGAGTTAGCGTTGAAGGGAGTTGTAGATATGCACCAAGTGCAGATTAGGAAGGGGGGGGGGAGGAGGGGGGGGGGGACAAGAGTCCCAAAGAAGACTTTTTTCCCTCACCTTCTGCTCGACTGTACTACCTCAATCCATCAAAGTTGATTCTCTTAACTTAAAAGGGTTTTGGTTTGGTATGTTCCTTCGCCACTGAGGTTTTTTCCATGTGAACAGCTTGGTCTCTGCCAGGCAGAATCCCAGGACAGGGGGTGGGTGGCGTCTGTGCAACAGCGGTACACGGAGGGGAATGCCAGGTCCCTCGTCGCTGTGTGAACTGCGGAGGTGCCAACGCTTCCTCGTCCAGGAAAGGTCTTGTATGTGTTTTGGAGGTGGACATCCTGAGGGTGAAGTCAGGACAGAAGATCTCCTTTGATGCAAAAAAAAAGAATAGTTTAAGGTAACAACAGTGACAGTAGTCTTTCCTAAGCAGTGATGGCATAAAGATCAGGCGTCAGTCTTCGGCAGAGAGACTCCCAGCTCTGAGATAGCTGCAAGCAGTCAACTGGGCAACACAAAGCCTGCTCCTACTCCAGCAAAGACGTCCTCTAGCAGGATCTCTAACTAAGCACGCTGCTATGCACCCCCTTGGTGCGTGAAGGACACCCGTTTTCCTCTGGTTGTCCAAAAAACCGCCCCCTGGAGCAAAGGACAAACCAGCCCATACCTCAAAACCAGCTGAGGGCTAGAAAAGTAGTTGTCCCCCACTTTTTGAAACACCGAGGTGGTGGTTCTGACGGGAGGGGGGAGGGGGTAGAAATCACCTCCAAAAAAGAAAAAAAATTTAACTCCCGTTGGACAGAATGATAAAATGAAAGAGAGATTTGATCCAGGAAAACTGTTTTGGGGCGCCCTCTGATAAAATGTGTGCGCCCTCTGATAAAATGTGTGATATGGAATGAGAGAACAACTAGAGAATGAGAGCTATGGAATGAGAACTATGGAATGAGAGAACTAGATGTGAACTGTGACAAGCATTTAACAATGGAGTGTCTTTGGTGTCAATTCAATGGGGAGGACTTGCAGCTTTTCCTTGGAGAAGCAGAGACTGGTGGTGGTGGCACTTCAGGAAGCTGTGTTCAATCCAGTCCAATAAGTTATTCATAGCCTCACCGACCACAGAGGCCATATCGGGGCTGTTACCTTGTTAATGTCTTCAATCTCAGATTAAAACCGTGTAACTATATTTTATACAGATCAAAACGGGGTTTAAAATCAACTCGGACCATATAAAAAGTTCCTGACTTCAGAGAAAAAAACGCAAACTGAAGTGGTGCAGGCATACCACACAAACATCATTCTGCACTGACCAAGACTGTTCCTACAGTGACTAAGACAAGGAGGGAGACGAAGAGGCAGTCAAACGACGGGAAGACAGCATCAGAGAGTGGATTAGTCCTGAGTGGATCAACTTGCTACGGAAAGCTGAAAACTGCGAGGAGTGCAGGAAGCTGGCTGGAAAACCTTCAGTGGTGCCCCATTGTTCTACTAGACTACAGGATAGGTAAAATTGGAGATGAGAATTAAAGTTCTCGATGACGCAAAAATCATTTCTGTGTATAAGTTCCGTATACCCTCACCGCCAACTGGGTGACATGATTGCGTGGTCCTATCCACATTTCACTATTCTGTGTGTACAGGGCAGTCAGTGGTTAGAGAAGGCATACTATTTATATCATGCTGAATCCAATTAAAGTTTACCTGCATAGTTTAAAGCTCATCATTTAAAATACACTTCGTACATTGATTTCTTTTTTGATTTTGAATGAAAAAAGAACTATTTCTTTTACTTACTTTGTGTTTCAAGATACAGGTTGTGTCCCCTGCTGCTCTAAGATAGTACTGCATTAATGTAATCTAGGGAAGTGAGTTCGAATATATCATTATTATAATGCCCATTACGTGAGGGCTTAAACATGTCAAGCTTGGCGTTGTTGACGTCATAGATTTTCATTCGAGGATTGTGGTTGTCTTATTGTGTGGTTTGTACTAAGTTTCAGGATTGAAACTGAAGTAGTACTGTAATATTTTGTTGATGACTTTGTAGATCCTGTGTGCGTGTGGACCCCGTCATTTATGTTTGACTGGATGGTGTGTGAAATAAATCGTTGAAAGACTGATTTTGACCTCATTCTGTGTTGTGTGAATTACATACACAGTGATAAGTGGGGAGGGAGTGGGGCGTATTTCATCCCACTAGGAGTGCCATGTATCGACAATTAAAACATAATTATAAAGAAGTCGGGAGGGGGGGGGGGGGGGGGGGGGGGGGGGAGGCAACCTAGTGGTCACAGCGCTGCGCTCCAGATCTGAGGTTCCGGGATCGAGTCACCACGGAAGCGCCCGGTTTAGGAATTTTTTTTTACCCTGGAGTAATATTGTAATCGGTACTGACTCCTTCGCATAGGACTAGAAGCCAAGGTCCCATGTGCGAATTCACGCAGAACAACTTGCACATACGCAAAATCTCACTAATGGTGAACTTCGAACTCCTCGCCCAAGAATGAAAGAATATATATATATATATATATATATATATATATATATATATATATATATATATATATATATATATATAATATATATATACATACATAAAAAAGTTCGAAATGTTGCCAAAAGATGAGTTCTGAACACTTGCATGCGCTGAGCATGTACTGAGTCGTTCAAGACCCGAAAACTTCGCTACAGAAGAACCGGAGATAACAATTATTGTTGCATGTTTTCTCAAAGGAGTGAAACAAATACTTTGTTAACAACTACAGGCAGATATATTTACGAGCAATCTGGGTTCAATAAAATTGAATGTAGACTTACAGAAAGTAGTTACAGCTTGCCCTTCTTAGGAAATGAATCCAGAACTTTTTTGAGGTAGATTACATAGGCGTGAAAAAGGTTAGGAATCCAACTGTGATGACAAGTACTGTTAGGCCTTATATTTTATGACAATTGTTGTCATTGTCTTAAGTGTACACTTATACTTCACTCTCACATAATCACCAAGTGTGTGTGTGTGTGTGTGTGTGTGTGTGTGTGTGTGTGTGTGTGTGTGTGTGTGTGTGTGTGTGTGTGTGTGTGTGTGTATGTGTGTGTGTGTGTTTGTCCGTAGTGTTCGACAGTGACCTCCAAAACAGCAGAGGAGGAAGCTGCTGTTTGAGAAACTAGGCAGCAATTTGATTATAGTGGAGATGCCTTGCCCACAGTACATCCCCTTTCTCTCGGCCAAGTGGGCATATGAACAGTCAGTGTTGGAGATGTTCTCCAAAGGCCAACCAGCCCCCAGGGCTGCAGCACATATTCAGGACTGTGCAAGTAAATCCTCCTAGTCAGAGAGTCATAGTCGATTACTAAAGACTAAGCTGTAAAGTGGAATTCCATGAGTGGGAAAGAAAGCCACTGATCATACAGCCTCTCACTTTGCTGTTGCCCCCAGGGTCAATCGTAAAATCAGTCAGTATTCACAGCTGAACTAGTTGTTTCCATGGCTCTAACCTACAAATAAAACTTATACTAGATATAAAATACGTTGTAAACATTTAAATTTAAGAGGCATAACTGTTACCCCTTTTTGGGGAGTATCTTTACAGAAAGAAGTGGGTTGATTAGGCTGCAAAACTAGGTGCAAGCAATGAAAGCAGACCCGTTGTGCTGCCTATTTCTTTATCCACCCTTGAAGGATGAGAAGCGTTAGAACAAGCATCATCAAACAGATTCATTGAAACGATACAACAAAAAGGCTGTTTGCAACGTGGGTTTTATCCATATAAAAAATTAGAAAATATTCATCATTTAGTGGTTTATACAATTACTGTCAAGTAAAGATAACTTCAGGCGTTTTTGTCTCTTTTTGTTTAAAGAAAAGAATCAGATTAAACACATTTATAGCAACATTGAGC
>CM054167.1:24409777-24452277 GCA_028751875.1 Rapana venosa | reverse complement strand
TCCGCTTATGAAAACCTCCTTTCTTTTCAAAATGTAAAATGCATAATATATTTTCTCTTTATTCAATTTTATTTACAAAAGACAGTCATGTGTTAACCCCCTACCCCCACCATCACCTGGTCAAAAGGTCACTTTGGGCAACTCAGTTTCACTCAACTATCTCCATCGCCGCTGTCGTTGGTAGGAGTTCCATACAAATGCCACCAGGTTCGCCATCTTTCTCTGCCTGTGCTGAGTTCTATGATCTCCTGTAGCCCTCCCAGACCACTGATCTCAGTGATGTTGGCAATGTAGGATGTTAGTGGTCTGCCTCTTTTCCCTCTGCCCTCAACCTTTCCTTGGAGAACTGTCGTCATGATATTTATTTGTGTGTTTCTGTTTGCATTACCAACCATATCTGAGACTGTGCTTATCAATGTGAGTCAATATTAATTTTGTCTTTGCATTGACAGTTCATCAAATAAGACTCATTTGCTCTTATCTCTGACAGTTTGACTCTTAAAAGACACCTGTAGAACCACATTTTCCCTGGGTTTGTTGAGTTCTCTTTCTAATTTTAGTAGTGTCCAGGCTTTTGACCCATACAGCAATACAGGCCAGATTAGTGTTTTGACAATTCTAATGTTGAGATAGTTAGGTATGCCTCTGTCTTTCCAAATGTTGTTTAACTGAATCACCTTTTGCTTGGCCATACCGACTCCAGCCTTGACGCCTTGGAGCCTGGAGCCGTTATTCTTTCTTAAAGAACCTAGATATTTGAAATTCTGAACATAGTCTAGATCTGTTCCTTTGATTTTGCTGAGGGGTGACTGTACTATTAATGTGCATCGCTTTGGTCTTCTGTCCAGTTTTACAGCTTCACACCATCAGCGCAAAAGAATTTGAGAGACCTTCCAATGGCCCGGCAAGTGTAAACAGCAAGAATTCGTTATGCTCTACAAGGACGGGGACACTAAAGAGTGTGGCAGTTACAGAACAATCGCCTTCATAAGCCACACGAGCAAATTTGCTCTTATCCTCCCACTGAACAGAATGAAAAATAATGTAGAAAGAGAACTATCTGATTGTCATGCACGATATAGACACAGAAGAGGAACAACAGACATGCCTTTTGTGCTTCAGATACTGTTAGAGAAAATAAAAAAACCTCACTGACGATAAGGTAGCGTAACTTTCATAGACTATAGTAAAGCTTTAGACAATGTCAAACATCAGCATCTGTTCATCACACTTTCACAGACTATAGTAAAGCTTCAGACAATGCCAAACATCAGCATCTGTTCATCACACTTTCACAGACTATAGTAAAGCTTTAGACAATGTCAAACATCACCATCTGTTCATCACAATGTCATAAATAGGCCTTCCCAGTCATCTGATCACGCTCATAGCAAATTTCTATTCAGATCAGAAGGCAACCATCCGATGGAATGGCGAGCACTTTGAGTTCTTTGATTTAAAAAACGATCTTCGTCAAGGTTGCACATTATCCTCCCCCCCCCCCCCCACCATCTTTCTACATATATATACAGAACTGATCATGAGAAAGGCGGATATAGATGACATGGGCATCAATATAGAAGGCAGAAACGTCACTAACCTCAGGTACGCTGATAATACAGCACTCATGGCCAATGATATCACAAGCACAAGAAGAACTCTCTACAGAGTCGATGCAGAGGGCAACACTGCTGGCCTTAAGTGAAATGCCAAAAAGACCAAAGTGATGCACCTTGGGCACTGACAATAAATTGTTCAAAACATCAAAGCATCAAGAGTGTCTCTCTCTCTCTCTCTCTCTCTCTCTCTCTCTCTTCTCTCTCTCTCTCTCTCTCTCTCTCGACTCGCTCACTCTCTCTCGCATGTATTTTCTGCCTACTCAGACCATTCTCCTGCCCAGAAGTCTGACCATGTCGGTTGAGGCCAGAAGGCGGATCTGCAGAGTCACAAGCACAGAAGAAAACCAGGCACTACGCATTCCACTCAATATGGCCATATGACCATTTAATGGGAACGGAAACAAAATTTACAGAACTGCATACACACGGGGACTGTGTGAAAAAAAGCACCTGAGTGCTTATTTCATTATCCTCGAAATAAAAGAATAAATACATAATATAATAAAATTAATAAATAATGCCAATTCTGACCCCGTTGTACCTATAGCTATTTGTCATCAACTGGGTTTTCCCTGAACTGACCTGCATGCTGTATACGGTAGAGGCCGTATCAAACTGACCAGCACCTTCTCTTGTCCAGCTAAGCTGTCAATGTCGGCAAAAACGTATGTTATTGTCCCGCCTCTGATGCTGACTGTTCCCTCATGATCTTCAAGGGCTTCAGCCACTGTTCTCTCTAAGAAAATGTTGAAGAGGGTGGGGGAGAGCTGACATCCTTGGCGTAATCCAATTGTGGTTTGGAACCATTCTCCTATGTTGCTGTCGTAGTAGACTGCGCTGGTCGCCTTGTCATAGAGGCGTTCTATGGTTCTGATCAGGTTGACATTGATGTTGTTCAGCCTCACTGTTGTCTGCCAAAATCTGCCGAATGCCTTTTTTAAGTCTACGAAGAAGTGATCAAGGTCTTGCTGGTGTTGAATGTACTTCTCACAGAGTATTCTAAGATTGAAAATTTGCTCTGTTGTGCTCCGCCCTGTTCTTAAACCTGTATGTTCTTTATTGATGATCTCCTCAGCTTGTGGCTTTATACTATTCAAGAAGATTCTTAGCATGACCTTGCTTGGATGTCTGATCAGGCAAATGGGACGTCATTTTAGGTATGAGATTCAATATAAGCACACGCAAGTATGTTTGGAGATCCTATCAAAGGAATGTAAGGAAGGTTATAGGGTTTGTTTCCTGCCACACACACATTTGGTTAATGTTATGTTAATTACTAGTTTTGTTAAATTAGTTGTGTTATACAAGTTATGCTATTCCAATAATGTCGTGGTATTTTTTGCCCTCTGAGGTTTTTTCTTCTTAAAATAATTCTTAATAATACTTCTTCCTCAACACACACACACACACAACACACACCACACACACACACACACACACACACACACCACACACACACACACACGAACATGCACTCCCCCCATCCACCCCCCCCCCACACACACACACCTTCTCTCTCGGTGCGCGCTTGAATTTGCACATACTTATTCATACACATACTTCCCTTCCCCCCCTTTTTTTTTTACCTTTCTCATAACCCTTTACCCTATCGTCTAATATCACTTAAAGTGGAAAGACGTTAAAGCGAAGAAGAACAAGAACAAGAACAAGATCACACACACACACACACACACACACACACACACACACACACACACACATATATATATATATATATATATATATATTATATATATATATATATATATATATATATATATATATATATATATATATATATATATATATCTAAAAAACTTCTTTCTTTTATATTGAGGATAATAGAATAAGCACTTATGTGCTTTTTTACAATCAGTCACCGTGTGTATGCGGTTTTGTCAATTTTGTCATCTGTTCTCACCGACACACAATGGCCTACTCTTACGAAAAGCGGAACAGGATTTAACGTGTGTGCAAGGTGTTCTGCGTGCGTTCGCACACAGGGCCTCGGTTTATAGTCTCATCCGAAGGACTTACGGGTATATATATATACGACCTTATAGGTTATGGGACTCCTTTACCTTTATATATATATATATATATATATATATATATATATATATATATATATATATATATATATAATAATATATATGTGTGTGTGTGTGTGTGTGTGTGTGTGTGTGTGTGTGTGTGTGTGTGTGTGTGGAGATTGAGGATTGGTTAACGAACAGATAGGAAGACAGGTAGACAGACAGATAAATAAACAGAACGACAGCAGGCAGACAGATAGACTGAGAGATACAAATACGAATGATTTATTGCCAGTAGGTAGTTTCAAACCCATGCGCTGAGGTGATGCAGGGAAAGTGGAGGGCGTGCAAAGAAAGTAAATCACAAACTTACGTGACTAATTGACAGCACAACTTTATTGTGACATGGATTCCACATCGTCTTATCACAGCTTATATACCAAGATAGCAACACAGTCAATCAATGCGAGCACTGGCTGTTTTCAGCAGTCACGATATTCCAGTCCTACTGACACTCCAGTCATAAAAGAACACCCTTATTCGCAGTAAAAAAACCAACTATCCCATTTTGTGAGCCATTGACCCTCCCGTAATGTTGTGACCATACAGGGTTGATATTGATTGATAGTTGGAGCGTCCATGCATGCGCAAGGCACTGTTCTAGTGCTCTCGGAGTTTAGTGTTTCCGGGGCAGGAATGGCAAAACCGTTGTCGCTTACTCCGTTAGTAAGCCACAGCACAGTATGTACAATCAAAAGGGGGTATTCGTCTTGAATCGGTCTGTATGTGGTAGCACAGCTTTAATCTGATATTAAAACTTTCCCAAGGTGCCAGCCATGATATGGCCTCTGGTCGGTGAGACTGTATATTGCACTGCTATGATGATAACACTGGTCAGGGTGGGGTTCCACCCAGATTTCTTTTTCAACATTGCCGGGTGTATTATAGTTCATTTGTCCATCTTCTGTCAAAACAGGGAAGGCACTGTCCATTTTGTAAGCCTAGTTCCTTCGCACATGTCGCAATATACACAGATTATCGTTTGTTGTTGTTTTTACGTTCTTAGTTTCAATTTCTGTTTCGCAATTATTTACAGTTTCTCCACCAATATGTAAGGAAAACGTTGACGTCATTAAATACATAGATTTTTTTTTGGGGGGGGAGGTTCAGGTAAATTCTCTTCTTTTCGTATTGACAAAGTTTGTGCTATTAAGTCATACTGTGTCATGTCACTCTCTTCTTTATCAAGTTGTCTGTCATATGGAAACAACAAGAAAAAAACAACAGCATTTGACAAACTGTCAATGAACACAATGTTTCCTTAAGTCAGAGTTTGTAAAAAACAACAACAAAAAAACGCTTTGTGGCATTGGCAAAAACAAACCAGAGATGGAATCCTAAAACCTGAAACAGGGGGTTAAGAAAAGTCTTAAGCAGGGATGCTATACCTTGAATACAGCTTCATGTAATAGTTTAGCATCAGTTTCAAAGAAAGATTGTTTCAGGGACGATTATCCCGTTTCCGCATAGAGACTGTAGACTGGTGAAGTTTCCAACGCTCCCAAACAGATTCTATGCCCTTGATGGTCAATGGAGACCAGACATTTCAGGCATGACGACCCTGTTGATTCGTCAGTCTGGCAGTACAATCAGGCTTGGAATGGCCAAGTGACCTGTAAAAAAACAAAACAACTTTCTTCTTCTTCTTTGCCAAACGGTCTGACAGTAACTATTGTTGTCTGTCATATGAGTGAAAACACGTTGCGCTGCCATTACATGCCTAACAAGTCTGGCCAACAGCATCCAACTCTGGCGTGGCAATCTTGTAAATCTTACAGGGAAAAAGACAGGAGAATGAATGTACCGAGAAGAAAGAGAATAGACTAGAAGGAGGTGACAGGAAGAAAAGGAACAAGGCAGAAACAAAGAGAAGAATAGAAAAAGTGGGAATTGCTAGCAGAGAAGGTGGGGATGCTGTTAAAGTCACACAAGTTAAATAGGCTAACATATCCCCCGCATCACCACAGGGAGCCCTGTACATATGAAGCAGTCGTCCAACCAGCTCCTAAGTCTGTGTGGGTGACCACCTGCAGGAGATTACCACTTTCTGCCAGGATGTTTACGGGTATTGAGTATTGTCACAGATCTGAGTCATTCTCCTGTGGTCTTTTATTTTCTTCTTTTGAAACAGGGGTGTAGTGAGGAGACAGCAGTCACAGAAACCTGCTGCATGGGTTTTCGTTTTCCTGCACAGGTTTTTGCTTTCTTGCGTTTCTTGCTTTGCACCTGCTGAAGGTGACTTCAGTGCTGCAAGCGTTCATTGGTGAACACCAAACGTATATTTGTAGTTCTTAGGCTTGGTTTTGTGAAAATGCAAGTAAATGGTCCTTGGCGCGTCTTTACAGGCTGTTTTGAAGAAACAGGCAAGTGCTTAGGCCAGGAACTCTATAATAAGGTTGTACACCAACAAACAACTGCACGTGATTAAAGCCCATTGTTTGTCATGCATATATGTATCTGTAACCATGAGTTTTTAAAAAGTTTACATAAGAAAGGCAGTGAGTCTACTTTACTTTGGTGTCAGCTGTACGGATCTGTGACGCCGGACAGTCTCTGCTCCTGTGGAGGAGCCATACAATGACGTACCTGCCGGAATATCTATGGAATGGGGTGCTATTGGCTAAAAAGGATCTCAACTCGAGATTGAGCAGCAGGTTCATCCATTGGTGACTGATAACCCGGGGCAAACAAGGAATAAAAGAACATCTCGAAAAATAATTGGTGGCCGTGTGTATGATTGGATTAGTGAAGAATTATTTTTATATAAACGTAACTTAACAACATCCCTCTCGGAACCAAGGTAAAGTTACTAAACGCGCTAGTCACCTCAATCATGCTTTACGCATGTGAGGCATGGACACTGAACGCAGACCTACAAAGGAGGATCCAAGCAGTAGAAATGAGATGACTCAGAAGGCTCCTTGGCATCTCATACAAAGACCATGTCACCAACAATGAAGTCCGCAGAATGATCACTCAACAAGTGCGGGACTATGAAGACCTACTGACCACGGCGAAAAAGAGGAAACTCAGATGGTATGGGCACGTAACACGCTCAGAAGGACTTGCAAAGACCATCCTGCAAGGAACAGTCCAGGGGAAGAGAAGACGGGGCAGACAGAGGAGAAAGTGGGCCGACGACATCCGTGATTGGACAGGGGAGGACTTCAGTGTCACCCAGGCACTCGCCCACAACCGCGCTAAGTGGAGCCAGCTGGTCCACCATTCGTCCACCATGCAGCGCCCCTACGACCCTGGCGGGTTACGGGACCAGTGAACAGTGAACTTAACAATTATAATTTATTAGAAACAAGCTTGATTTGGGGAAAACTAGGGAGAAATCAAATAACAGGGTCTTTTGCCCCTAAAATCTGGTATGGTGTAACGTTTGTTACTGGGTGGGTGAATGCAAACACGTCTTTACAAACATTCATGCAGACACACACTACCATTGTGTGACAAATTTTACTTTTGAAATTTTGCCTCTGGTCAAAAACATTACCCAAGAACTTAACCTCTGTCACTGTGGGGATGGTGGATTTCCCCAGACTGATGATGAGATCAGGATATTGTTCTTCAAACCTTTCACAAAGAGTCTACATAACAGCTTTGTGGTGGGAAATTTGAAGTCATCTTCCTAAGCCCATTCCTGCACCATGTTCACACAAAGATGTAACTGTCTCTGAACTCCCACAAAACTTCTGCCCATCGCGTATACAGCAAACTCGTCCGCAAAAAGGGAGCATTCCACACCCTGTGAACAGATTTCACGATGTTATTTATCTTAATGCTGAAGAGGATGGATGAAATGATGCTCCCCTGCTGAAGCCCCTTCATCTTCTCGATTATGTCAGACAGCGGGCAATCAACGCGCACCTAAAACTGCTTCTTCGTCAGGAAGTTCTCCAAAAACATTGGCAGACAACCCTGGAAACCCAGACCACACAGGTCTGATAGAAGGCCGTATTTCCAACCTATATCATAGGCCCTTTTCAGATCAAAAAGCTTGTTAATGAAGGTGTTGTGGACAGTCGTCTCAAGGTATGCAAATGGTAAAATGCTTTCTTTTTTCTGTTACAAAAGTTGCACTGTTCCTTGGTCAGAGAGCAATCTGTTTCTACCTTCCACACAAGACAGGAGATGACCATCTTCTCCAGCAACTTACAAATGCAACTAGTCAAAGCTATTGGTCTGTAGTTTTGGGGGTCTTTCGGATCCTTCTCAGGCTTACGGGTGGGAATGACATGGGCCATCCGCCAAGATGGAGGAAATAATTCAGTAATCTAAAATGTCAGCATACTTTTAGGAGCATTTGAAAATAGTTGCCAGGGAAGTGTTTAAAAAGACTGCAATGAATTTCATATGGGCCAGCTGAAGTCTTGCCACAGGTCTACAGGGTCAGAGTTTAGATCAGGTACGGAAAAAGATTATATTTTTCGTCATTCTGGGAGACATAACTTAAGGAATCCCTTTCTTTCAGCGATTTCGTTCTCAGAAACGTTTCCGTTTTGGAAGTCAAAGAGTAGTTCTCCTTCAGAGTGGTGGCCAGCAGGTTAGCCACAGCCACCTTATCTGTAACGAGAACATCCTCATGCTTCAGGTGATTAATAGAAGTGAAGGGGGGGAGGGGCATGTTTTCCTTTGATCTTCCCAATCAACCTCCATACTTTCTTACTAGATGTTCTGTAGTTGAGCATGGAGCAGAAATACTTCCACACTTTGCACCTGCTGGTCTCCAAAACATGAAGTGACTTGGCTTGCAGTTTCAGATGGGCCAGCACTGCAGCTGGAGGCAAGACACTGAGATTTCGGATTTTGGGGCATTTCTCGTCAAACCAAGGCATTTTAGGTGCCCAGGCCAACCGTTCATCCTAGGAATAGACTGGTTGGCAGATAATATGAAAAACATTGTCAGTGCCTCCACCAAATCTTCCACAGCCAAGGTACCACCTTCGTTCATTCTGCTCCCTTTCTCACCGGATTCTTTCGAAGTCTGTGAAGTCAACCTCACCTTACCTGGCCATTCTATTACTTTCTGTTGCCTTTACAACCCACCTCTCAGCCGTAAAAACAATCTGACATCTTCCCTTTTTCATCAAGAATTCCAATCACTCTAACATCACTACAGCCCTCTCCCAAGAAGCTTATAATTCTTGGCGACTTTAACTTCCACTTCGACAACCAGTCTTCTCCTGATGTCAAGCGTCTTTCTTTGTCAATACACTCTCTGTCCAAGCTGGTAAATGAAGCTACACGTACAGATCATGTCATATTTTAAAGTGGCTCATCACCGATGTTTCACTAGATCTCATCATCTCTGTATCCGTCACTAATGAACTGCTTTCTCATCATTCTGCCCTTCTTATCTTTCTCAACATTGCAAGGCCTATTAAAAAGGAAAAGTGCGTCACCCGTCGCAATCTCAAGGCCATCGATATTCAAACTTTCTCTACCCAAGCTGCTGAACCCCTATCACATCCCCGACCACACTGACCCGTCTAAACACTACTACACTGTTCTTAGCCAACTACTCGATGAGAACGCGACTCCCACTGACCTCATTCTGCCTGATAGGCCCTGCACCCCATGGTACACCCTTGATATCCTGGTCACAAAGCGCAAACGCCGACAACTCGAGCGTCAATGGCGAAAAACAACAACTTAAATAAATAAACAGCTCTTTTGAAAACAAATCAAGAAAGTCAAAACCTTAATCCATTCAGAAAAAACAAAGTATTACTCTGTTCAAGTTCTTGATGCTACGTCCATGAAATCTCTCTTTTCCCTCACCTCAACTCTTCTGGGATCTGCAAAGGCAAGCCCTCTGCCCACTGTTCACAGCCACTCCCAACTTCCTGCTATATTTTCTTCAGTCTTTTCTGACAAAGTCCGCAATATTCACTCTAGACTGGATCAGACTTCTTTCCAACCTGCACCTCCTGATCCCCAATTCACTGGCCTTCCTCTCCTTTTCTTTCATCCAACAAGCGAGAATGAAATCATGACAATTCTGAAAGAAATGACAATAAAACCATGCGATCTCGATTCTATACCTGCTTCTCTTCTCACTCAGTGCATTCCACAGCTCATACCCACTATCACGAAAATAGTAAACTCATCTCTTCTCTCAGGAATTTTTCCATCAGCTCTCAAAACTGCAATAGTTACACCTCTACTCAAAAGGTATGACCTCGACCCTAACATTCTGAAGAATTAAAGACCTGTTTCTAACCTACCATTTATCTCTAAAGTCCTTGAAAAAGTTGTTCTGAAACAACTCAACAGCCATCTTCCTTCCAACAATCTCCTTTCCCCTTTTCAATCTGCTTATCGTGCCAACCACAGCACTGAGACCACCCTAATCCACACCTTAAACACGCAGGAACAATCTCCCTTCTCACTCTCTCGACGTACCTGCAGCCTTCGACACTATAGACAACTCAATTCTTCTCTACCGTCTCCAAACCATGTTTGGTATTTAAGACACAGCCCTTATCTGGTTCAATTTATACCTTACAGGCCAATTCCACACAGTTACAGTAAATAAGATTCAATCAACACATGCCAAACTGGAATGTGGAGTCCCACAGGGATCAGTTCTGGGCCCTGTTCTTTTCACTCTCTACACTGCTCCACTTTCACATGTAATAAACTGTCATCAAATCAGCCATCATTTTTATGCAGACGACTCTCAGATTCTTAGCAGTGAAACTCCTGAAAATCTGCCTTCTCTCTTGACAAACATATCCTACTGCCTTCAAGATATCCAAAATTGGACGATACAAAACAAGTTACAGCTAAATGCAGATAAATCCGAAGCCATACTTGTAGGGAACAAACACAAAGTCTCTTCCATCACAACAGCTTCAATAGAATTCGGCAATACATCTGTCCCTCTATCCACTGCAGTGAAATATCTAGGGGTAGTTATCAACAACACACTCTCCATGCAAAAAATCATCACCCAAACCTGCCAGTCGTGCTACTATCAATTACGGCGCATTAGTGCAGTTCGAAGTATCTGTCCACTGATGCAACATCCAAATCAGTCATGTCTCTCATTCTTTCACGTCTCGACTATTGCAATTCTCTTCTGGCTGGTCTGCCAGCCCCATCTATCCACCCTCTTCAACGTATACAAATCTCTGCAGCTCGATTAGTCCTCAGAAAGAAAAAGTCTAAGCACATTACTCCTCTCTTGCGATCTCTCCACTGGCTGCCTGTGCCACAGAAAGTAAACTATAAGATCTGTACTCACTGTTTGAAATGTCTCCACAAAACAGTACCTTCTTACCTCTATGAATGTCTTTACCTGTACACTCCTTCTCGTTCCCTCCACTCTGCTGCAGATACCTTGTGCTTAAGAATACCTAGATTCAACCAGTCCACCGCTGGCCGTCGCTCTTTCTCTGTTTCTGGTCCATCGATCTGGAATGACCTCCCTCTCTCTCTTCGCCAAAAGCCTACTTATGAGACTTTTAAATCCAGCCTAAAGAGGCATTTATTTCAAACCTAAGATTCTCTGCTCTTGTTTCATCTCATTTCTGCCCCTGCCCTCAACAACCAAACCCCCATCCAGAGTGTACAACCTTTATGTATGTATGTGTATTGGGGGGGGGGGGGGGGGGGGGGGGGGGGGGGCGCTCGCGCGCGTATGCGCGCGTGTGTGTTTACATTTGAATTTGTAAAAACTATTAATTGTGCGCGTGTGTGTTTACATTTGAATTTGTAAAAGTCTATTAATTGTAACTGGCTGCATGTGAAAGACTAGGATGAATGAAAGCGCTTTGATTTGTTGTTTGCAAGATATAGCGCCGTATAAATTCCATGTGTTATTATTATTATTATTATTATTATTATTATTATTATTATTATTATTATTATTATTATTATTATTATTATTATTATTATTGTTGTTGTTGTTGTTGTTGTTATTATTATTATTATTGCTGGGGATTTTCGACCTGAAAAGATCCCAGTCGGCCCTCTGACATCAAAACTGTCCAGATGGGACTCCCCTACCACCGCATTCTATGACAAGATGAGCAGATAATGGTTGCTGCCATGCAGATTGTCATGCACTTCAATTGGAAGTCCAGGACCAATGAGGATCACAAACTGACAGATGCAGACGCGACAGCAAACCGTTCAGTGAATGGGAGAACCTCATTTGATTCTATGAAGTTGTTTGTTTCCAAAATGTGAGATATTGAAGAGTTATGACAAAGGGTGCCAACACGCTATATTGCAGAATAGAACTGGTTAAACTCCTGAACAAAATAACAGCAGAGCATACAAAGTTCTTTTCTCCTGTCTTACATAAAGCAATGCCATTACTGCCATCACAATCAGTCCTTTTTTTTTTTTATAGGTACTAGTTTTATTGGGGACGGGATAGCTCAGTGGTCGGAGCACTCGCTTTCCCCCAGCCAAGTTAAGCAGCGTCGAGCGTGGTTACCAGTTGGATGGGTGACCGTTTGCGCGCCTTGGCTTCAGTACAGTCCCCCCAGTTCACCCAGCTGTAAATGGGTACCTGCCCTCTTTAGGGTCAGGGAAGGTAAAGCAGCGAGGTAGAGGAGATGGGCGCCGCCCTCAATATGCTGGCCCTAGAGAAGTGAGGTCTCTGACGCCTCGCTCCCCTACGACCTTATAGGTTATGGGACTCCCTTACCCCTCCCTCCCTTACTAGTTTTATCATTGCAACTTGTGAGGTGCTGAAAAAATTGTGACAAAGCACCTCGACACGCTATATCACAATCTGAAACTGAAGTCAGAAACTTGACAAAAGTTTCAGTGGAGCTTTACAAACTACGTATTAGTATACATTACTGAACTTTCATTAATTTCAATTGTGGTTGGGGGGGGGGGGGGGGGATCATTGGGGAGGTGACATGCTATGTTACAATTTGTGATATAGCGCGTCGAGCCCCCTGGGGGAACCAACGCGCTTTGCAACAGCTGTGATACAGTGTGTTAAGCCCACCAGGGAGTCAACGCGTCTTTGTCACGTAGCACGTCGACACCACAACGTGCTGCGCCTTTGTCACATACTGTGTGTGACAAAGCGCATAATTGAGACAAAGCCTGTCAGTAGAAGAGGCAATAATTATATGTAACCCCTATAAAAAAAACGCCCCGCATGGTTCGCGACTGACTAACGTACAGCCACCCCTCCCCTAACCACATAGCCCCAGCTTGGGATTATGGGTTGCTTGCTGCAACCACTTGGCAGCCGAGAAATCAAGACTGATGCAAAGAAGGCTTCATAAGGAGTTGATGATAGAAAAAAAAATCCCTTTGACAGAAGAAGACAGCCAAAGGAAATAGGTCGATGAGAATGAAGATGGCAGAAAAAAATATAACAATGAAGATGTAACAAAAAACTTTTATCTCTAGACTAAAAATACAGAGTTGGTAAAGGCAGTAAGCCATTGTTAGTGTCCAGGTTTAAGTGTTCACAGCTCGCTCCCCCCCCCCCCCCCCTCACCACCACCATTCCAATACCTGATTTACCTTCCTTAATATTGTTTGCTTGGTGTATTTTAAAAGATTTAGATTTCTTTTAGATCTTGTCTGTTTTTATGCTTGTTGTTATTTCTTTCTTTGCTTGTGTATTTTCTTCTTTGAAACTCGTTTCCGGCGTCAGGTATACTGGTTTCACTGAAGCAATCCTCGATTCCCAGACACCTTCAAACTGGTCTGAGCAAATCATTTCCCTTCGTTCCCATGGCCCGGAAAAGCTGGATGCAGCTGGTCAAGCATAAACAGTACACCCCCCTGACATTCTGACTACTCCTCTATCCTTTGCGATATAGTTTATCAATGGCCTGGTCAATGTTTGTGAAGGGCAGGCCTCCTGGGACCTGGAGAGTCATGGGGAAATCATTCATTAAGACGTAAGTGGCTTCCTGGCATCTTGAGGGCGATGAAAAGTCGTAATTTACTGTATAAAAAGGAAAAGGTGTCCCAGAACCTATAAGGTCGTAGGGGAGCGAGGCGACAGTCCTCACTTCTCTAGGGGCCAGCATATTGAGGGCGGCGCCCATCTCCTCTCCCTCGCTGCTTTACCTTCCTTGACCCTTAAGAAGCAGGTAACCATTTACAGCTGGGTGAACTTGGGGGACTTTACTGAAGCCAAGGCGCAAATGGTAACCCATCCAACTGGCAACCACGCTCGACGCCGCCTAACCTTGGCTGGGGGAAAGCGAGTGCTCCGACCACTGAACTATCCCGTACCCAATTTTCTGTATGGGGCACTGATAATGTACAGGGTATGAGTTGAAATAGGTTGCATGGACTTTGCTAAGATAGTGTAGGCATGTTTCATAATTGTTTATGAACAGTTTATACATAGGCTTGCATGTGCGCATAAGAAATTGTTTGTATCCCACTTTAAACCGCCTGACTGGCCCGACCCGGAATTTTTCCGTGACTAAATGTGTACTCTATACGCCAACAACCCGGAAAATTTCTGGGGTTTCGGATTGAAGCAAACAAGCCAGCTTCCTTGACTACTGTTAAATGTAAAGAACTCCAAAATTAGTGGAGATCACTCTCCTGTTGCTTGGCATCATGCAGCTGCAAAAATATGGCTAAACGATCGGTTATTAGTTCATATTTTGTGTTATTTTGCGTAACTGTTTGGACTGCTCTTGTTCAAAATGGCTGACTCTTCTCGTTGAACATATCATTGATTTTACACAGCTGAAGAAGTGGCAAATACAATTTTAGATAATCTTGACAGTGATGAAAAGGATCGTGTATTATTCAGATCCTGCAGATTAAAAAAAAACCCTGAGATTTTTGCCTGGACTTATGTGTGACGTTATTGAGATAGGGGGGTGGGGGGTGAGGGGGGGTTAGTCAGGCTGGGTGATGAAGAAAGTATATTTTCACCTATTCTTCACATTTTAAAATATATTTTTGTAGTGAAGTATCATGCTAACTACTCTGAGCTTGCCTGAAAGCAATCTACGGTATATATGCCGTCACTGGGCAGAATATCAGGATTATTCATGCAGTAATTTCTGAGTAACAGGGACATGAACATAGCATGGACATAGCAAGTGGTACATAAGAATTTTATTCCCCGGCGTATAGGGTGCACATGCACTCAGCAGTTAAGAGGTGGAGTTCTTTCGCTTCTTTCTTCTCAGCTTTTCTTCTGCTGCATCTGTGTAGACATTTTTCATGTCCGTCATAATGCCTAATCGCAATTGATCATTTTCTACCCATGCCTCTACTAACCGTGAAAAACGGTTACTTGTTTCAGTTTGGAAACATAATAATAATAATAATAATAATTTATGGAATTTATATAGCGCTGAATCTTGTGAAGCAACAAATCAAAGCGCTCAAATTTCATTTCATACCACTTTAAGTCACGGCAGATTTCTCTCCGTGAAATTCGGGCTGCTCTCCCCGGGGAGAGCGCGTCGCCACAAGAGCAGCGCTACCCTTTTTTTTTTCTCCTTGTCTGCAACTGTATTTGTTTTCCTATCAGAGTGGCTTTTTTTCTAAGAATTTTTCCAGGGACAACTCTCTTGTTGCCGTGGGTTCTTTTACGTGCGCTAAATAATTACGTGTAACACACGGGACCTCGGTTTATCGTCTCATCCGAAAGACTAGCGCCCAGACCACCACTCATGGTCTAATGGATGGGGGAAAAGTTTCCGGTCCAAACGGGGTACGAACCGCCGCACACTTCAGACCCGGACTTTTCGCTTTCTAGACAGGCGCGTTACCTCTAGACCACCGATCCACCTGAAACATGTGGTAAAGTCTCGGATGTCACATTTTTTAGTGTCAAATTTAGAGGACGGTATAACTATTTTCATAATTTTCGTAGCATTAAATCTTATTCAAAGCTGATAGATAGATAGATAGACAGACAGACAGACAGACAGACAGACAGACAGACAGATAGATAGATAGATAGATAGATAGATAGATAGATAGATAGATAGATAGATAGATTGATCGATCGATAGTATAGATATATATGTATAGATATGTATGTGTGTAGATCGATCGATAGTATAGATATATATGTAATATATATATATATATATATATATATATATATATATATATAGAGAGAGAGAGAGAGAGAGAGAGAGAGAGAGAGAGAGAGAGAGAGACAGAGACAGACAGACAGACAGACAGACAGACAGAGCCTGTGTATGTTTCTGCAAGATATAGCGCTATATAAATTCCATCTATTATTATTATTATTATTATTATTATATAAATTCCATCTATTATTATTATTATTATTATTATTACATGATTATGTGAGTAGAAGGGAATTTATAATTTTTTTCATTTTTTTTCTTTTACTTCGAGGATAATGGCATAAGCGCTCATGTGCTTTTTTCTCCAGTCCCCGTGTGTATGCGGTTTTGTTAATTTTGTCATCCGTTCCCACCGGCACACAATGGCCTACTCTTCCGAAAAGCGGAACGGGTTTTAACGTGTGCGAAAGATGTTCTGCGTGCGTTCGCACTCGGGACCTCGGCTTATAGTCTCATCCGAAGGACTTTTGGGGGAGAGAGGAGTCGTCACTGATGTTAACTCCAGAGGAAAAATCCTCTTGAACGAGAATCAAACCCGGGTCAGCAGATCACGAATACATCACTCCAACCACCAGGCTACCCCGTCCTATCAAGTGAGTATGCACTTGTAAGCGTTTTTACATGCATAATCCAGTGCAGCGATATGTGCACTCTCATTGCTTCAGTTTGCCACGTCACTTTGTGGGTAATGTGATGTCACCATGTGGTGTACAGTGACATGTGACCATGTGATGTAGACATGACTACATGTCACCTTGCATGTGATGTACAGTGACAAGCCTGTAGACATAACATGTCACCATACGATGTACAGTAACAAGACTAGACATGACGACATATCACCATGCATGTGATGTATAGTGACAAGGCTGTAGACATGTCGACATGTTACCATGTGATGTACAGTGACAAAGCTGTAAACATGAATTGTCACCATGTATGTGATGTACAATAACAAGACTGTAGACATGACGACATGTCACCATGTGATGTACAGTAACAAGGCTGTAGACATGATCACATGTCACCATGTGATGTACAGTGACAAGGCTGTAGACATTTATTTTATTTATTTTTTATTTTATATCGAGGATAATGGAATAAGCACTTATTTGCTTTTTTTTACATCCAATCCCCCTGTGTATGCGGTTTTGTAAATTCTGTCATCTGTTCCCACCGGCACACATGGCCTACTCTTCCGAAAAACCGGAACAGGATTTAACGTGTGCGCAAGATGTTTTGTGGGGGTTCGCACACGGTGCCTCGGTTTATAGTCTCATCCGAAGGACTTTTGGGGAGAGTGAAGTCGGCACTGATGTTAACTCCAGGGAAAAATATTCCCTTGAATGGGAATCGAACCTGGGTCGTCAGATTGCCGGCGCAATGATTTAACTACTAGGCTATCCTGTCCCCCCTGACAACATGTCACCATGTGATGTACAGTAAGAAGGATGTAGCCATGAGGACATTTAGAAATTCCTTTGGTCCACTTGGAAACCTAAAGGAAAACGTCACGGCTTTGTGCGCTTTTATAGAAAGCATTGTGAGTGATATAATCCATATATTGTCAAAAGTCAACAACGAGACATAATGATGGTGTGTCAACTGCCTGTGCTATGAGAGTAAACACTGTAAACCTGATGACCCAGCTATGACCAGACGTCAACAAGAAGACACCATGAAGAGTGTGTCAGCTGTACGTCCCGTCAAAAGAAAACCTGTAACTGTTACCTCCACCTGGGTCACTGTACTGTTTGGACTGATGCACTGCATCCTGCTGGTTTCTACTGACGTGGTCACACACCAGTGGGGTACAAACAATGGGTACACCAACACCACCACTGCTGATCCGTTACAGATCACTGACTTCTGTCCAGGCGTACAGTACCTCATAAACCAGCACAACAGAAACAACACGTTTCTGCAGGTGAACGTGTCAGATTGTGAGAACAATGAGATACAGCCTACAGCCCACCAGGGTGTAGTCTATGGGGTGTGTGAAGACCTCACTTCTTTCTGTAAACTGAACATTGAAACGCACAGGGATAATTATGTGCAAGCTTTTTTGCAAAGGCTTGCGTATTGGTGTGATCTGAAGCAATGGTTAATATATTTATTCCAGCGTTTTGAAAGTCACAAGATACAGTGTGGTGTTCATTCCTTGGAGGAAATGTTTTTCAGAAGCAAGACCCAAATGTGTATACACAGCATAAATGGTCCATTGACCAACGTCTTCATAAAAACAACAAACTTGAGTAGATTTGTTATAAAACAAACTGACGAGCATTCTGGGTACCTCACAACAACTTATCTCTTAGCTTATGACACGCTTTATCCGCACAGTGTTGAATGGAAAGTGTCCTCCATGCATCTTATGATGATCAGCATTAAAAAGAGCCATGATAATTACTTCCCCTGTCTGAAAAGAGACCTCACGTCTGCTTTGCCATACATTGAGATCATATCTTTAGAACCAAATAAAACGAAAAATAATACAAATCAACTATGTCTGTGTCCCACAGGTACAGTTACTGTTCTCCATGCCTCCTATCTAAAGTTTGTTTTTCCATATGGCGGTTGTGGTAAATGTCTGACTTTTTTGACAATACATATTTCAGCAATTTCTATCAGTACCGAGAATCATATCAAACTGCCTAATGGTTTGATCAACTGCTCTGTAAATGACTACTCTGATTTTCAAGAGCATGTGGACTGTAACCTGAAGCCAGAGTGTGAAGATGGACGGGACGAAACAGAACACTGTGCCTTCAGCAGTCCTCACTGCCAGGGTCTGGTGGCTTCACGAAACAAGTGTTTTGAGATGGTCTTCTTGAAGACAGAAGTCGATAACATTTTTATCCACCTTGAATGTCAGAAAATAGGAGGGAGGCTAGCATCAGTAAAAACTAGAAGGGAACAGGATGATTTTGTTCATTTGTTCAAAAACCAGTTTCACTTCAGGGTCATTGTTGGTATAATGCCAGGCTGGCCATCTGTTCCATTTATATATAGACAACTTCGTAAATGGTCTGACAACACCATGATTTACACTCTAAATCAATTTGCTTTTGATATTGCTTATTATCCTAGGTGGTTTGAAAATGTTTTAAGTATTCGGTCAATGATGGTTTCACAATCAGTGTTTTATTGTCGAATTGTGTGTGAGGTTAAACTACAAGAGGAAAGTGCCATTCTTCCTTATGTGTCACTGGCTTCCCCACTGTCACCTCCCCCTGGTCACACACACCAGTCTTTGTTTGTATGCCAAGACAGGCACATGACACACCTGTTTCTGTCATGCGATTCTGTTTGCATGAAGGCAACAGGTTCAAAATCGTGTATATATGTAAATGCAAGCGGTGCTCAGGATACTAAAGTGAGTTTTTTGGACAACAAGTATCAACATTCTGGCGTTGTGTTTCGCTGTGAAGATGATATCTCGATAGTACACTATGTCTTCCTCTGCGACTTCATACATGACTGTCCAGATGGAAGTGACGAGTCATTCTGTGAACATCCTTCATATCCTGGGTTTTTCTGTCCTGACAGTCAGTGTGTATTGTCCAGTCAACGCTGTAACCAGTACTCGGACCTTCTGGATGATTACGATGAGGTGGGGTGTGGCAACATTAACATAGATCCCGAAAGTTTCCAATATAACTACAGAAAACAGTGGTTTTATGTGAATCTGGATGGAGCTGGCTATTTCACTCATCAGGTGATGTCAGCTGACCAGTCCTGTCCTGACAGTCATTATCAGTGCAAAGCAGAGTCCCTGTACTGTCTGCCTGTGTACACACGGTGTAACGGATTTTCTGACTGTGTTTATGGAGAAGACGAGCAAGGCTGTAACACAGTGATGTGTCCTGGTTTCTACCAATGTCGGTCTTCCCCAGTGTGTGTGCATGGAGATCATCTGTGTGATGGCTGGGGTCAGTGTCCACAGCGAGATGATGAACTGATGTGTGACTTCACCTGTCCTGAGGGTTGTCTGTGTCATGGCTATGTGTTCCATTGTAACACACTATTCCCCTCTGAACTGTATCCCCAACTACGTTATCTTGATGCAACAGAGTCAAACATGTCACTGGCTGATTTTGATAAAAACAGCTACCTTGTTTACTTAAAACTATCTCGATGTTTTCTTTCCAACATTTCACACAGTAAGCTTTTCAATCTCAAGCATCTTGATCTTGCTGCTAATCAGATAAACAGTATCAATGTAAGTATCATTCTTGAATTACTCCATTTAAAAACTTTACGCTTAGAAAACAACCCTCTCAGCAGGTTAGAGAGTGAAATGATCTTCCATATTCACTACGAACTGAGAGAGCTGCAGGTATCCAGAATTTCTTTAAATTTTCTTTACAATAGTATATCACTATACTTACCTAAAGGAGAGGTTTTGAATGTTTCGTTTTGTGCTATTGACACAACTGCACAGGTAGGATTAAAAATCATGCCACACCTCAAACAACTGGATATATCAGGGAACACCATCACCAGCTTTCCTTTTGATTTGTTGTCAAGGCTTGACCAGATAGAACACATTGTGTCCTCGAACTTCAGACTCTGTTGCAAGAACTTGCTTCCTAGACACGCAAACCCTATAAAATGTTTCACGCCTCGGGTTGTTCTCACTTCATGTACAATGCTGTTACCAAGTGAGTTCTACAAGGTATTCTTTTGGGTCATTGGCTCTTTATCCATAACAGGGAATTTCTTTTGCTTCCTGGTTTCTTCTGCAGTCATTAAATTGTTTAGAAAAAGCTTTGTACAGTTAATCAGCCAACTGCAGTTTGCTAGCATTTGTATGGGAAGTCATGTGAGTATTGTTGTGTTAGCAGATCACATACTTTATGGAGACTACATCCATGTTGAAAAAGCCTGGACCAACAGCATCATTTGCAAGTTGGCTGGGTTTCTTTCTTTTCTCGCTGGGGTGGTGTCTGTGTTGATCATCTGGTTCATCACGATGTATCACGTCATCATCTTCTGTTTTCCTGGCCAGTCATGGAGATTCAGCAAGTGTTTAACAGCCATAGCTTGTGTTGTTATGTGGGTTATTGGATTCTTGATGGCAATAATTCCCTTTCTGCCTGGATTAGCTCACTGGGGCCTGCAGGGTCAGTCTGGTCTGTGTCGTCTGGCTTTGTTTGACAGTGATCCTTCTGGACAACACTTCAGATGGTTTACAGTCACTGAAATAGTCAACTGTAGCTGCTGTGTGATGATGGTAGCTGGCCAGGCTGCTATCTACAGACGAACTCCCAAGTACAGAATAACTCTGAATCCTGTACAGAGATCAGTGTTTCCTGCAGTGCACGTGGTGAGGAAACTGGCTGTGACAGAGGCTGCTTGCTGGATTGCACTTGCACTGGCTGCCCTGATACGTTCACATGGAATTGCCATTTTTGACCAGGTCCATGACTACATGGTGGTGTTTCTTTTACCGTTGAACTCTGCTCTCCATCCACTTCTTTATTTGTGGACAGCAAGAGCACAATGGCAGAATCAGCACATTGAGGAAAAAATTGTCCAAATCTTAAAATTACGACTGCCAAAGGGTGGGGACAAGTCACATATTACGTAAATAAACTATACAAGAAATCAGCCAATCACTAGAAACAAACTTACAGCAAATGACTGCAAGTTTTTTTTATCATGTTACGAAATCAACTGTCCATCTGTCTCTTTACCTGCATGTCTGTGTCTTGAGTGTTTTAAGCATTTCGTGAAGTCAAGCTGGCTAAACCCCCATGTGATGATGCATGGGACTTTTCAGTATAAATAATATCCATACTTGGAAGAAATTCTACACCAGCAATTTCCTCTTTTTCTATCCTCTCTTTCTGCCTCATCCCTACTCTTCCCGTGATCTTCTTCTTCTTTATGTTTTGCCCTCTTGGACTCTTCTCCTGCCTTTTGCTTTCAAAACCTCTGAAAACTGAATTTTCGGGTCAAATTTCCATGGTTGTCTCTTTTCCCATCTTCATTCCCTCCCATCCTATTCTTTTGGACTGTCTTTTTCTGGCAGCGAAATCTTTTTATATCATTAGCTCATCACCAGTCCTTTTTTTCATCCTTGGCTTCTTAGCTGCTGAGTGGTTGCCACAACCAGGGTTACAGAAATATATATCCTCTTCCTTGGTAAGGCAGCTCTGCTGAGGTGACTGGTAATGTCTGCCCTCATTGAGCCTACGCTCCATGTCTTATTTGTAGCTTCTAAAGTGAGAAAGTGTCGGTTGGAACTTATCCTATGCAGTTCAAGATAGCAAATATGGCAGATGTTTGAGTTATGTTGCTGAAAGCTGAGAGTATTGTCAATAGTGACCCCTATGTTTGGGGGTGGGGTGGGGGTGGGGGGGTGGTGGTTGGGTGTGGTTTTTTTTTTTACTGGTTGCTTCTGTCGCTTTACATTTTTGAAAGGGTAATGTAATGTTATCCAAAGGTATGGACAATGGAAGTAAATCAGAGTTGAGAAATTTCTTTGGTGTGATGAAAATCATGTCAGTCTTATCCTCATTCAATTGTAGCGTGTTCAGAGTCATCCAGTCTTTTACATCAGAGATGCAGGCTTCACCTATCCCGCAGTCCCATGGACCGTGGAGGCACCCATGAAGATTTTGCAACCAATGAAGATTTTTTCAACCAATAAAGATGCAGCATATAGAAGTTTAAACGATGTTGTTTACAGAGAGACAGGACCTGACACATACAGCTGATTATCATGGGAGAAACTATGAGAGACAGAATGCTGAAGAACAGTGTGTGAAAGAGGCTGAATATAGAGAACGAAAAGGACCGGACCCAGGACAGAACCCTGAGGAACACCATTTCTCAGGACTGAAGCTGAGGATGACAAATCATTAACGATACTGTCTGTGAGCGATCAGAAAGGTAAGACTGAAACCAAGACAATGCAGAGCCATAGATACCATAACTATAACCGTTGGAAGACAACAGAGCAGAATATCATGATCAATAGTATCAAAGGCTATAGATCTACGAGAGAGAAGAGAGAGAGAGAGAGAGAGAGAGAGAGAGAGAGAGAGAGAGAGAGAGAGAGAGAGAGGAGGGAGGGAGAGGAGAGAGAGAGAGAGGAGTACTTTCGTTATCACTGAGTGGTACTAGTAGATCTTTTAAATCTTTAACACAGTGGTTTCTGTGCTGTGGCCACCTCGATAGGCCGACTGATTTTGGTAGAAGAGATTGTTTGCTGCAAGATGTTCACAGAGCTGGTGGACAATGATCTTTTCAGTTGTTATTATTACTATTATTATTATAACAAAAGTTGTTCTAATTATTATTATTATTGACCACACTCCAAGGGAATCAAAAATATATTAGCAATATTTTGTGTCAGATGATCAAGTTCCAAAAAAGCTGCAGAAAATAGACATGAAAGTTAAATGAGCATTTTCAGTGGAACAAGATCATTGCAAAAATGCATAAGATTAATGATGCGAAGCTACAATGGCTACAAGTAAGAATTGTTCATCATATTGTTGCAACCAGTAAGATTTTGAATGTTACCGGTGTGTTACGCACATCACACTGTACATTATGTGATGAATCGAGGGATTCTGTCGTATATTTTCTGTGGGATTATGCATATGTGAAAATTTTTTTGGATATGTTAGAGAAAATCTTGTAAATGATTGGCGTAAAAATGTATTTAATACAAGACTGATAAAACATCTGGTAATTTAGGGGACAAACAAACACTTACAAAAAGAGGTAAGTTTTGATTTGATACTTTTGCTTGTAAAATGCCGCATAGCATATCTCAGAGATAGAAATATCATAAGCCAGATTATGTGTCAGTTTCAGCAATACAGCTAACTACAATATCTAAAATGGAACAGTGCAATGCCATAATTACATATAACCTAGTGAAGTTTGAGGCAGAAAGAAACAAGTATAAATCAGTGCTTATAAATGCTTCATAAACTAGCATGATAATACAAAACCTCCACCTTTGAGTGGCTGATAGAAATGTACACAATATTGATATGCACGTTTTGATATGGCAAGATTCAAAAGTCGAACTTGTGTATAGAGTAGAAACTAATCAGGTGTAGCATTTTCGGCCTTCCCTTTTCGTGATTGTCGGTAATTTACTGTTTCGAACAATCCAACAGAAGTAAATATGAAAGGATTTGAACAATGGCTGCATAGCATTTGAATTTCTATAGCTCTCTTACAGTCCGTTTGGGTCTTTTTTTTTTCATTTTTCTGTCACTATTACTTGTCATCCGCTTCATTAAGTCTGTCATTTTCTGTTCTTTAATATACTGGTATAAAAGTCTGAATGCGTGCGTAAAATATGAACTGAACAAAATTATAAATCACGCTGTAATACAATTGGGGGCTGTGCGCAAACGAAACTGAATGACTTGTATGAATGCTGAATGTACAAATGAAACTGAATGATTTGTATGAACGCCGAGTGAATGATAGTGCACATGTGTTGGCTAGATATTTTGAACTCCTTTATTATCAAAAGCGTTACAGAACACGTAGACTCAAAGCTCTACGAAATTTAAAAGAAAACAGTTTTATTCCCACCTCAATTTTGCCAATGAACAAAAGTACAACAACGAATGTGTATTAATCAAAACCAAAATAGACAAGAGAGAAAGAAGGGGGAGGGAGAGAGAGGGAGGGAGGGAGGGAGAGAGAGAGAGAGAGAGAAGAGAGAGAGAGAGAGAGAGAGAGAGAGAGAGAGAGAGAGAGAGAGAGAGAGAGAGAGAGAGGCTCAGAACAGGCACCATTGAACACCACCAAAGTGACCGACCAGCGGTGCAGGGCTCCTCTGGCTGGCGGCCTCATGGTGGCCTGACATTGATGGGCTCCCCTGGACTTCCAACCCTGAGGATGCGACATAACGAATCTGAGAGAGAGAGAGAGAGAGAGAGGGGGGGGGAGGGGGGGGGGAGGAGGTATGGGACGTATATAGCAAAGTATGCGGGCATTTCTTTTTACTTAGTGTAACATTTTTAGTGTAATATTGCGCATCACTGTGTTTGATATTGCTCTTATTGTATGACATGTTATAAATATTTGTGCATTTGTGTGTGTGTGTGTGTGTGTGTGTGTGTGTGTGTGTGTGTGTGTGTGTGTGTTGTGTATTGGTGTGTGTGTGTGTGTGGTGTGCGTGCGCGCGCGCGCGCGGCGCGCATTCGTATGTACGTACGTGCTGTGTGTGTATGTGCGCGCGAGCGCGCGCGCGCGCGTGTGTGTGTGTATGTCTGTGTGTTTGCATTCATACGTACCTACGTGCTGTGTGTATGGAATGGTTCCAACTGAACTGTATTGCTTTCGGTGTGTTAATCAAGATGTTTTGTCTGTTGTTCTTACATCATAATCGTGCCTTGTAACCCACATGCATTTCTCTGTTCATTGAGATAATAAAGTATTGGTATTGGCACTGCGTGAACAACCCGCTCCTTTTTGTGTTTGTTTGTTTTTTCCCCGATATATCCCTTGGTCTGACAGACTTTAAATTTTATTTGCCTCTTTGTCTATCCGTGTCTGTCCTGTAAAACTCTTTCATATTGTAACATTGAATAAAAGTGTTTATTGCCAAAACGTAGCTACAAAGTCTATCTACAGATACACATTAGTTACATTTGGATCGATGGTCTAGAGGTAATGCACCTGCCTAGAAAACGAAAAAGTCCGGGTCGGAAGTGTGCGGTGGTTTGATCCCCGTTTGGGCCAGAAACTTTCCCCCCTCCATTAGACCATGAGGGGTGGTCTGAGTGCTGGTCTTTCAGATGAGACAATAAACCGAGGCCCCGAGTGTTACACATCTTTTTTTAGCGCAGGTCAAAGAACGCCCGGCAACAAGAGAGTTGTCCCTGGCAACATTATATAGAAAAAAGCCACTCTGATAGGAAACCAAATACACATATGCTGGCAGGAAAAGAAAACATAAAGGGTGGAGCTGCTCTTGTGGCGACGCGCTCTCACCAGGGAGAGCAGCCCGAATTTCACGCAGAGAAATCTACCGTGACTTAAAGTGGTATAAAATAAATAAACAAATATCCTTCATCAAAATCTAAAGGCTACCAGCCACCTTGGCGCAGTATCTAGTGCCTTGGGTTTCGGGCTGGAAGTTCTCAGGTTCAAATCTCATAAGCCATGGGGATTTTTTTGTTTAACCTCAGCCGGCTCCTACCCAGAGTGAGTTTGCTATGGGAAGCGTGAGAAGACTGGGACCACAGTCTTGCTTCATCTGCTTTACATATGCACTTTTGAAAGAGATGCTCGAACCATCTGACCCAACACTGCAGGTGTCTATCCCTCTCAGGCCCGGTTAATGCCGGGATGTATCATAATATCATAATGCCTGTCAGTATTGTAATTGCCCTTCATGGGATGGTTAAAGTGTTTTTGACTTTGACTTTGACTTGACTTTGACTAATAGGAAAGCGTGAAGTACAGCCCTGTCACGTAGTTTCAAAGCACACGCACTTCCACAACAGCACCATGCATCATCCTCACCGTCATTGACCATCATGCAGTAAAAGCAAACCATCCATCACTGATTCGGCAACCCCTTTGGCTCTCGTCTCAACGTGACCTCAGTTTCGGTATCACATACACTTCTGTGCCTGTGGTGAGCTTGTGTCAAAGCCTTCGGGGTTGGAGGTTCAAGGTGAATGCTGTTGGTGGGAACTTCTGATGGTCGCCAGCTCAGACGGGCATTTCACTCAGCCTAGCTCCGCGACTGTGCAGTAAGAGTTTTAGTAGATGGTGTCTTGCGTGTGTTAACTCACAACAGGCACCACTGAACACCGCCAAAGTCACCCAGCATAAGCGCAGGGCTCCTCTGGCTGGCGGCCTCTATGGTGGCCTGACATTGATAGGATCCCTTGGACTTCCGACCCTGAGGAAGCGACATAACGAATCGGAGTATGGTTGGGGGTGTGGAGATTAAAAATGAGGGGTGCGGAACATTGGGACAGGAACGGTACAGACGATGAGTCAGGGAAAAAAATTTATGGGGGAAAAAATTTAATGTCACGAGCAACGAAGACTTTAAAAATTACAAGCACGAGAAATGTGTTTTAATCAAGAATGCATATCAATTTATATGTATGTCATTTTGTATCAAGAGTGCATAAACAGTTGATTGCATGACGTTTTCTCTTTGTTACTTTGATATGCGCACACAAACAGACGCACGCACGCACGCAAGTCCCCCCCTACACACACAGGGACTGGATAGCCTGGTTGGTTAGAGCAATGTACATTGCGCTCGTGATCTGCTCACCCGCGTTCGAATCCCGTTCAAGGGGATATTTTGCCCTGGAGTCAACATCAGTGCAGACTCCATTCACCCCCCAAAATCCTTCGGATGAGATAATAAACTGAGGTCCCTTGTGCGAATGCACGAAGAACATCTTGCGCACACATTAAAACCTATTCCGCTTTTTTTGGAAGAGTAGGCCATTGTATGCCGGTGGGAAGGGATGCCAAAATTTACAGAACTGAATGGATGTAAAAAACAACACACAAAAACAGCAACAAAAATGCACTTGAGTGCTTAGTCCATTATTCTCGAAATAAAGAATAAATGAATAAAATAAAACATACGTGCATGATAAATTGGACACAATGTAGCTCTCAGTAATGCATCATTTTATCAGATTTAATGAAATGAGAAAGAAACAGTTTACGAGAACAAGTATCTAATTTTTTTTAAGTTTCATTTTCGAAACGCACACTGACCCTATTCATACATTTTTCATAAGCCATTTGACATGTTTGGACAATAGCAAGCTGTTCTTAATCACTTCAAATTTCTTTTTTTTTCTTTTTTTTTTTTTTGGGGGGGGGGGGGGAGTTGTGAGGAAGATTTGCTTCGACTTGTTTTTCGCTGCATCATCATCATAATGTTCCTGCTGTGCTGTTCTCAAGTCGCTCATTCTCGTCTAATAATAATAATAATAATAATAATAATATAATAATAATAATAATAATAATAATAATAATAATAATGAATGGAATTTATATAGCGCTACACCTTGCAAAAAGAAATCAAAGCGCTTGCATTCAACACACTCATACATAAAACCAATAACAATTAACAGAGTTAACAAATTCAAATGTACATACACGCGCGCGCGCGCACAGGACCACACACACACACACACACACACACACACACACACACACACACACACACACACACACACACACAGATCATACACTTTGGCAGGGTGATGGGATTTGGGCTGTTTTAGGCAGGGGTAGATTTGAGATGAAACAAGAGAGGGAAAATCAGATTTGGAATAAATATGTCTTGAGGCTGGATTTAAAAACGTCATACGTAGGCTGTGGGCGATGGGAGAGAGGGAGGTCATTCCAGATCACCGGACCAGAAACAGAGAAAGAGCGACCTTAGTACACCTCGCATCGTTGACAAGTCTATAAACTTATCAAGTCTACCTGTTTATATTACCATGCACGAGTAACCAGAGTTATTACACTGAATTTGACACCTCTGCTGCGTGGCTCCTGTTTGCATGGCATTGCATTATCGGGTGGACTGTACAGTGCCTGGTCTTCTCCTGGGCTTGTCAAGTTGCTCTGCAGGAGGTCTGCCTGCAGGCCTCGGCCGACTCGTTCTGACTTCAGTTGCAGCTCATCAGAAAGTTCATAAGGAAACAAAAATCAGAGTTACATGAAAAAAGGCAGGAGAATAGGCTGGGCACGCCAAAAAGAAAAAGCATGAGAGAGAGTGAGAGTTGTAGTACAGAGCTGTGAGTGTGTAAGAGAGAGAGAGTTGTAGCACAGAACTGTGTGTGTGTGGTGAAGAGAGAGTGATGAGGATAGAGATGTAGAGAGAGAGAGAGAGAGAGAGAGAAGAGAGAGGAGAGGGAAGAAGAGAGAAATGAGGAAGAGAGAGAGAGAGAGAGAGAAGAGAGAAGAGAGAAGTTGTAGCACAGAATTGTTGGTGGAGAGAGAGAGAGAGTGAGAGAGAGAGGAGAGAGTGAGAGAGAAAGAGAGAGAGAGAGAGTTGTAGCACAGAACTTGTGTGTGTGTGTGAGAGAGGAGAAGAGAAAAGTAGAGCAAGAAGTGGGTTGTAGCAAGAACGGAGAGAGAGAGAGAGAGAGTTGTAGCACAGAACTTGTGTGTGTGTGTGAGAGAGAGAAGGAGAGAGAGTTGTAGCACAGAACTGTGTGTGTGATGTGAGAGAGAGAAAGAGAGAGAGGAAAGACGTTGTAGCACAGAACTCTGTGTGTGATGTGTGTGTGTGAGA
Source organism: Rapana venosa (assembly GCA_028751875.1). Taxonomy (NCBI): domain Eukaryota; kingdom Metazoa; phylum Mollusca; class Gastropoda; order Neogastropoda; family Muricidae; genus Rapana; species Rapana venosa. The sequence continues at coordinate 24,423,215 of CM054167.1, read as the reverse complement.
GAGAGAGAGAGAAGAGTTGTAGCACAGAGAGAGAGAGAGAGAAGAGAGGAGAGAGATGAAGAAGAAGGAGAGAGAGAGAGAAGTTGTAGCACAGAACTTGTGTAGAGAGAGAGTTGTAGCACAGAATGTGAGAGAGAGAGAGAGAGTGAGAAGAAGAGAGAGAGAGAGAGAAGAGAGAGTGTAGACGAGGTGAGAGAGAGAGAGGAGAGAGAGAGAGGAGAGAGAGTTGTAGCACAGAACTGTGGAGAGAGAGAGAGTTGTAGCACAGAACGTGTGTGTAGAGAGAGAGGGTTGTAGCAGAATTGTGAGGAGAGGAGAGAGTAGAGAGAGGAGAGAGAGTTGTAGCACAGAACTGTGGAGAGAGAGAGAGAGAGTTGTAGCATAGAACTGTGTAGAGAGAGAGAGAGTTGTAGCACAGAGACTGAGAGAGAGAGAGAGATAGTTGTAGCACAGAACTGTGTGTGTGAGAGAGAGAGAGAGAGAGAGAGAGAGATTGTAGCACAGAACTGTGAGAGAGAGAGAGAGAGAGAGTTGTAGCACAGAACTGTGAGAGAGAGAGAGAGAGTTGTAGCACAGAACTGTGTGAGAGAGAGAGGGTTGTAGCACACACTCTGTGTGTGTGTGTGTGTGTGTGTGTGTGTGTGGTGTGTGTGTGTGTGTGTGTGTGTGTGTGTAACAATAACAATAATTTTAATTCAGTTTTTGCAGGCCATATGGCCCATGTGTGTGTGTGAGAGAGAGAGAGAGAGAGAGAGAGAGAGAGAGAGAGAGAGTGTGTGTTGTAGCACAGAACTGTGTGAGAGAGAGAAAGTTGTAGCGCACACTGTGTGTGTGTGTGTGTGTGTGTGTGTGTGTGGTGTGTGTGTGTGTGTGTGTGTGTGTGTGTGTGTGTGTGTGAGAGAGAGAGAGAGAGAGAGGTTGTAGCACAGAACCTGTGTGTGTGTGTGTGTGTGTGTGAGAGAGAGAGAGAGAGAGAGAGAGAGAGAGAGAGAGTGTGTGTGTGTGTGTGTGTGGTGTGTGTGTGTGTGTGTGTGTGTGTGTGTGTGTGTAGCACAGAGCTGAGAGAGAGAGAGAGAGAGAGAGAGGAGAGAGAGAGAGAGAGAGAGAGTTGAAGCACAGAACTTATGCACAGAAGAAGGAAGGTGGAAGGATGGTTAAGACGTTTGCCTGCCAACATGTAAACCGTGAGGTTCTGGGTTCGATTCCCAGCCGCGCCCTTTCTTCCCAGTTTAACAAAAAAATCGAACTGAATATCAAAGTCCTTAGGATGAGACTATAAACCGAGGCCCCGTGTGCGAACGCATGCAGAACATCTTGCGCACATGTTAAATCCTGTTCCGCTGTTCGAAAGAGTAGGCCATTGTGTGCCGGTGGGAACAGATGACAAAATTTACAAAACCGCATACACACGCATAAAAAAAGTCATCTGAGCGCTTTGATTTGTTGCTTTACAAGATTCAGCGATATATAAATTCCATACATTATTATTATTATTAACTCTGTATGTGTGTGTGTGTGTGTGTGTGTGTGTGTGTGTGTGTGTGTGTGTGTGTGTGTGTGGAGAGAGAGAGAGAGAGAGAGAGAGAGAGAGAGAGAGAGAGAGTTGAAGCACAGAACTCTGTGTGTGTGTGTGTGTGTGTGTGAGAGAGAGAGAGAGAGAGAGTTGTAGCACAGAACTCTGTGTGTGTGTGAGGGAGAGAGTTGTAGCACAGAACTGTGTGTGTGTGTGTGTGTGTGTGTGTGTGTGTGTGTGTGTGTGTGTGTGTGTGTAGGAGAGAGAGAGAGAGAGAGAGATGAGAGGAGAGAGAGAGAGAGAGAGAGAGAGAGAGAGAGAGAGAGAGAGATGACGATAACGATAACGAAATTTTATTTTCTGAGGGTAATAGAATAAGTACAAGACTTTTTTTTACATCCAGCCCTCGAAAAGAAAGAAAGAAAGAAGGTAAACAGACAAAAATATAAGCAAAGTGAATCATAATAATCACAATAAACATCACCACTATAATCATCATTGTCATTACCTCTATCATCATCCCCATCATCACCACCGTCATCATAAACAAAATAATGATGATCACATATAAACTTTATGGAGCTTGATGGAATGATGATATGACAAATACACCTAATGTTTCTTCGAGTCATATTGTTGAACAAATTTTTTTTTAAGTGTCAGAGAGAATACAAACATGAGAGAGAGAGATAGAGAGAGACTTGTAGCACAGAAGTGTGTGTGTGTGTGTGTGTGTGTGTGTGTGTGTGTGTGTGTGTGTGTGTGTGTGTGTGTGGTGTGTGTGTTGTGTGTGTGTGTGTGCGTGCGTGTGTGTGTTTGTGTGTGTGTGTGTGTGTGTGTGTGTGGAGAGAGAGAGAGAGAGAGAAAGAGTTGTAGCACAGAATTTCCAGTATATTGTATATTGTATTTGCGTTGTGTACCACTTTAAGTCACGATAGAGAGAGACAGAGACACAGAGAGAGACAGAGACATAGAGAGACAGAGAGAGAGAGAGTTTAGCACAGAACTGAGAGAGAGAGAGAGTTGTAGCACATACTTTCCAGAAGGTGTATTGTATATTGTATTGTATTTTTTATTGTGTACCAGCGCGTAGCCACAAGAGCAGCGCTACTCACTGGGTTTGTTTTTCTTCTTGTCTGCATCATTATGTCTTTGTTCCCTTACAGGAGTGCCTTGTTCTACAGGATTCTGCCAGGGACAACTCTCTTATTTTGCCGCAAGTTCTTTTACGCGCGTTAAATGCATACTGCTGCACATGGGACCTCGGTTTATCGTCTCCTCCAAAAGACTTGTTCCCAGACCACCACTCACGGTCTAGTGAATGGGGGGGAACATGTTTGGTCACAAATCGGGGGATCAAACCACCACACACTTCGAACACGTATTTCTCCCTTTCTAGGCAGGTGCTTTGCCTCTAGATCCCCCATGCTATTCATGCTGAAAGGCCCCCCAGCAGTCCCATGGAAGGCTAAGCGCTTACACTCACACCTTTTGCCTGATGCCGACTCCATTCCCCCCCCCAAAAAAAAAAAGAAAAAAAAAAAGTCCTTCGGATGAGACTATAAACCGTGCCGACTCCACTCGCCCCAAAAGTCCTTCGGATGAGACTATAAACCGAGGTCCCGTGTGCGAACACACGCAGAACATCTTGCACATGCGTTAAAACCTGTTCCGCTTTTCGAAAGAGTAGGCCATTGTGTGTCGGTGGGAGGGATAACAAAATTTACAAATCTGCATACACACGGGGACTGGGTGAAAAAAGCACATGAGTGCTTGTTCCGTTATCCTCGAAAGAATTTTTTTTTTTTTAAAGAAAATAGAATAATAATCATAATCATAATAATGATGATGATTATGATAATAATATCAATAATAATAATATAATAATAATAATAATAATAATAATAATAATAATAATAATAATAATAATGATGATGATGATGATAATAATAATAATAATGCATTTTGAAATCTGTGACCCTCCACCGCGAAATGAGTCAGATTGCGCCTGAACCCCGTTTACACTAGGAGCCATTTTAGGCAAGTGGGGGTCAAGTTATCGTTTTTGAGATTTCGACCAATTCTACAACTGTAAGATTTTTTCTATCTCGTATTCCAGTATAAAGGTGTAATATGTTGTTGTGTTGTTGTGTTGTTTGTTTGTTTGGGGGTTTTTGCTCTAAAAAACGCGTTTTAAAACACCCAAACTCTCACCCTGACATCCTAGTATGATGGAAACAATCGTCAATTTCTCATTTCGTCACTTCCTTGAGTTCAGCAAATCAGTTTGTGATAACTTTTCGCAGAACTGTCCGATTTTCAATCTGTTCTTTGCATTCAATAGCTTAGATTTGTTTTGTTTTAAATTGCAGATTAATCACCCGTTAACAACTAAACAATCATCTCCGTTACAATGTGACACATACTGTGGCGGGTAGTCACATTTCTTTGGTTTAATTCAAACAGTGGTTGTAAAAAAATACATTTTCCTGCAAAGATAGAGCTATTGCTTTTGCACTAGACTGAGAGAGAGAGAGAGAGAGAGGAGAGAGAGAGAGAGAGAGAGAGAGAGAGAGAGAGAGAGGAGAGAGAGAGAGAGAGAGAGAGAGAGAGAGGAGAGAGAGAGAGAGAGAGAAGAGAGAGAGAGGAGAGAGATATCTATACATTGATAGTGAGCTGCTTGTTAAACAGACTAGTATTTTGATAATCACTGAATCATTTTTGTTGGTTTTGTTGTTGGTGTTGGTTTAAAGATGGTTTGCGTATTTAACAGCCAGAGAACAAATCGTTCCACATAACATGCTGAACATAATCAGCATAGCAACAGCAAGCTAGCAGCTTACATTGTGCTGAAGTACAACGTCAACATTCACATGGTGGCTAATGGTTGTTGCTGTTGTTGTTGTTGTTGTTCACTGTTTGATTAGCGTCCTTTACAGGATCTTTATTTACTAAATCAACGTTTTCCAGCCTTGGCAATTCGTAACTTAAACACTTCAATGTTTGATTGATTGGCCTCCTTTACAGGATGTTTATTCACTAAATCAACGTTTTCAAGCCTTGGCAATTCGTAACTTTAACACTTCAATCATTTTCTCTTCTACCTGCTGATGTTGCCACTGTGCTCTTGCCGTCCACAGATAAAGAAGTGGATGGAGAGCAGAGTTCAAGGGTAAAACAAACACCACCATGTTGTCATGGACCTGGTCAAAAATGGCAATTCCATGTGAACGTACCAGGGCAGCCAGTGCAAGTGCAATCCAGCAAGCAGCCTCTGTCACAGCCAGTTTCCTCACCACGTGCACTGCAGGAAACACTGATTTCTGTGCAGGATTCAGAGTTAGTCTGTACTTGGGAGTTCGTCTGTAGATAGCAGCCTGGCCAGCTACCATCATCACACAGCAGCTACAGTTGACTATTTCAGTGACTGTAAACCATCTGAAGTGTTGTCCAGAAGGATCACTGTCAAACAAAGCCAGACGACACAGACCAGACTGACCCTGCAGGCCCCAGTGAGCCAATCCAGGCAAAAAGGGAATTGTTGCCATCAAGAATCCAATAACCCACATAACAACACAAGCTATGGCTGTTAAACACTTGCTGAATCTCCATGACTGGCCAGGAAAACAGAAGATGGTGATGTGATACATCGTGATGAGCCAGATGATCAACACAGACACCACCCCAGCGAGAAAAGAAAGAAACCCAGCCAACTTGCAAATGATGCTGTTAGTCCAGGCTTTTTCAACATGGATATAGTCTCCATAAAGTATGTGATCTGCTAACACAACAATACTTGCATGACTTCCCATACATATGTAAGCAGATTGCAAATGGCTAATTAATTTAACAAAACTAACCCCAAATAATTTTGCGATTGTAGAAAAAATGATCAAGCAAAATGAATTTCCGATTATTGTTACAACACCAATGACTCCAAAGAACACTCTGAACAGCTCTGTCGGCAGCAACATTGTACATGAAGGGAGAATAACTGGAGGTGTAACACAGTGTATGTGGCTTGAATGTCTAGGAAGCAAGTTCTTGCAACATAATCTAAAATTCGAGGACTCAATATGTTCTATCTGGTCAAGCCTTAACAACAAATCAAAAGGAAAGCTGGTGATGGGGTTCCCTGATATGTCCAATTGTTTGAGGTGTGGCATGATTTTTAATCCTACCTGTCCAATTGCTTTAATAGCACATAAAGAAACATTCAAAACTTCTCCTTGGGGTAAGTGTAGAGACACATTGTTATAAAGAATATTGAGGCAAGTCTGGGATACATACAGATGTCTTAGTGTGTAGTGAATATTCTTTGTTTTCTCACTTACTAGTGTACTAAGAGGGTTATTTTCTACACGAAGTGTTCTTAAGTGGAGTAATTTCAGAAGAACAGTTAGATTTAAACTTTCTATGTGGTTAGCAGCAAGATCAAGGTGTTTTAGATTCAAAAGCTTACTTTGCGAAATGTTATAAAGAAAACATTGAGATAGCTTCAAGTAAACAAGATAAATGTTGCTATCAAAATCAGCTAAAGACATGTTTGTATCTGTTGCATCAAGATAACGCAGTTGGGGATACTGTTCAGAGGAAAATTGTGTTTTACAATGGAAAGCATAGCCCTGACACAGACAACCCTCAGGACAGGTGAAGTCACACATCAGTTCATCATCTCGCTGTGGACACTGACCCCAGCCATCACACAGATGATCTCCATGCACACACACTGGGGAAGACCGACATCGGTAGAAACCAGGACACATCAGTGTGCCACAGCCTTGCTCGTCTTCTCCATATACACAGTCAGAAAATCCGTTACACCGTGTGTACACAGGCAGACAGTACAGGGACTCTGCTTTGCACTGATAATGACTGTCAGGACAGGACTGGTCAGCTGACATCACCTGCTGAGTGAAGTAACCAATTCCATCCAGATTCATATACAACCACTGTTTTCTGTAATCATTTTTGAGGCTGTGTGGGTATTCAAAGACCTCAGAGTATTGGGAAGTAAGTGTGTATTTGTGGTAATGAGAACATCCAGCTTCATCAGAGTCATCTGGGAGATCTGAGTAATAATTACAACGTTGACTGATAACACACACTGACTGTCGGAACAGAAAAACCCTGGTTTTGATAGATCTTCACAGAATGACTCGTCACTTCCATCTGGACAGTCTTTCCTGAAATCACATAGAAAGACGTAGTGCACTGTTGAAATATCATCATCACACTTAAACATGACACCAGAATGTTGATGTTTTCTGTCAAAAGAGAGACTGCAGAACCTTGAGCACCAGTGACGTTTACATATCCACAGAATTTTGAAGCTGTTGCCTTCATGCAAACAGACTCACATGACAGAAACAGGTGCGTGATGTGCCTGTCTTGGCAGACAGAGAAAGACTGGTGTGTGTGACCGGGGAAAGGTGACTGTAAAGAAACCAACGACACATAACGAAGAACAGCACTTTCCTCTTGTAATCTAACCTCACAAACTATTGTACATTCTATAAACATTTCTGAAACTTTCATCGAATTTATAAACAAAGGTTCATAATACCACCAAGGATCAAAATTAGGGTCTAGGGCAAAGTGACTAAGGGAGTAAATTAAAGTGTTGTCATGCCATTTATAAAATTTGTTGTAAATAAATGGCAAAATTTGTCCATGGAACATAATACCTACACGAACTTCAAAATGAAACTGGTTTTTGAATAAATGAACAAAATCAGCCTGTTCCCTTCTTGTTTTTATTGATGCCAGCCTTCCTCCTATTTTCTGACATTCAAGGTGGATAAAATGGTCAAAGACTCTTTTCTTCAGAAATATCAGCTGAAAACACTTGTTTCGTGAAGCCACCAGACCCTGGCAGTGAGGACTGCTGAAGGCACAGTGTTCTGTTTCGTCCCGTCCATCTTCACACTCTGGCTTCAGGTTACAGTCCACATGCTCTTGAAAATCAGAGTAGCCATTTACAGAGCAGTTGATCAAACCGTTGGGAAATTTTATGTGCTTGTTAACTATAGAAATTGCCGACACATATATCATCAAAAAAGGGGGATATCTCCTACCAATGTCAAATTTTAGATATGAAGCATGAATAACATCAACAGTGTGTGTGGGACATGAACAACATATTTGTTTGAAATTATGTTTACTTTTACTGGGTTCTAAATATATGATGTGGACAACGTCTATATTTGTTGATGGGAGATTACCATTGCAAGAGTACACAATATCATGGGTTTGTTTAACACTGATCATCATAACATATCTGGAGGACACTTGCCATTCAACACTGAGCGACTGAATTTTCTTATTCGTCATGTGGTATGGTGTTATTAGATATCCGGAGAAGTTTTCTGTTTGCTTAAGAATAATTCTTTCATTTGTCACTGTTTTGACTGAGATGTTGGTCAATGGGCTGTTCAAGTTTTCTATAAAGATACGGGACTTGCGTTCGACAAATATTTTCTCCAGGGAATGGACATTGCATTCTACTACGATTCTCTCATAACCATAGGTTATCAAAGTTTCCCAGTGCTTCAGATCACACCAGTAGGCAAACCTCTGCACAAAAACTTGCACATACTTAAGCCTGTGTGTTTTAATGTGCAGTTTACAGAAAGAAGTGAGGTCTTTACACACACCATAGACTACACCCTGGTGGGCTGTAGCCTCTATCTCATTGTTCTCACAATCTGACACGTTCACCTGCAGAAAGATGTTGTCCGTGTTGTGCTGGTTTATGAGGTACTGTACGCCTGGACAGAAGTCAGTGATCTTTAACGGATCAGCAGTGGTGGTGTTGGTGTACTCGTTGTTTGCACCCCACTGATGTATGGCCACGTCAGCAGAAACCGACAGGATGCAGTGTGTCAGTCCACACAGGACAAGTACCACACTGGTCATGACTTTTACACGTCTTGTTTTGGCAACACAGACTGTTGACAGGCCATCCATTATGTCTCTTTTAACAACTTCCAAAAATTTCACGAAACTTTTAGTCTTGGAGATTTTAACATAAATTTATTAAAACAGAATGGTATCATAACTACACAAGGCACAGACTAGAACAGTTAACAGACAAAACACCACGAGCAAATGGTAACACTGCAGCGTTGAGATACCGTATTTAACTATACTAACGCAAAACAACACATAGGTGAAGTATGTGCTCCATCATGCAGGAGTAGAGTGATTATAATCCTATTTCTTTTGCTTGGTTGCAAAGTCGAGTATCCTCGATTTCGGAACGTAGCCAACTTAACGGTGGGTTAAAACGGTAACAAATGCAAAATCGCACCATTGGTGAACCTCGGAGCCCTAGCCGTGGAACAAAAGAGTCGAACAAAAATTCTGTAGGTAAGTCAAAGCTATACAGTACAGCAAGTTAAAAACTTAATAAGTATGATTTTCTTTCAGATATGTTTAATTTGCCACTGAACTACATATACCCATTGAGATATTCCAACGAGGCTCGCAAATTTTGGATTACCACATTTACTTTAGATAAACCAAATATGCTTCGTTCATAGAAAAAGAGTAAAGAGAGTAGTCAAACGACACTGGATAATTGATTGCAGTGAACTGAAATACAATTTGAAAACTATTTGAAGACTTACGGAACAAAAGAACAATGTAAAAGAATAAAGTGAAGTAAAGACTAATGTGAATATCTTAGTCTGTTTTTTTAATTGCCACTTTAAAATGCTTGCTTTTTCTAACAAAAATAAGAATAAGAATAATACATTGCCCAATCCTTACTGACCTGTTTAAAAGGAGAAGAATAGATATTCATAAAAAAGTATTCCATTCTTCAAGAAGTTTTATATGACTCTCAGCAGTTGCTGAGGTTATGTATTCTTCCCCAGTAAGACCTCTACAGTAGTTAGTTGTGAGTATATAAATATTCATACATGAGAGAGGAGAGAGAGAGAGAGAGAGAGAGGGAGGAGAGGAGAGAGAGAGGAGAGAGAGAGAGAGAGAGAGAGAGAGAGAGAGAGAGAGAGAGAGAGAGAGAGAGAGAGAGAGAAAGAGAGAGGCGGAGGCGGAGAGAGAGAGAGATGTTGGTTTGAATGCGGGTGTGTCCTTATCACCAAGAAGTAAATGGACATTAAACAGAAACAAAACTAAAAATAAACACACACACACGCACAAAATCCGTTTGCATAATTATAGCAAGTATGCACGCGTGCTAACATGAATGTATGCACGCATGTACGTACGCACGCATGCACGCACGCACGCACGCTCGCATATACACACTCGCGCGCGCGCACACACACACACACACACACACACACACACACACACACACACACACACACACACACACACACACACTTTCTTACAGCCATACGACTTTGTAACACTTCTTAACTACGAGGGCAGTTTCTGTTAAACCGAGACCAAACTATTTTTCAGTCAAACAGTCACCGGCTATCCAATCTTTTCTTCTTATCCACTGTAAGATTGTACCCCCTCTTGCCACACACTTCTGCTTTCGCTGCTTGCAAACTCCTTTTTGCCAGTGACTTCATAATAATAATAATAATGTATGGAATTTATATAGCGCTGAATCTTGTAAAGTAAACAAATCAAAGCGCTTGCATTCAAATCATTCACACGCATGCAACCATCCATAAATATCAAGATAAACAAATATCAAATTTATATACATAACACACTTAGGTGGGGGTGGTGGAGGTGAAGGCAGCTATTGAAAAGTAGGAACAGATAATAACAGGGGAAGATCTCAAGTAGAGTATAAGTGCGTTTTGAGGCTAGATTTGAAAGAATCAAATAATGGCTTTTGGCGAAGTGGAAGAGGGAGGTCGTTCCATGTGGAGGGACCGGAAACAGAGAAAGAGCGACGGCCAACAGTGGTTTGTTTAAATCTGGGTGTTCGAAAGCACAACGTATCTACAGCTGAACCAAGGGAACGGGACGGAGTGTACAGGTGAAGACAGCTTATCTTCAGGTCTTCTTCAGATAGGGAAAGAGGGAAAAGTCACGAGGTGTAAGATCTGCAGAGTGGCGAGACTCTATAAGCCTCGTCTCTATGTGCCCGTTGTCTCCAAATGCCCTCGTCTCTATGTGCCTGTGTCTCAATATGCTCCCGTCTCTATGTGTCCCCCTAGTATTGATATGTTATAGTGGCCATGGTGGCGTATTTTCCCATCCCGGCTTTTCTTCCAGGTTCTTTGTGGTGAAAGGTGTTGAAAATAAGAATGGCACTGCTCATTTGTAATGTAACTTTTCTCTCTCTCTCTCTCTCTCTCTCTCTCTCTCTCTCTCTCTCTCTCTCTCTCTCTCTCTCTCTCTGAGTTTCTACTGAAGAGAATGGTGTAGTTTCGTCTTTTGAATTTGTCTTTCTTGCCCCATCTGGTTTCACAAAAGGCCAGAATGCTTATCTTCAGGTCTTGTTGTTCATTTAGCAATAGATCTAACTTTGCTAGGTCAATATGGCCTTCATCTTGCATGGTCTTCATGTTCGATGTTACCAATGGTAATTCTTTTTTCTTTATCAAATGAATATAAGATCCATACAAAAAGAAAACTCTCACAAAACTGCCGTAAAATGCACACAGTACATCAAAATTATAAGTCTTTATGCTCATGGAGTATGTTTGCAGACAATCATATTCAAAGCTGGCATCCATATATAATAAAACCAGTCTTTGCACTCACATTTAACTCAACAGCTGAAAGTGCGCTAAGATTTCTATATCTTTGTTGAACATTGATTCCCTCAAGTGAATAAGTCACAAATCATTAAGGCTCGGAGCACTATTGTGAAAATTATTTACCGGTTCTTTTGTCTTTGTGTTGTTCAAATCCAGATTATTTGCCTTAAACTTTAACAAAATGATGCATTTTTTTTAAAATCAAGACCTGAGTTTCATAAGTCTACTTTGACATAATCATCTAAGTATTTACCACAAGCGATACAGAAATACTCATTCAATCGTTAATGTAAAGCTTAAAAAGTGCAGTAAATAGGAGAGAACCCTGTGTTGCGCCAGTAAAAGACATTGTCTGTGATGAAACCATTCTAAACACACGTGACCTTTTAGCTTAGAGGTTTACAGTTCATAAAAATCAATGCGGGGATGACTTGAAGTGTTTGAACTTTACGGGCCATCATGGATGGTTGTATGGTGTTGAATGCAGAGAGAAATCAATATGTAAAATACGAATAAAGTATTTGTTTTCAAGATGTCTTCATGCGGGATCTAAAAGCGTGGTTGTTGCATTGTCTGTGTGTTTTGTGTGTAGTCAAACTGATAAAGATGTAGGATTTCTGTGACTTGTGACAAGAGACGTTCAGGAATCACATGCTGGAACATTTCACCTAAATCTTTGTCAGTTAGTGAAGCCAACAAAGTGCCAAGGCCTGTGTTAAAGCCTTGTTGTGATTTTAAATGTTCTGTTCAGGTTGTCTTCACACATGAAAAGCTCTTAGAATAGCAATGTGTAATCTCCATCATAGGAGAAAAAAAAATCCTCTTTAGTCAGAGTAAGGTAAAGGTGTCCCTTAACCTATAAGGTCGTAGGGGAGCGAGGCATCAGAGACCTCACTTCTCTAGGTGCCAGCATATTGAGGGCGGCGCCCATCTCCTCTCCTTCACTGCTTTACCTTCCCTGACCCTATAAGAGGCAGGTACCCATTTACAGCTGGGTGAACTGAGGGGGGGGGGGGATGTACTAAAGCCAAGGCACGCAAACGGTCACCTATCAAACTGGTAACCACGCTCAATGCTGCTAAACCTTGGCTGGGGAAAGCGAGTGCTCCGACCAGAATATAACTGGCATATTATTATGGGCCGACCGTACGCATAGAAGACAGCCTTTTCTTGAAGAAATAGACCAGCAAGAAGTTAAAGTCGCTGAGTGGTTAATGATCAGGGGATGTTTCCACATCTGAACGAAGCTTTCATAGTAAACCTGATGGTCGGTGGTGCTAAAGCCCACTCTTTACCTGGGCTCCGCCTTATTTATTACTGGCTTCTCTTTCTGAAACATCCGCCTTATTTATTACTGGCTTCTCTTTCTGAAACATTTGTAAGTCTTTTGTATGATATAGGGGTGTGAATCTTTTACTATTACGAACCATTGTTAAACTTACACCCCTGACTACCTGAATTATTCATGTATCATTTTTGTTCACTGATACGATCATACATTTGACTACTGCATAGAAGACATCTTGTTTTCAAACTGATTTTTTAAATATCAAAAGTCAAGAGTTATCAAAGCTGTGGGTTTTTAAAAAACAAATTTGGCTATAACTTATCATCTCTCTCAGTTTTTGCTGCTTATTCATATTCAATGTTTTTATCTTCTACATATGTAGTAAATTGGATCAGTAGAAGTGGGCGTATTTGCTTTTACTCTCAATTATTAATAATATAAGTTTTTGTACTGCTCTCTTACATTACTAATCTGTACATGTTCATACCGTTTTCATATTTACTATCCCTGAAGTCGGAATGTGGCTTCCTTAAAGGTGCACAAAATCGGTCGCCTGTAGGCAAAAACCTTTACTATTGGTGAACCTTAGAACTCTTAACTGAGGAAGGGAATCAATGACTAATTTTTACATCTTCCTGTTGCTCTCTCAGTTACTAAACGCTATATCTTTGCACTGTTCTCTTATATACTTCGTCGTCGTCATCGTCGTCGTCGAACGCTCTAACAGGAACTATTCCTTTCTGTCTGTCATAACTTTGAGCGAAAATGCCTTGCGCTGCCGTTAAGCGCCTGATAAGTCAGGCCCAGCGGATCCTACTTCGGCGAGGGAGAGAGAATTGTTCTCTTTGAAATCTTTCTGGAAGAAAGGCAGGAGACTGGGTCACCAAGAAGACAGAACCTAGACAACAAGGTAAGGTAAAGGTAAAGGAGTCCCATAACCTA